>CM035422.1:25631786-26059286 GCA_020310875.1 Ceratopteris richardii
GAGATCAGAAATGGTATCCTCTCTGCCCAAACTTGAGGCACCTAGTAAACATGTCTGTCAAGGCTCTATCCTAGGAAAAATGTAGTGTTCCTTCTTCGGAAGAGATGGTTCGGTACAAGCTACTAAGAAATTACAACTTATTCAAAGTGATGTCTATGGTCGTATGTAGATACCTTCTTTTGGGAACTTGCTTTACTTTGTGACTTTGGTTGATAATTTTCTGACGCATGCATAGGTGTATCCATTGAAAGCAAAGTCCAAAGTGTTTATGGGCTTCAAAAGTTTCTGGTTTTGATAGAAAATCTATCAGTATGAAAAATCTACACCCTCGATTCTGATCAGGGGATACATGTCTTCTAATTTTAATGTATTTCTTTCTGAACATGAGATAAGCCATCAGTGTAGGGTACAATAGACACCTTTGTACATGGATTTTTTAAAAGAAAGAAAATTTTTCTCATGGAGATGGTGATGTGTATAGTCAAAAGTCAGGCTTTACCACATAGCTTCTGGCTTGAGGCTGTTTTGCATGCAACATATGTACTTGACAGGTGTCCCACCAAAGCACTTCAATCTATCACTCCATATGAGGCTTGGCATGGTCACAATCCATTTTTTGCTCATCTCTATTTCCTTTGTTGTCTGGCATATGCGTGAATGCCGAAACAACAATGCAAAGATTTTGATGATAAAGCAATAAAATTTTCTTTGATGGGTATAGTTATGAGACAATTTCTCAATCTTTATAGGTTCCATGTGATGATGCAAATTTACATGGTGCACTTGTTGATGAGAGGGTTGATATAGAGGAGGAAAGAAATATGCCTAAATGGCTGGTGCAAACTTTGCAAGTAAACAAATTAGATGCACCTTTTTCATTTCGTAATTGTTCAGGCTCTCATAGTGTATGTTTTGCAGCAGGTTGCAATGCTATGGCTACTTCTAGTCTTTTTTATGAGATCAAGCATGTTTCTTTTGATGAAGCACGAAATTCAAAAAATTGAATGGCTACTATGCAATCAGAATATGATGCTATTATGAAGAATGATATCTAGGCTTTATTCGATTTGTCTCCTAGCAAAAAGGGCATTGGCACTAAATTGGTATACAAGCTAAAATGTGAACCTAATGGAACATGTTACAAGTATATGACTATGCTTATTGCAAAAGGTTATGCTCAACAAAGAGGTATTGATTTTCATTAGACCTTTGAACCCACATGTCGAATCATTACCATTTGTAGCATCAATGCACTAGCAACGTATCATGGTTGGAATGTACATCAATTGGAAATTAAGATTGCAGTTTTGAATGGTGACTTACATGAAGAACTGTATGTTACAAAGTGTGTAGGTTGAAAAAGAGATTATATGGTTTTAAGCAAGCACCACATGCTTGGTATAAAAAGATACATGCCTACTTAATTTCACTTGGATTGGAGAATAGTCCAACTGAGACCACGTTATATGTTAAGCATGCAAATGATGTGCTTCTAATTATTCTTGTCTATATTGATGACATTTTTCTCACTATTCCTAATGAGAAGCATATATTTGAGATCTCAGATTTGGGGCATTTGCATCATTATCTAGGCATTCAATTTATGCAAGTTAATGGTGGAATAGCTTTGTGTAAAACAAAATATATTGACATATTATTGCAGCATTTTGGCCTTGAAGATTGTAAACATATTTCCACTCATATGGAAACAGCTTGATGGTTGAGTCTTCATAATGCTGGAGATGCATTTGATGTTATTATATAGCAACACACTATTGGATGCTTGTTTTACTTATGCATAAATCGACGTCATATTTAGTTTGATGTCTCTCAGATAAGTAGGTTTCTACATTGCCCAGGTCTCAAGCATTGGTAAGAGATTAATCATCTTTCGCTACTTGAGTGGTACCCAAATACTTGGATTTTTTTATCGTAAGATGTGATCACTACTACTAGATTTACATGCTTCTTCAGTATTATGTGTTTTAGGCCAAGCTCCAAGAAGAAGAGGAAGAAGAAGAAGAAGAAGAAGAAGAAGAAGAAGAAGAAGAAGAGGAAGAAGAAGAAGAAGAAGAAGAAGAAGAAGGAGAAGGAGTAGGACGAGGAGGAGGAGGAGGGGGAGGAGATTAAAGAGCAGGACCAAGAGGAGATTCAAGAGGAGCAAGAGGAGGAGAAGGAGGAAGTGGAGAAGGAGAAGGAGCAAGGGAAATTGGGGGAAGAGGATGGGAAGGAGGAGGATGAGGATGAGTAAGAAGAGGAGGAAGAAGAAGAAGAAGAAGAAGAAGTATAAGAAAAAGAAGTAGAAGTAGAAGATGAAGTGTATCCTGATTCTTTACCAATATCTAATTTCAATACGAACACGATGTGTAGAGGAAAAGAAAACCTTTCATGGATCTCAAATATAGAAATATGATTGCAACGTTAAACATAAATATGATTGCAACGTACGAATGGTGAAAAATATTCAATTTAACATCCATATCTTCCACGCTTGTACTCAATATCACATTATGTACGTGGGTATAGTACGATTGTCATGACCATCAATCGCCTTTGTCTTCAGATTGTCGTATTCCAAACTGACCTAATTTTTATTCTGATGAAGTCAATGAAAATCGGACATAGAAATATCTGAAGCACATCCAGTTGTACAGATCAACGGCAGAAAGTAAATATTAATCGATATCTATTGATTGTGGATAAGTTTACTGCCTTTTAAATGATGTGATTGGATTCTTTGGGTCTTCATTCATTGTTCTTCATTCATTGTTATTCAGTTCTTAGGTCAGGGTGGAGAGAAACAGATAGAAATGAGCAGCAAGCCCATGTAGTCAAGTGGTTTGATGCCTTGAGTCTTTTGGAAGAAGTCGTGGGTTCATGTCTTGGTTGGACATGTATCTATGAGTTCGTCATAGATGGGTGCCTCTATGTTGTTATGAGGTTGGATGTATGAGTGTGTTTTCAATTCATTGTACTCTAAAAAAAACAGATAGAAAGGAGCGTATATAGTAGATTAGGCGTGCAAACTTAAACACGAGCAACATTGTAATGGAGCATTTTAATGTGCTTTAGGGATATATTCGCTCTGCAATTGGACATGTCTGATACCCTAGGAAACAAGATTAGAAGTAGGTTAAAGTTTTCAATAAGCCTTCATTTCCTTGAGTTATTCAGTTGTGTGTGTGTGAGAGAGAGAGAGAGAGCGAGAGAGAGTATTATTCTTGCATGCGCGTGTTTACGTTAAATATGCTCTAATGGGTGATGGGATGTGGCGGGGCGGAGGATTCAGGAGCACGAAGAAGGGTCAGAAAAGGGTCCGACAGCCTCGAGTGGCCCTGTTGACGAGAAGCGAGGTGGAGCACTTGGAGGACGGCTACCGATGGAGGAAGTATGGTCAAAAGTCGGTGAAGAACAGCCCTCACCCCAGGTACTTTTGTCGTCATTTTCATAGGCTAAATTCAAGCTCGCGAGTCGCCACGCGTAGGGTTGGTGATCAATGACTGGACTGCCCGGCAATGAATCAAAGAAATCTCCATTTTTCCGAGTTTGTCTGTATTCTTCATATCGTTGAGCTATGGCCGTAGCGATTTACAGTTGGACCTTCTTGGTAGAGATTTAGACTTTGGTGCTGTTGCTGATAGAAGAATCGCCCACCATTGTGGAATAACCTTACATGACCTTTCAAGTACGGCTTCTTTTATTAGTCTTACAATAATACGGCGGACACGGAATCTTATCAAGTCCTAGGCTTCACATTACCTTTCAATTTCAATGGCGGTGGTGCAGGTCGGCGTGCGCGGATGGTTATGCCTTGCAAGGCTATCCAGTAATCCGACGCAACGGCTTATTGAATATCGCATTTCGTTTCTCTCCTTGATCACACCTCCGACTCAGATCACCAGTCGTTACGCGCGAGCACATTCACAATCACATCCATTGAAGTTTTATAGAATCATCTGCTGCAGCTTTTAACATGCGGGCGATACTTCGCTGCAAGCTAACATGCACACTAAAATTGTTGTTGAGCGAATCAGCAGTTAAATGATCTGTGAGACAGCTCCGAGAACTAATAAGAGGAGAGGTTTTATAGGAGGAAATAGGTTAATGGTTATAATTGGCGATGGAAACAGCTTTTAGTAATACTTTGGGCCCGACACGAAAGGGAAACGATGGAAATGAAAGCAATCCTCTTTTTGAACATTAAAATGTGTATATCGCGGTAGATGATAGATGCAAGGTCGTCGGGCCAGTCAGCCTGAGATGGAGAACTTCTGATCTTTTGTGCTTCAACTCCCATGCAGTCCAGACGGTCTATGATCGCGAAGATCATAGACCGTATCCCATAGCCTGAGACGGAAAAGCTATTCAGTTGTTATGTAACCCTTCGAGGAGCTTCCGTTTCATGTAAGCCTTTACGAAACTTCAGTTTGATCTGTTGTATATTATCCAATACAACTTCAGACTCAGAGATTATGTAGCATTTCACCGTTTCACAGAACGTCTGTTTCTTGTACTTAGTCTCGGAACGTTGCGCCCGACACGAAAGGGAAACGAGGAAAATGGAAGCAATCCTCTCTTTGAACATTAGAATGTGTAACCCTTCGCGGAACTTCTGCTTCATGTAAGCCTTTACGAAACTTCCGTTTTGTCGCTTGTATGTTATTCAATACAACTTCAGACTCAGAGATTGTGTAGCATTTCACCGCTTCACGGAACGTCGGTTTCCTGTACTTAATATCGGTAACATCAATGAAACCGACGGTTTGGAAAGTTATGCAAGTATACCAAATCAAGGGTAAAGGATGAACTCCATTGGAAGGCTGCAATGACAGCACGCAGGTCGCAACCGTCTATCTAGAAGCTGTGGGGCTTTGTTTCTCACTTCTAAGTTCTGAGCTCTGTACGTAGAAGGTACCTGAAAAAAAGTTCCGCCCGCATGGATATGATTGATACGGCTGTGTAGGCGCTCTCAGACGAAAAAGTTAAGATTCCTGTAGATGATCAATCATTCCTGTCCTTCATGATTGGGGCCTCCTCCGTCAGAACATCATTGGCGCATAGTCGCCGTCAAGGTTTCCATGAATGTGTGTTTAAGCAGCAAAGCATAAGATTGAGCTTCTTCAATTTCTGCTTTTCCCACTTTCAATCCTCGTTCAAATGCCTTTATCCTCTTAAATTACGATGGTTTCGTGGACAGCGGTGCCATCCAACGATCACCGATTTGATATTTTTCATTTTAGTCTCATTTCGAAAATGTGCCGCGTTAAGGTTTAAATTGCATACTGATCAAACGCAATAGAGATCCATGGTTGTGTCATCATACAGAAAAGTTTACATTGCCGACAATCTTAGGATTAACAATCTTAAGATTAACAATCTAAGGATTAACAATCTGAGGATTTCATTAAATTGTTAATTCGTTACTTAATACTACTGAATGTCGATCGAAACAATGTTGTTTTTCACTGTATTATACAAATTCTCGCTAAGTCCTCATATCTTTGATTTCGCAGGAGCTATTACAAGTGCACGCACACCATGTGTTTCGTGAAGAAGAGGGTTGAAAGATGGCGCGAGGATCCGTCAGTGGTAATGACCACTTACGAAGGGCAGCACAACCATCATAGCGCTGCCTTCCTCAGATATGCCACCATGCAGCATTTCGAGCAGCTAGGGCCAACAAATCTTCCCCTTTCAATAACCTCTAGTGCTTCATTCTTGCCCGCTGGACTTACTTTCGCAAGAACTAATCCCCCTCTCTCCATATCCACATTCACACATCGCGAGCAGGTCATCAGCACTCCTTTGCACGCGCCAGGAGCCATTGCGCAGTCTGCACGCTTTGCGAATTCCCGTGTTCCTGAGTCATCTATATCCACCATACGTATTCCATCAGATTTAGCAGATCGAGCAGGATGTACCTCGTCAAGCAAGATTCCAGATGAGGCCGGGCTCCACCTCTTACCTTCGCATGCTTATTACGACATAAATTCCACTGATTGCAACGATTTGCACACGCAAGGTACTCATTCACCAACCATGCCATTATCCCGATCTGCATCTGATCTGGTTCAGCGGACGCCATCAAGCAGTGTGCAGGTAGCTTCTGTGGATAGCTCGTTGCTTTATAATATGCTGCCATCGTCCCGCCGAAACCGATAGCGAACATACAGCAGCATAGCCGTCATAACTTTTTGGTAGTTTCCATACTTGCTGAATCAGAGCCACAATTCCTGTCTAGCCGTCCTGACGTTGTCAAGAGCAGGTAAGCTGCTTAAGCTGAATATTGATACCTGTAGTTTCTTTCTTCTTAGGATTTGTCGTCTAGAACATGAAAATAAGATTCGAGTAATACTTTTATCAATGCATAAATTGAACGATACTCATTAGCGTAGGGAAGCAAGAAAAATCGTATTACCGTGGATCGCACAGATCGAAAGCAGTGAACACTGAAGGTCGAAAGTATTTTGCGCTAAAGTCATGCTGCAAAAACCTCTGAAAACGCGTGATATAACAAAAAAAAAACTCATTAATCTAAAATAAGTTCTTCGTTTAATAATCCTGAGAGTGAAGCCCAACGAACTACGCTTAGAATCTGGAAAATTGGGTGCTCTTGTTTCTGGAGACAAGTGTAAACAGCCGAAAAGATGCCAATTTGAAAGTTTATTTCAACCAGTTAGGCCGAGTATCAGAGGAAATCAGGAACTCTGTGAGGAGATTTCGAGGAAAAATACAGAATAAATTCTTTAGCAAGATATTCAAGTAGAAAAATCTAGCTGTGTTTTTCGAAATGGATTATCTTAAACATACGATGCTTCCCTTAATGCACGAAGACCCCGTCACCACAATTAGCAAAAATGCTGAAGCAGAAGTGCATATGACATCCTCTGTTTTGTTTGTCTTAGCGAGAGAGAGAGAGAGAGAGAGAGAGAGAGAGAGAGAGAGAGCTTAGAAAAGCCTCTTCTTATGTGGGAAATTCAAAAGCAGTCTGATTATTGAGATGGATTTTCTTCTAAACAGTAGATTTGTTAAACATGCGAATGCAGAGACCGGAGGAATTCTCGTTTGAGAGAGAGAGAGAGAGAGAGAGAGAGAGAGAGAGAGAGAGAGAGAGAGAGAGAGAGAGAGAGATGAGGTTCATTGCCCTCTAGGAAGTTGAGGTTGATTTCCTTAAAAAGAGATTTAAGACGACGATGAGGAGGAGGAGGAGAAAGAAGAGGAAGGATATGCAGTGCGCAAATTCGAAGAGATTCAAGACCATGCTGTTAATGGTGCTGAAGTTGGAGTGCACGAGTTTGCAAATAGCAAGAAAGGAGGTTGTGTCGTGTACTCTACGTATTAATCTGACTATATTCTGCATAATATTCAATGATTTTCTTGCATTTGGAAACGGAATTGCGAAATTTCGTGTCGTACACCATGATTCTTTTGAAGGAGAATCATTGAAAATCTAAGCTAGATCTAGGGGACCTCTACCCTAATTTTAGCATGTGAACGAAATGTATGCTCATATTGTCAAGACAGACCATCTATCCAACAAGTTTTCATACTTATTTTCTCTGCAAACCACACACACGACAATCAGGCATTTCGGACTTGAATACAAAAGCCTTCAAAATTTTAATATTCCACTGTTATTGTACGTATTATAATCTACTTAAAGGAATATAAAATTCGATTATTTCAGTTTATAGTATTGCGGGTTAATTGCGTTCATAATTTTATTTTTCAAGAATGGTAATGTAGACTATGTACCAATGAAGTTAACCTTTTTTTTTTCAAGAATTGTAATGTAGACTATGTACCAATGAAGTTAACCATATTCTATCATTTAAATTGCTATAGCTTCTGCTCATCCAAAGTAACTCTCCTTTATCAGAATTCTTTGAGCTGATTTATATATGACTTTTAAGATGCTCAAGACATACAACATACTTAACATACCTTTGAATTCCCTATGAATGTTCTCATCGTAGAAATGATATATGTGGTTTTCTTTTCATTTCGTTCTTTCGAAAGTAAATTTCATGAATCCATTGAAGATCGGAATTGATGATTACTTGTTTGAGCAAAGTCAAACCTAACTTAAGTTTAGAGGTATGCTAAAAAAAAATGTTCAGTGGAGAGAGGAGGAATGAATCACATAACTGATTAATAACTAATAAGCATCTCTGATGATTAATGAGCAATTTGTACAAAATGGGGTCTTGTAGTTGGTATTAGAACTTACATACAAGTATTATTGATCCTCTCACATAAGCCAGCATTTTTAAAAGTAGTGATCATCTAGTAACGTAGTTCAAAACTTGCAATGGATGTGGATTCAATGGATGTCATTGTTTATATCTATGTATCATGTTTATTTTAATGATTACAGATACAATTGAATCAATTGAAGAGTTTTTGTCATGATTTAGTAAGTCATGTCTATGACTAAATCTTGTATTTGTGTGACATACATTGAGTTCCTTCTTGGGTAAAATCCATTTTCCTTTACGAGTTCATCTGTTATTTTTGTATACATAGCATTCTTCTATGTTGTAATACAAATATCTTCTTCTTTTTTCAAAAGAAGAAGGAAATATCTTAATTGTTAAGTTAAAGTAATTTTTAGTGGTCCAAAATCAATGCCATTAGGCAACTTTCTTGAAATATGTAGGAAGAATGTAGTATAAGTCAGACTCCTTCCACGAAATCTAACTATTAAGACTCACCAATGCATCTAGGAAGACCAGCACAACTGAAAGGCAACAAGTATCCACCCATATGAATACCTCTAGGATACTCGGTCTAGACTTTCCATGTGTCTATGTCACATAGTTTCCCAAGAAAGGCTCTTCATATGGGTTTCTAAGTCAAGCAATCACATGGGATCCCTTGTAAATCACATGGAGTTCTAAGTGAGGATCTCTAGAATTATATGTACACCCTAAAGGAGTCATGGCTTAGATTTATTAAATGCTAAGGGTCCACATCTTAGGATAAAAATCTAAGATTCAAACCTTTGAATTAAAATTAAACACCCTACAGTTCCCCAAAGGTTTCCTAAGCGTTTCTCTAGGAAATCCAAGGGTTATAAGCCATAGCACCCATGCAAATAGCCCCATAATTGTACAAGCATTAATGTCTCTAAGACATACCTAATGAATAGGTAAAAATGCCTAAACTCAAAACTCTCTTGTCCACGAGATAAATAATACATGTACTCGAGATTTCAATTAACTTATTTGAATATCTTTCTTACGTTGTGCATTAAGTTCAAACTTATTTGTAGCTCTTCTCTTCAAGCTTACACTTGAATGTCATTACATATATGTATGAGGAACAAGGCCTAGTCTTGAAAGTTCATAGATCAGGGATCAAGGACTCCTTGGTTCAAAGAAGTAATGTTCATCGTAAATATTAAATCTCTTTATAGAGATTGAGTTGCACGAGATATCCATGAGACCTTTATAGTTTAAAACGCATATTCAGATGATGGGTCATTTTGTTAGATATGTTTGATGCCTCATTATTAGGGAGAACCACCATTGTTCCATGCAACTCTATTCTGTAAGGCTTCCACTATAAGGAGGAGCCATGTGAGAGTGTTGGATATTGGTAGGTTCCTAAGTTTGAGGTCAGATGAGGTCTAAAATAGACCATAGATGGATAGTTAGGAAGTTTACTACTAACCATTGGATTCTTGATTGATCATATGTAAGGATCAACCTAAATCAATGCCTAGAAATTGAAATAACTTCTTAAACATGGGGAAAGATCTATTTGATCTGGGACGTTGGATTTATAGTTGATCCTAAGTGTGGAGTATCCAAGATCAAGGGCTACAAAGAAATGGTTGTTGATCCTACTTTTCTACCACTTGACCTACACCATTAACTAATGGTGGAGATTATTTTTGTCATGGATCAAGCTACCATGATCCACGAACATCAAGAGGAAGAGGTGGTAGAAACCAAAGAGTAATTTCAGAGGAAGAGGTAGTAGAGGTTACTTTGGAAGAAATGCAAGTAGAGGATTCCAAAGTCAATCCTACAACAATACCTACTACTGTAATTATGCTTTAGATCAGAAGGAGGATTCAACATTGATTATGAATGCAACTTGTGAAAGACAAAGTGAAGACCAAAGAGTCTTCTACATTGAATTAAAGCGTAGCAATCACCTGAGTGGTAATACAGCCTTGATGAGTGATTTGGAGAATAAGGTAACTAATCATGTAGTTCAAACAGGTGATAATACAAAGCACAATGTGAAGTTCACTGAAGGCCAAGGATGGAAGTACTCTTTTGAGTAAGGTATTTCATGTTCCTAAAATCCAAAGAATGTGATAAGTGTAGGGCAAATTGTTGAAAAAGGTTATGAAGTAAGGTTTAATGATGGAGTTTTTGTGGAAGACCCTAGCAATGGGTATAAACAAATTGTCTTAGGGAAGAAAGAAGGAAGACTCTTCACATTGAAGATTCAAGGTAATGTTGGTCATGCTTTGTTTACTTATGGAGGACATAACAGATGTGAGGCATGTCAATTAGGTAAGGCTCATAAGCAATCGTATTCTAAGAATGATTTCATGTATTGAGAGAATCTTGAGTTGGTACACACAGATGTGTGGGGACCATTAAAGGATTTCAATATTAATGGTTCAAGATATTAGGTGATTTATGTTGATGATGCTACCAAGTGGATCACTATATATGTGATCAAAGATAAATCAGAGGTATTATGACATTTAAGCATTATCGTGTGTATGCAAAAAGAATCACATGTCAAAAGTTGAAGAGACTAAGGTCAAATGAAGGAGGAGAGTATTTCCCTAATGAGTTCAGTAATTACTTATGGAATGCAAGTATAAAAAGGGAAGTCACTTGCAGGTATTCTCCTCAACAAAATGGTGTAGCAGAAAGGAGAATATGAGTTTGCAAGATCAATGGTGAAGGATAAAAACTGTCCAAATTATTTGTGGGTTGAGGCTATAAATACAGCTACATACTTGATTAATAGGTTACCATGTAAAGCTTTGTACGGTATGCCACCATATGAGGCATGGTGGGGTAAGAAACCTACCTTAGATCATTGCAAAGTGTTTGGATGTTTGGCTTATGCATATGTGCCATCTTAGTTGAGGCATAAATTGGAACCTAAAGGTGAAAAGTATATGTTCATTGGATATGATGATAAAGAGCTGGCTTATAGGTTGTGGAGTCCATCCACAAAGCAATTACTTGTATCAAAGGATGTTACATTTGATGAGCAAGGTACTTGGTATGTAGGTACAATCAATAATCATGCATGTGATGAAGAAGTTTTGAATCAAAAGAAAGGTAAACCAAAAGTTCAAATATTTGATGTAGAAGAGAAAAATGAAGTAGAAGACGAAGTTGAAAAAGTGCCAAGTTTTAATCCAAAATGTGATGAACTAGAAACTTCACGAAGTGGAGAACTCAGAAGGTCATCAAGACACAAATGGCAACCTACAAGGTATAGCTATGACACTTCTTTCTTGACTACTAAAGATTATGCTTACATGGTGAAAGCAGATGAAGACCCTTCTACATATGAAGAGGCAAAAGGTACAAGAAATTGGGAGAAAGCTATGCAAGAAGAGTATGATGCATTGATGGAGAATGAGACATGGATTTGGTTCCTAAACCAAATAGTAGAAGAGCATTGGATGCAAATGGGTCTACAAGACAAAGAGGTATGTAGATGGAAGTGTGTCTAGGTATAAAGGTAGACTTGTTGTGAAAGGGTATGCTCAGATGTATGGTATAGATTATAATGAGGCCTATAGTCCTGTGGCAAAGATGACAACCATAAAGACACTCATAGCCATTGCCGCATGTAAAGGTTGAAGATTATGTCAATTAGATGTGAAGAATGCTTTTCTTAATGGTTATATTTCAGATGATGTTTTCATGGAGCAACCATAAGGGTTCAGAGATAAAAGGTATTCAGAATATGTGTGTAAGTCAAGAGAGCTTTGTATGGTTTGAAGCAGGCCCCAAGGATATGGAATTATAGACTTGTGAAGTTCTTGAAGGAATTAGGTTTCCAAGTATCTAAAGGTGATAGTAGCTTGCTTGTTAAAGCAAGTGATGATGGGTTTATTTACATGTGCATATATGTTGATGACATAATTCTTACAGGTACAGATGTGAAGGGTACACAAAGCCTAAAGAAGCAAATGGAGAAAGAGTTCAAGATTGTGACTTGGGAGACTTGTCATATTTCTAGGGCATGGAGATCTTATATACTCAACATGGAGTGTATGTGAATCATGAAAGCTATTTGAAAAACTTTTTGATCAAGTTTAAAATGGAAGATTGTAGGATAGCACCTACTCTAATGGAGGTGGATCATAAATTAAGCAGATATGGAGGAGAAGAGTTCAAGGACATGAAGCTACATCAAAATCTGGTTGGTAGTCTAATCTATGCTTACATTAATTAGGCCTGATTTGTCATATGTAGTTGGAGTGTTGTCTCAATTCATGAATTGTCCTAGGAAAGAAAATTGGGTTGTAGGACAAAGAGTGTTGAGATACATTAAGGGTATTGTCTTATCGCCGGTCAACGAGAGCTTCCAACACACACAATGATGCATAATAGTTTCCTCCCAACCGTCAAGCAATTCTCTCTTGAAGTACTCACCTATTCCCTACTTGAGCCTCAAGTCTATATGAGATAATAATCTCCCTTCTTCTACCCATCATATAAAACAATGCTCCTCATGGAGCCATGTGGCACAAAGCCATAATATGACATTTCTTTCCCCTTGAAAACATTTTCGTCCTCAAAAATGCAGTCCTCGAGAATGTAAATGAAATGTCCATAATGGTAGAAGAAAGTGTGAGGCTGAGTATAGGGAAGCTTTCACAGTGACTGTTGAGTGTGTGTGGCTCAGACGCCTTATGGCTGATTTGGGTGTTGGTCATACTTCTGCCACCACCATCTTCACTGACAGTCAAAGCGCATTCGCAGTTGCGAGGAACCCTGTGTTCCATGCTCGCACTAAGCACATTGAGGTGCATTATCACTATGTCAGGGAGAGGTTCTCTACTAGGGAGATCAGCTTGGCATATGTGCCCACACAGGAGAACATTGCAGACCTTTTCATGAACGCTCTGCCTAGGCAGAAGTTTGAAGCTTTCCGCAAAGCTTTGGGCTTACTTCCTTTTGTGGAGTGATTTCCACATAGCTTGGCACTTCCTTATACATGAGTGCCACCTCCTTGTTCATGGCATCACTCCCAGGGGAGATTTGTTGATATAGGTAGTGATATGTGTGAAAACACTAGGAACACTGGGGCACTTTTTTCCCTCTTTAGGAGGTTTTTTTCCCCCGGCTTTTATATATGCCTATTGCCCTAATGGGTTACTTATCTTTGTACATTCTCTAGTAATACATTCAGTCTTGTGTGTTGTGCTCCAAGCTTCTTCTTCTTCCTTGTGCTGTTCGCGTGCTTCCGCAGATGTCTAACTCCAGTAATAGGCATGTATCTTTTCATTCCAAGCATGACATGCTTGCTCCAAACCATATAATGACTTTTTCAACTTGCACAGTTTGTTTTCATGCCCTTTTTATACAAAACTACAAGGCTGAAATACATACACGTCTTCATGTAACTCACCATTCAGAAGTGCAATTTTCATAAACAACTGATGTATATTCCAATCATGATGAGCTCCAAGTGCACAAATTGTATGAACAGTGGTCATTCTGAATGTGGGAGAAAAGGTGTCATCAAAATCAATGACTCACTCTTGAGCATAAAGTTTTTCAACAAGCCTACCCTTCTAGCTATCAACTAAGCCATCAGGCTCACACTTTAGCTTGTATACCCATTTAGTGTCAGTGGCATTCTTGTCTAGAGGAAAGTCACATAAAGATGAAGAACATTCTTCAAAAAATCATCATATTCTCATTGCATATCTGCCATCCAATTTTCCGAATTTTATGCTCTGTCAAAAGAAACAAGATCATTCTCATTACAAATACTAGAGGTAGCCATTCCATAGCAATCGAATGCAAAACAAGAAATATGAGAGCCCGAACAAGTATGATATGATAGAGATGCATCTAATTTTCTATCTCGTAAAGTCTACACCAACCATTTGGGCATAGGTTTTGCCTCCTCTATATGAACCCTCTCATCAACAAGTGCATCATGTAAATCTGCATAAAAAATGGAATGATCTGCATCATCATGTGAAACCTATAAAGGCAAATAAATTACCTCACTTGGACCAGCACTTGACTATCCACCTATAAAAAGAGGCAACAAAGTGTCATACACATCTTTGGAGTTAACTGATATCTCCTTAGTCCATGAAAGTAATGCTTGAATTTCATCTTCCAAAAAACATCACAAATAATGAAAATGCATTTTCTTTTTGTGGATTATATAGAAGAAAGCCTCCCCTTTAACAAATATACCCAACAAAAATACATTTTGTTCCTTTATGGTCCAATTTTCTACGTTATTGTCCAAGCACTAATGCATATACCATACAAACAAAGACACATAGATGAGCAACATATGGCTTTCAACCATGCCAAGCCTCATATGGAGTGATAGATTGTAGTGCTTTGGTGCGATACCTATTAAATACATATGCTACACACATAATAGCCTCAAGCCAAAAGCTATGTGGTAAAGCTTGACTTTTGACTTTACATATCGCTATCTCCATAAGAGAAATGTTGTTTCTTTCAACAAATCCATTTTTTTAGGGTGTATATAACACTGTACACTAATGTTTTATCCCATTTTCAGCCAGAAATGTAGTAAAATTAGAAGACATATATTCTCCTCCTCAATCAAAGTGGAGGGTGCACAAATAAGATAATGAAAAACTTTCAGCCAAATCTAGAAGCTATTTGAAGCACATTAGTACTTCAGACTTTTCTTTCATTAGATATACCATGCATGCATGGAAAAAGCTCTAGGAGCTTGTTTCAATCTATACAATGCCTTTTTGAGTCAGCATACATAAGGTATATAATTAGGGTTTTCAAATCTTGCAGGTTGTGATATGTATACCTCTTCACTTATCCAACAATTGAGAAATGCATTTCTCATATCTAGTTAAAGCATTCTCCAATTTCTTGCAACAACTACACTTAAAAATATCCCGATTGTAGTCACCTTTGCAATTGGTAAGAAGGTCTCCTCATAGTCTATACCATGAGTTTGAGAACATCCTTTGGCAACTAAACTTGCTTTATATCTGTAAAATAATCCATCTAAATTTCCTTTTAGCTTATAGATCCATCTGCAACCTCTTATCTTCTGATTAGTTTGCATTGGAGCCAACTCCCAAGTGTCCATTTCTTTTAAGGATTCTATCTCCTCCTTCAATGCTTTCTCCCAATGTGCTAGGTACTTCTTGAAGCATTCAAATAATTCATTCTTACTCTTAATAAAGTAGAGAATGGTCCATGTACTATGATCATCAATAAAGCAAACATAATACCTTGATCCTACCAATGAAGGTTCTTGACTTAGTCCCCACATATGAGTGTGTACTAAGTCCAAAAGGTTATTGTGGATATAGCCTTTGTGGTTGAATGCTTCTCTTTGTGCCTTCCCAATTTAACATGCATCACATCTATTGATCATGTATTGCATTGATATGTTTGGAAACCCTAGAACACTTTAATCCTTTCTTATATCCTTCAAGGTTATTTCATTCAAATGAGCAAGTCTCTTGTGCCACTTCAAGCTCACTTAGGATATGAGATCCAAAGTTGAATAGAGCTATGCTCCTAGTTTCTCCTACATCAAAAGTAAAGATCCTATCATGCTTCTCACCTCTAGCTATCTTCTTGAAGCCTTGACATGGATCTTTCATAAAAGCTCCATGTTGCATGGACCTAACTTGCAAGCCTTTTTCAATTATTTGGCCTACACTTATTAGATTCTTAGTGATAGTGGGTACATAGAGAAAATTAATCAAAATGTCTTTCCTTCTATTGAAATATTTGATATTACCAATCTTCTCCACATTGTGCTTAATGTCATCCCCTTTGGCAACTAAACTTGCTTTATATCTGTAAAATGATCCATCTAAATTTCCTTTTAGCTTATAGATCTATCTGCAACCTCTTACCTTCTGATTAGTTTGCATTGGAGCCAACTCCCAAGTGTCCATTTCTTTTAAGGCTTTTATCTCCTCTTTCATGGCTTTCTCCCAATGTTCTAGGTACTTCTTGAAGCATTCAAATAATTCATTCTTATTCTTAATAAAGTAGAGAATGGTCCATCTACTATGATCATCAATAAAGGAAACATAATACCTTGATCCTACCAATGAAGGTTCTTGACTTAGTCCCCACATATGAGTGTGTACTAAGTCCAAAAGGTTATTGTGGATATAGCCTTTGTGGTTGAATGCTTCTCTTTGTGCCTTCCCAATTTAACATGCATCACATCTATTGATCATGTATCGCATTGATATGTTTGGAAACCCTACAACACTTTAATCCTTTCTTATATCCTTCAAGGTTCTTTCATTCAAATGAGCAAGTCTCTTATGCCACACTTCAAGCTCACTTAGGATTTGAGATCCAAAGTTGAATAGAGCTATGCTCCTAGTTTCTCCTACTTCAAAAGTAAAGATCCTATCATGCTTCTCACCTCTAGCTATCTTCTTGAAGCCTTGACATGGTTCCATGTTGCATGGACCTAACTTGCAAGCCTTTTTCAATTATTTGGCCTACACTTATTAGATTCTTAGTGATAGTGAGTACATAGAGAAAATTAATCAAAATGTTTTTCCTTCTATTGAAATATTTGATATTACCAATCTTCTCCACATTGTGCTTAATGTCATCCCCTTTGGAAACTAAACTTGCTTTATATCTGTAAAATGATCCATCTAAATTTCCTTTTAGCTTATAGATCCATGTGCAACCTCTTACCTTCTCATTAGTTTGCATTGGAGCCAACTCCCAAGTGTCCATTTCTTTTAAGGCTTTTTATCTCCTCTTTCATGGCTTTCTCCCAATGTGCTAGGTACTTCTTTAAGAATGCAAATAATTCATTCTTATTCTTAATAAAGTAGAGAATGGTCCATCTACTATGATCATAAATAAAGGAAACATAATACCTTGATCCTACCAATGAAGGTTCTTGACTTAGTCCCCACATATGAGTGTGTACTAAGTCCAAAAGGTTATTGTGGATATAGCCTTTGTGGTTGAATGCTTCTCTTTGTGCCTTCCCAATTTAACATGCATCACATCTATTGATCATGTATCGCATTGATATGTTTGGAAACCCTTGAACACTTTAATCCTTTCTTATATCCTTCAAGGTTATTTCATTCAAATGAGCAAGTCTCTTATGCCACACTTCAAGCTCACTTAGGATTTCAGATCCAAAGTTGAATAGAGCTATGCTCCTAGTTTCTCCTACTTCAAAAGTAAAGAGCCTATCATGCTTCTCACCTCTAGCTATCTTCTTGAAGCCTTGACATGGATCTTTCATAAAAGCTCCATGTTGCATGAACCTAACTTGCAAGCCTTTTTCAATTATTTGGCATACACTTATTAGATTCTTAGTGATAGTGGGTACATAGAGAAAATTAATCAAAATGTTTTTCCTTCTATTGAAAGATTTGATATTACCAATCTTCTCCACATTGTGCTTAATGTCATCCCCTCTTTCTATGTTATATTTGTGCTTTGGATTTTTCAGATAGAAGAGCAATGTTACCTACAACATGGTTATGAATATCATGAATCTATGTAGAACAAATGATCATCTTCTTTACCGTCTTTGTCGCTCATGTTCATTAGAAGAAATGAGTCTTCATGTGGTTGATCTTCTCAATTGTTGATGTCCCTTCTATTGTGAATCCTATTATTTTTATTGATGTTCTGGCCACCTCTCCCCCTAGTGTTCCAAAATCAACCTTTCCACCTTCTTTATGAGCCCTTCCATTGAACCAATAATTTTGAGTGGTGTGGTTGGTCTTCTCATATATGGCAGAAGGTTGAACATTTTGACCTTTTGATTTGTCGTGCTTTTCTCCTTTCTTCTTTCCTTTCCACTTGTTCTTTCTTGCATAGTTGGCTTGGGAAGTCTCTTCTTCATCATCTTCCTTCCTCTTTTATTTGTGCTCCTTGTCTCTCTTCTCTGCATAAAGAGAACTTCTAGTATTACCTTGATTAGAGTTTCTTTCCTTCATATTATTGTTAGCCTCTTGGTTGAAGTGTTCTCTAAGGAACATGCTAAAATCTAGGGTTTTTACATCAATGATGAGATCATAAGAAGTGTTCAGGGATTTCCATTGCTTATCACTCCTAGTTCCATTTAGAATTTGCCTCATGATATCGTCTTCCTCAATCAGCTCTGTAATTGACGCTAATTAATCAACAACCTTCTTTACGTAACAAACTCTTTGCTAGTTTGTTTAGGAACTCATTCTAAAGATGATTCTTTCTTGCTTTGATACAAGCATAAAAGAAAGTCTCTAGGGCATCCCAAGTGTCTTAAGATTTCTTCCCTCCTCTAATATGTAGTAATAGAAAATCAAAGATAGTGTTTAGTATTTATGACCTTGCTTGAGCATCCCTTACACACTGAAGTGTGAGTCTATCTATCTCCTATTAAGTAGGTCCTCCTTTCCATCTTGGAATAGGCATAGCTTAATCACCTACTACAATTCCATAAAGATTTCTACCTTGCAAATAGGGTTCCATTATGATTTTCCAAGCAACATAGTTGTGTCTATCAAGCTTCACAATCACTGAGGAAAAGCCATCATCCATCTTGATCTTGCTCTGATACCACTCAGAGTTTTTAGAAGTTTTGTAAGAGATAGAAAAGTGGGTTGCAAAGTGATTAAATTTGGTCCATCTAACCAGCACAATACCAATCTTTGAGCGTATGGAAAGTAAAACAAGTCTTATTGGCATGTTATTAGTGCAATAAAATCCACTATGAACTTTGGATCATCAAGGAGAAAGAGGTGGTACAAAACAGATAGGTCTGCATATTGACTAGCTCAAAAATCTTATTATCTTTAGATGAAACACTCAACTTCGAATGGTCATAGCAGCCAACATGATTACAATTGGAAAAATTCCTTCTAGAAGAATGTATTCTAAAACACACAAGATTGCAAGTAATAAGAAATTTATACTTTTGAAATGAACTTAACACTCAACTAAGGTACCTCTGATTTTTCAACATTTTTTAGAGATGGATCGCAAGAGAATAAACTTGTGATTACTCAATATCTTCTTAACACAATTCTTGGAAACTTTGTACACATAAATTAGACGCTACTAAATTTCCAATGAATGCTTACGCATCCAATTTGGATCTCTATAAAGAGAGGAGCAGTCTCTAGAAGTCTATTTTAGTTAAAGAAGATGGTGCAGAGAAAAGGAGCAAAATAATGATGATCCAAAGTGTATATATATTGCTTCAATGTAATGTATAAGTGATTTGAAGAATCTATATAGAATCTTGAGGTGTTCCATAACTTTTAAAAGAGGATTTTTATTTCTAATCAAGGCGGAATAGGTTGTGAAAGAGATAATTCACTTTCCTATAATCGAGGAAAAGTAAAGATCTAATCTAATCTACTTTTGGATGATTGATTGATTGTTTGACTATCAAGCTCAATAACCTCAAATTCGTGGAATTTGAGATCTCCTTTTCTCCATTTACTAGTGTAAAGCTCTAGGCTTTTACATCGATAAATGATCCATAAAAAATCCTTATGAAATAAGCATAAAACTAAATATTGATGAAGAACTTCTTCAAGGGATATTTATGGTACATTCCACATGATGATTTGACGAATTAGAACAAATCCACCTGAAGCATAGTGTAAGCTTGATGTTCCAGCACACTTCTTCGGTATATAGAAAGGAAGAAGAAGATTTCTTTGTAACAGAATTCCCAAATGGAAATTCCTTATTGGTAAAAGAAGAAAATTATTCCCATCAAGCACCTCACTAAAATAATCTTCCACAAAATCAAGCTTAAAGGTAAAGGAATGCACAAAGTCTCTCCATTCATATCTGATAACCCGTATCTTGCTATGGAGCTTCTTGTATCCTCCATTGTTGGAAGTCCTTGTAAGTTTATTTTTTCTTTCTATATATATCTTGTTTCTTGAGAAAAAGAAATCATAAATGATGAGATTTTGCATAACTAGAAAACTTTTATACGAGTTGTATGAGGACTAAGCTTCTGAGAGCTCATCTATTGAAATAATGCATTATGGAAAAAAAATGATCTTTGTATGGGCTTTGTAGGGATTTCTATTTTTTAGGGATTGAAAAGCTAAATCAAAAGTATCAATGGGGCATATCAAAGCACTAGTGGTCTTGTTAGTATAATATTATTTTAAACACGAATTGATTCTAATTATGAAATGTTGAGATGTAAGAATTTGTTGATAGAAATATTATAAAATGTTTTAGTAATGGAAAATCTAATGCACACTCTCTCGAGAGGTTTGAGTCCTTATATCAAGGCAAATCGGATGGTATTTTGCATTTGAAGGTAAGCTACAATTTGTGAGCAATTTAAGTAGTTTTATCACACTTGAATCTAATGGTTTAGGAGCAAACTCAATCATGAGAATCCGTCTCAATCATTAGGTCGTGGTTGCATCCAATGTCTACAAAGAGTTACTCTCAGGGAGTGAATGAAAACCCTTAGATCTCAACCCAAATCCGAGGGTACATGTTCAAAGACACTTTTTCTTGGGATTCTTTTTATCTCAACTACTAGATCTCAAGAAAATCCAAGGGCCCGATGCAAAGATGCCTTGAGTTTGGCTATTCAACCTCAATCTTTGGATCTTCCAACTAATCCTAGAGCTCTATGTCATTTCCAAGCCTTTCAAATCATTCAATAAGGGAAGTCTATGCTTAAGCTATGGGAAGCCTATGATTAACCTATGCCATTAAAGAACCATTCTCTATCCACCACCCTCTTTTCATTGATCCATCACTAATCATTCTAAAAGAGTCCATTTTTCATTTTCATTGTAAGCTCGCAAGAAATAACTCATGTAGCATATTCGGGTTGTAATTTCTCTAGATTTATTCTTTAAATATGTGCCCAATGGAATCCTATAAAACGTAAATGCTGAGTATAGGGAAGCTTAATTTCCCTTCTTCTACCCATCATATAAAACAATGCTCCTCATGGAGCCATGTGGCACAAAGCCATAATATGACATTCCTTTCCCCTTGAAAACATTTTCGTCCTCGAAAATGCAGTCCTCGAAAATGTAAATGAAATGTCCATAATGGTAGAAGAAAGTGCTCGGACTCCCCTGAACCCCATGTACTTTACGTACATGGTCATCTCTGTGTGTGTTGCTTCCCAGTATCCTTCCCCTTAAGAAGTCTCATATGAGATCATCTCAAAGGTGGAAAACCGTCTGAGTGGTGCCTAATATCTCCCGTGTACACTCCAACTCCAAACTATCACTCCCATGATATACAAAATCATCCAAATGACCTAAGTCCATATGATGTATCCTCTATGGAGTAATAATATGTAAAGCAAGTGTGAAAGTGCCAAACTTATAACCTTGAGTGTACTCACAAGTAATAGTTCTATCTAAACTACCTTGTGAACTATGCAAATCCATCCTCTAGCTCATGGTAGTAAAATGCAATCTCTACATTTCACCAACCAAGAAGTCTATGGTTTTTCATCCATTACATGTGGACTAAGTTCTATTGGAAGAGCATCTATTGGCACTTGTGCAAACTCTAATATTTCTCTTCCTTGTAGTTTGCCATATGAATGCAGAAAGCATTCCCTTTGAGATTCAGATAATCCCTTAGTACACAACCTCCTAACTGATGTTTACTCATCATACTCATGATGTAACACCAGTGAAGAGTTTGGTACCCTAATAGGTTAGATATATCCCTATCTCCTGGAAACTCAAAAAAGAGAAGTATCATCAATCTACTCCCAGTCTAACTAATGTCAATAACTAGATTATCTCATCTAGTCAAAGACCATCACTAAAAATAGCATAACTGCTTCTCTCTAGGGTTTACAAGTGACACTCAATCTAACCATCATGATTAACTGATCTCATCTTGCCTTTGATAGAAGAGTGCCACTTCTATCTAGACAACCTAAAAGTGAGAATTGGAAACTCTCTCTCTCTCTATTTAATCTCTTCTAAGGAAAAGAGCTCTAGCAGTGGAACCTATTCCACTTTCCCTTTCCCGTTGAAAGAGATTCTGATGAATCCATTTACTCTGCTCATAACTGAGAACATGTACATAATTTCTCCATGTTTTCCTTCAAAACTAGTGGAGAAAGAGACTCCCATGTGAAGGAAAATTACACTAAAAAGTAGAGTAATTGAATTCCTTCTGAGATAAAGACTAAGAGATGTTTCCCAAACACCTCTTCTGTCTAAAGGAAAACATACTCTATTCTTCTCCTATGAAGAAATAATGTTTTCCTTTCCTTCTTTCTCTCTCAAAGAACAGGAGCTAAAGTGAGACCACTGAACTAAAGTGAGATCTCTCATGGATCTCTGAGCTGATTCCCACTTTCTCCTTTCCTTAAAAGAGAAAATCATGAATTTATTTAGTCCTCTCTTCCATAACTAATGCATAATCCCTCATTACACATATTCCTATGAAGATGGAGAACAAAT
This sequence comes from Ceratopteris richardii, assembly GCA_020310875.1. NCBI lineage: Eukaryota > Viridiplantae > Streptophyta > Polypodiopsida > Polypodiales > Pteridaceae > Ceratopteris > Ceratopteris richardii. The sequence goes on from CM035422.1 coordinate 25,654,450, forward strand.
CTCCCTTGACTAATGAAGGTGTATGTAGTGAAGAGTGGAGAAAATAAATTCCTATCAAGGGTCAAAGACCTCTACTAAAATGGTAAGCCATGATATGACATGATACCATAAACACATGTGTATCCATACTAAAGAGCTATCTCTGCCAACCATACGCTGTGCATGGATCTATACGATCCAAACAAACTCATGGAATTATCCATCCTAAAAAGACTGAAAATGAGTATATGATACCAATGGTGATAAAATCACCCATGACATTCTCTATTGGAAGAATAAATCTTCCCTAAACTATGAAGGATAACTGCCAATCCTAAGGAGATGTCTACTAAGAGCTCTCCTCTGATCTAGTGAGACATGATGCCATGAATGATGAGTCCTTTTCTCCCTGGCCATAGAAGAAGAGTGCTCAAAGGGAAGTCATTTCCACCGTCCCATACCAGTGAAAACTTCTTCCAATTCACGGTGTCATATCTACACTAAACCGAATATATATTCCATACATATGTAATGGAATATGCAGGTGAACTCTAATGAATCCCATATCCTAAAATCATATCAGTGGACTCAAATGAGACCCATGTCCTCAAACTAGTTAGTTTGGTTCTAATCATCACGTGGAAATATGTGATATACCTTTTTGTTCCAAACTAACTTGTTTCTAGGTACCAAGACCGTGTCTAAGTACCTGTCTATAGATCCCAATATACATACATATGGATTGGGTACCCCAACTATTCCTGACTAAGGGATCGATGCTCTATACCATAGAGCTAGTGCCATGCCTATGGCCTTCCTAACCATCACTCAAATCGCATAAACACCCGTCGATGTTGTCTCATGAAACCCATCTTTGTGATCCCATCTTATTGGTTTCCTTATTAGTGTAGCAAAAATGCTTCACTACCTACTCAAGTGATGTGTATGAGTGAAACTAGTCACTCTTTGGGTATTCCTAATAATACCCCGTAGTCTCCTAATCATCATGTGAGACTCTTGTGAAGATAAGTAAATCTTCACTAACTTGGAGATTATCAAACTGTATCTCCCGTCGCTCTATGCAACTTCCTATAAGCTATAGGATTGCTTGTGCACATTACTAATGGTGAAGGTGTAGCTCCTTCCTTTAGCAATCCTATAGTCTAATTCCAAAAGGATTATATGTAGGGATCTTGTTGCTATTGAAGTTGCGTTATGTATAATACTATGATGGTACTAAGTCCATCAAATACATGCTTAGAAGCATGCTTACACCTTATTAAGTTTGTAGAAAGTGCATGTTACCATGCCATAACATTCTTACCTAAAGGCAAGTGCGTATATAACACCATGAGAGGGGAAAATTTTCAACAACATTTCTCGAGGAAATGGAATATCAAAAAAAAATTATAACCAATAGCTCAGTGGCACATAGGCCACCCAATAACATAGGGCTTGATAGGCCCATGGCATGCACGCCATAAACTTATATATGAATTCCATATCCTGCAAAACATAAGAGCAATTGCCAGCAACAATTCTTTGTGTTGCATAGGCATAAAGTTTCTACAATCCTCTTTCCTGCAAACAATCAAAAGTGTACTTCTTGCCTATTGATCCATACTTTAGAACTTAAACAGTGATCAATATTTGATGTATGCAATCCAATCTATGCATGTACACACAAAACATGCCATAACATAAAGTAAAATGCCTAAAGCATAAAGCATACGTCCCTGAGTAGTTTGGTTTTGGAATTGCATGCATCCAATCGTCCTCGACAAGCTTCAAGACCTCTGAACCTTCCTCCCTAGGTCCTAACATAAACTTTGAAGTGTTCGAAATCATCGGATCACTTCCCAAAACATAAAGCATGGTCAAGTGATTAAAAAAATAATGCAAATTCAATCAAAAAATGTAGTAGTAATCCTTATTTAGACCTGAAAAAATCACTTTAGGACCTGAAAATGTTCATAAACTGAAATATATAGCATGTGCAAAGAAATTTAAGTGAAATTACTCAAATCGCCTTCCCGGTTTGAAAGATATGGCTCCCGAAAGGTAGTTGCCAAAAACTATTCAGACTTTGCAGAGCTGTACAGACCTGCAAACATACATTTTTTCCAAAATGTTGTCTAATGTACTGAAAGTAGACCTTGTGCTCTTCGAAAAGAGCCATAGCACGACCAATTTGGAGTTTCGTAGCTCAAGATATGGCCTTTCCAAGTGGGACATGCCAAACTAGTGGACTGTTGGAGGGGCTGGAAAAAGTGTGAAAATGTGATTTTTGGGGTGCCCAAAAGCATTCTTCCATCACTCAAATGCTAAAATTCTCTCCATAACCTCAGAGAGTGGTATATGAAGATGCTTGGACCTATTTTCACCTTTCCAAATCCTCCGTTCGTGCATGCTAATTCACTCCCCTAAAGAGGCCTAAATCAAGATTTTTACTTTCATGTAAAAACTTAAATGGGAGCTCTTAGCAAGCTTCTAATCCACTCTAAATGTGGATTTCTCTTGGATTTTATACAATAATCCATGGGAAGCCTCATAAATTGTCTTTTTCCTTACTCCCAGAAGTGGAGTTTGATATAAATTAATATCTAAATTTTTTTTCAAAATTGCGGGAAGGGGGTTTTTGAGGAAGTAAAATTTCTCCTTAACTTATTATTTTGATGAATCTAATGATTTGCCTATGAATTCCATACACCATACTCTCAGTATATATACTTTTTACCATCCATCGGTAGCTATTCCACCTCTTTTTCCCTCTTCCAAAATGGGAATTTCTTAGATTCATGTGCTGAAATTTTTTCTCAAACTGTGATGGAAGGGGGTTTTGTGGAGCTTTAAACTCCCATCAAACTGATGTATCTTTTGGATTTCTTAATGTTATATGAAATTCCATACACTAGACTATAGGTATCCATGATTTTTCCTACCAAACTAAGAAAAATCCTGCTTCATATTCCCTTCCTGAAATGGCTAATTATCCAAAATAGCCCCTGAAATTTTGTGAAAAACATCAACAAGCCATTTTGAATATGCTTAAAGCTTATGATTTCCTTTATTTTTGAGGGAATCCTTAACTTAAGATGAGAGTATATATGCCATACTCTCCATAAAAATGATTTCCCTCCAAGAACTTAACCCTTCAAGCTCTTCATTATCCTGCTCAAAAATAAAGATTTTATAAAAATTCAAAAACACTCAAACCTAGAAATGAGGTCATACTCCTCCTTGCTAAAGTATCGAAGAAGATTGTGAAAAGCAATCTTCGTATCTTCATGCATGGATAGATTGTTGACTTGATCTCCAAAGAGAATGTAGAAAACAGATTGGATAGATCGTACCTTTTGGTCATCCAAGTCTGTGGCTGAAGTGGACTTTGTTGCTCCATTGATAAACCAATTTGTAAACACAAGCGCATGGGCTGCGGCTTGAAATAATAACAGAAAACTATGAGCATGGCGCGATGGCTGGGGCATTTCTCTCATCCTTGAGGTTGAATCTTTGGCTCAGATGTTGTATACTCAATATATATAATGTATGTGCTCCATTCCCTTCATGAAATCCAAGTGGGCAACGTGGATACATTGTTCTCCTTGCCTCCATGAGGTAGAGGGTTTAAGTCCCATACGACGCACGCGTGATCTGTGACCAAACTAAAGCTCGGACACCAATATAACATGACGAAGATCCTTTTGCCAGCCTAGCTTCTATCTTATCGCCCGTCAACAAGAGCTTCGAACACACATAGTGTTGCATAATAGTTTCCTCCCAGCTGCCGAGCAGTTCTCTCTTGAGGTACTCACCTATTCTCTACTTGAGCCTCAAGTCTATATGAGATAATAATCTCCCTTCTTCTACCCATCATATAAAACAATGCTCCTCATGGAGCCATGTGGCACAAAGCCATAATATGACAGGTACACTCAAGGAAGGTTTGTATTATGGTTTTACATCAGATACAAACATTAAGATATATAGTGATACAGATTGGCCACGTAGTCGTGATGATAGGAGATCAACATATGGATACTTGTGTTATGTGGGAGATAATATGATTTCATTGTATTTACCTACTAATCCTCTTCTTCATGCTAGGACTAGATATATTGAAATTCAATATCACTTTTTGAGAGACAAGGTGATTGATAAGGAGATTGAGTTCATACATACTTCAACAAGAGATCAGATTGCAGATATGCTAACCAAAAGCTTGGATGGACCAAAGCTATAGAGATTCAAAGACATGGCACGTATAAAGAAGATAGAGAAAACCTCAATTGATGATTGAGGGGGAGCTCTTGGTGCATGAAAACCATCAATTGATGATTTATAATAAGACTTGAAGTCAAAAGATGAAGAAAATATCAAAAAATGAAGTTTTGAAGATAGTGCATATTCAGGAAATGAAGACTTGTATACATATGTACAATAAACTTGTAACTAACTCACTTATACTTTTGTTATGGTCATGTGCTTCTACATATATGCCTATATATACAAGTAGAAAGTCGGGGCAAGTATGAGAGAACGTGAGATGAGAATAATTAGAAGTTGTAAGAGTCATTCGACACTCTAGAAGTAAAGGAAAAACTCTCTCATCATTTAGATGTAAAGTTTTTTAGTAGAAGAAAAAGTTGCGTCTGATATTTTATTGTGTTCTCCTTCTATGTTTGATCATTTCAGGAATCCTTTTGTAGATGTCTAATTCCATAGTTAATGCTTCTATGGTTAAGATTTGAATTGGAAGCAAGCTTAGAGAATTATGTGTAGGAACATTTGCATATGAAGAAGTGATGAGTGTCTTCTGAAACAAGTGCAATCTCGATGGTCAAAGAATTGATCAGATCTTAGTGCATAGTGTAAAGTTTTACACAAATGAGGAGTCAAAATCTAAGTTGGAAGGTAATCCATATTTCACTTAAAGCATTTGATTAAATGGGTTGTAATTTGGGAGAACCATGCATTAGAATTCGCAGGCGTCAAAGTCTACTATACACGAGGATAGGTTTAGACATAGGTAGATCATTTGGATCATTTCTCAAGATCTACTAAATCTTTTGAGACGATATAACTTGGAGGAGGTGCACAAACATTAGACGACACTTCATACAATGTTTCATTGAAAGCCTTACACATTTGGTGAGTCAATGATTGAGTTATGTGTAGTAGACTTTTGTGAGTAGTAACTTTCTTCATAGTTAGTACAAATCTTAATAGTTTGACATTGATCTTCCAAAGTTGATCAAGTGTTTGAGTTATTCTTGATGTAGAAGTGTTCTAACATCAAGGATAGCTTGTTCTTTTGGAGATTAACACTCTCCATCAATGTGTATGACCAAAGATCTCGAGACTAGAATTAAACATAAGTCCATGTGCTCTCTTAAACAAGTGATCCACTTAGCTTAATGGTTAAGTCTCAAGGTTGTGAAGGGGAAGTTCTTGGGTTCAACTCCCATGGGGAGCATGGGGAGAGAGTTTTGCCCAAGGAGCTCTAGAGCCTTCTAAATCAAGTTAAAGTGAGTTAACTTGAGTCCACTGAGACTTAACTCAAGAGGCGAGTACACCAACCACTAGTGGACTCTAGTGGAAGGTGCTAAAGCAGTGGTCAAGAACACTTGAGCCACTAGTAGACTCTAGTGGAAGATATGAAAAGTCTAGAGGGGATTTCACATGCACTTGTGGACCCTAGTTACATTTGTGGTCCTCGTTGATTTGAGCAGCTATATATAGAGGCATAAGGTTGGGAGGAGAGTCATCTCTCTGGCACGTGGTGGTCGTAATCCTTAGGTTGTTATAGTCTCTACCCATGAAGTATCATATTTATGGTGTTTGGAGCCATTTGAGTGTCCAAAATAGTACCCATTGTGTTGACATATAGACCTTTACCTAGCATCTATCTAGATCACCATGTAAGATCCATATAGGGAGTGCCTGGGTGGATAGAACCATCTATCTTGTGTGTAGTATTTGAGTAACATTGTATTAAACTTACGAGTTAGAGGAAAACTAAGCTGAGTTCACCTTTTGTTCATCTTGAGTTCACTCTCCATTATAACCACCTCCATTCTATTATTCCCATGAGTATCTACAAGATTAGGACCACCACATGCTAGAGAGATGACTCTCCTTCCAACCAAAGGCCTCTATATACAACTCTCTCTCTAGGGGACTGCTTTCTTAGACAGGTGGATACGAACCATCCATGTGTCAGCCATGTAACTTCATGTACACCAAGTATCTTAGTTATCTGAAGCTAACAAGTAGATGCTTCTAGAAGGTTCTAGAGCTCTTTGGGCAAAACACTCTCCCCATGTACCCTATGGGGGTTGAACCCGAGACCTCCTCCTTCACATCATTGATTTTTAACCACTAGGCTAAGTAGATTACTTGGTTACAAGATGACCACTAGTAAGTCTAGTCTCGAGATGTTTGGTCATATACATAGGTGATCAAACGGTGTTCGATTTCAGATCCGTCTGAATCGTCCGGGCCCTTAGATCATAGACCTACTTTGTTACATTCTTCCCCCCTTGGAAAATAATTTTTTCCTTGAAAATTAGAGCTATATATACTTTAGGAAGTCCTCGAGCCTCATGTTCTAAAACTGGAAGAACATGGTCATGTTCTAAAACTAGATGAACATGTATGATGTCTGTGGTGACATCCCTACTTAAATGATTGAAAACACCATCTTGCTTTGGACTTTGATAAACTAACCAAATTACAAAGTAGTGAATGATATATAATGATGGATCTAAAAAGATCCCTAGCCAATTCACAGTTTCTTGATGTGGAATCCAGACACAAACATATGAAATGGATGGATTTCGATTACTACTCCATTTCTGCACATGATTGATGCACAGACTTAGTAATTAAGGTGGGATTCTTATCCCTCGCAAGTCTTTGAGAACTCTTGATTCACTTGAATTTAGTTTGGAGAACTTGAAGTTTGGTTGTCCCGATGGTTCACTCCTATCCAGTATTTACTTGATTTTTTTACCCAAGTAGAGGACTACTTTGTCCTATTGAGTTTAAAAATCCTATGTAAACTGTAGAAGGAAGTTTATCATTTACTTTGAGTCAACAATACTATAACTTGACCACTTCAAATTCAAAATGAAAATTTTCTAACTTTGGATACTTTTCTCAAAGACTTGATCTAAAAGTTATTGTGAATTGTCAATCTGATGAGCAATTCCTAACTTCTCTTTCTAGAGTATACTAGACTCTAGGAAAAATCATTTATGCTATAACTTCAAGAAAACTCAAATAAATGACTCCACTTAGAATTATTATCTTTTGAAGATTGAAAAGTTTTTGGTACAAAACATCTATCTAGGATGTTGAATTTAGCCACTTGGTTCTTATCGGCTACCTCTTGACTTTTGTGAAAAGAATCAAATACTATATCTAAGTCAAATCCAAAAGATTTGGACAAAAGAAAGAAAGAATGAAAACTTTGTACAACAGATTCAAACCTCAAAGATATGTATACTTTCTACGGGTCGAACTCTAGATGACTCGAGACTTTAAGTGTTCAAAGATCTCTTTCAACAAGATATTGAAGCATTTTTCTATCTTTAAGGGAAATAAACTAGATTCTTGAGACGATCAGAGAAAATTTAAAGCATCATCCATCCACAAGATACTATTGTGGTATCCAATATCAGTGTGTCGACCCATTGAAGTTTGATTGATGAGTTATTTCTTAAATAATGCTTCACTTGAGTCTAAGTTATGGTCATATTCAATCTTCATGACTCCTTACTAGGAATGCAATTGATTGAATTTACCAAGAGATACTAGGAACTTGTTACTTGACTTCATGAATTTATGCTTTAGTTGAAAGGATCATTTCAAAATCAAAGTCCTAGTGATTCAGAAATTCATCAAATTTTTGAATCAACAACACTTTAGCTTGAAGTCTTCTAAGAAGATCTTGGAAGTTGCTTACTTTGTATCTTCTTAAGTACTTGAGCTTGAAGTATGTTGAGATTATACTTTTATCCTTCTTGAATTCAAACTTCTTCTTTGAAGTATTTAATTCCCTTGAGGATCAGATCTAACTTCAAGATCTATTCTAGGAATAAAAGATATTTATCATCCCATGGTCTGATGCCCATACCATCTTTCCTACATCAATCTGAGTATAAAATCCGATGTCCCATACCACCCTATTTTATATTCACATTAATGTGTGGGTGGTACTTATCCTAAAGTCTAAACATCTCTTGGTAGAGTACCTTCTTACTTCAATTCTTTACGAGAATTTTGAAGTTTCAGGCATTACCTCTAACTAGGTTTTCTAGGTTTTGATTCCTTCACATGATTGTCTCACAAACATATGTTTTGCCTTGGAAACTTGAAAACCTCTTGATAGAATATCTATTCCTCTTTGCTAGGGTTTTCAAATAAAAACCACCTAGAAATCCAAGTACTTGAATTTTCATAGATTCAAGTTCAATTGGTTTATTCTTGGCCAATTTGTAGTGACAAGAGCTTTTGAATTCCTATCTTTAGATTCCTTCTTTTCTGATGCTTTAGGTACCTACCTCAGTTGAGACTTTATAGGAATCTCTCTACTGCTTAAGTCTAACCATCTGCTCATGCTTTTTAGATTTGTACCAAGATTCCTTTAAGGATAGCCAAACACTATGTATTACCTTCCACAGACTTAATTATTGTCGACATAGTTGTAGACTACACTCTTGGAATTTCTTCACTATGTCCACACTTGGAACAACTTACTTTTTCACAATTTTCCATTGGATAAATGGAACCTAAGCGAATAATTCCCAAAAGGAATTTTATTGCCAATACTTGGGCAAACTTTAGAGTAGTTCCAATCACATGTTCTTGGACAATCATGGCCAAGCTTGATCAAGTCTGGTTGAACTTGCGACTAGAATAAAGACTTACACTTAATTGTTAAGATCTTCTTAAACTAACAAAAGCATATTCACTTACCCATGGGATTTTTAGACATCTTTCCCTCAACTTAAGTCCAAGCATACAGTGATGCCTCTCAGATTCCAAAGCTAAGAATCTTTGCTAAACCTTTAGGTTATATGAATATTTGGACTTAAATACTAGTACTGGTGGTTTGGGAATTGTCGGGAGCTACTTGCTATCAAACTTACTTGAAAGATTCTAGTCTCACATCTAGGGAGATTTTTTTCTTTCAAGAACTTTAGATTCCTTCAAAGGAACTAAGTAATACTAAGATAATGATTCATCTTGGAATCTTTTGCTTTACTAGAATAATCTTTTTAAAGAAATCTTGACCTTTGGACAAATAATAAAACTTTAAATCTTGGTCTTTTCCAAAAGATATTACTTTTTAACCAATGAAATAGTTACCTAGACTATTTCCTTTATTGTCTTATCTTTAGGAAGTAGCTTAATTTCCAAAGATTACTTTGATGTATCTTTTAGAAAATATCTTGATTCCTAGAGATTGGTTTGACTTGGGTTTCTTCTTTAAGCCCTATTTAGCTTTAAAAAAACCAAGAATAATTTTCTCATCCTCACAAAAGTGCTTAATAAAGTTTCCATGCTTTTTGAAAAATTTGCATCTTGACTAAAGATGCAGTCATGGAACTTAGCATCCAACTATTGGACACTACAATTCAAGTGATGCTAAAGTTTATTCACTTTTTTAATTTTCATCACTCTCCAGGATGAAATCAAGAGAAAAAAATCTTCAAAACATCCATGGTTTGTTCAAATTTGGAACATATCAACTATTCTTTGAATTGAAATTTCAATTGATTTAAGTTCCATTTGATCTTATTTGATTCTTATCATGTCTTGGCATAGAATCAGATAAAACTTCCAAAGGAAACTTTACTAACCTACTTAGATGCATGATTTCTTAAATCCAAGAAAACATGCTCATCAGATTTACCTTGTGGCATGGCCATATTCATGATTAGCAATGAGTCCTCTTGATTTGAGTCTTCTGTGTACTTATTTGCCTCTATTGCCTCCTTGATAGTTTGAATGGTTGTAATTTTGTGGTTGCCATGGTAATTGTTGAACCTTCCTCTTGAGTAGCCATAGCTTCCTCTATTCTAGCCTCTACCTCTTTGATTCCTCGAATTCCTAAAGAAATTTTCAATTGTATGATTAGTTAATCCACAAATGGAGCATGAATTAAAGTCTTGGGATCTCCCCTTGCCTTGCCTTTCTCCTCTCCCTCTACCTCTACCATGTCTTCCTCTATCTGCATAGTTATCTTGATGTGTACTTGCTTCATCATCCACTTTCTTTCCTCTTCCTTTCTTTTCTTTAGACTTTTCTTTATCAATATACAAGGTAGAAGATTGATTACCTTTGGAGCTTTCTTCATTTTTGATAAGCTTGGCCTCTTGAGTAAGTAGTTGTCCTATGAGTGTATTGAAATCTGGTACATGCATATCCATGTATAGATGCATAGCTGTGGTGAATGCTTCCCACTTTTCACGTGCCTTCAAGCCATTGATGACCTGCCTTACAATTTGCTCCTCCTGTATTACCTCCAATGCTTCCCAACTTATCTGCTATATCCTTGATCTATATGACAAAATCAATCACATTTTTTTTGGGAGCTTTCTTGAGAGTTGTGAAGTTGAGCCATAGTTGATGTTTCTTGGCCTTTATACTTGAAGAGAAGAAGGCTTCAAGTGCATTCCACACTTCTTGAGATGTTTTACAACTTCTAAGGTGAGGCAACAAAAAATCTGAGATAGAGTTAACAAGATAAGACGTTGCAAGTGCATCCTTGGAGCACCATGTGCTCAATCTTTCTTTTTCTTCTTGTGTTCGTTGACCTTTGTTCCTAAAACTTGTCATAACTTCATCTCCAGATATATAACCATATAAATTCCTACCTTGAAGATAAGATTTCATTTTTAATGACCGGGCTGAGTAGTTACCTCTATCCAATTTTTCAATTGATGAAGGAAATCCATATGCCATATTATCCAACCTTGCTCTGATACCACTGTGAAGAGATGAATTTGAACTTGGAGAGGATGAAGTGGTGCTGCATAAACTTTGCACTACACCAGCCAAATAAACTCTAGGGATATGTAATGGGACCTTTTAGGTTTTCAAATGATGTATTAGAAACTATATGCACTTGGAAGATCACTCTCAAAAAGATAAATCAATATAGATAGGTAGAAGTTGAATCAAGGGTAAAAAACTTGCTATTTGGGTTCATACACCTGTTCAGTGTTTTGAACAATTCTCTAGCCACACCAGCAATTGAATTAATTCCTTTTGTGGAACTGGTATCAACTTATTAAGCTAACAATTATGATTGATTTCATAAAAAATGATGGACTACATGAAGAGAAAAGAACTTAGCAAGTCACAGCATCCTCCTGATTTTCACGGGTTGTAGCAGTCCTCAGACTAGTGAGCAAAGATCTATTAATATCTCAAGATTCCAAGGTGAAATGATTATGAAATTTTGTAGGCATATAATAGATAGTATTCTCAAGCTATAATGATTTAAGTCATGGCAAATGGCCACTTACTCATTGAGAGAAAGCTCAGAGAAAACCACTGTTCTGATGGAGTAGTAACATAGAAGTAAAGTATGAAGAGACATAGGTGACGAACAAACATATCTCATAATTGTGAACTCTAAATGAAATGAAACTATGTGAGTATTTATAATACTTTGAGAAGTAATTTTATCAAGCTGAATCACTAAGAAGGATAAACCAAGCTCAGAGAAATCATCTCTGCAATCTGGCTGAGAAAACTGAGAGATATGGTAGTGAATAGTACACTCATAAAAGCATGAAGATATGAACACAAATGATCATGAAAATGAATTTATATTGATTCTAAAGTACAATGGACTTACGACATATGTGTGCCTTGAGACCACACTGTGAATTGGCATGAAGCCCTACTCATAGAGGTACAAAAACGACGACAAGAAGGGAATGTATATATAGTGATATTTGGAGCCTAATTTTGAATTTGAATCTCTCCTAAAATCACTCTCCAATCTTTTAGTGATAGATTATCCTACTCACTTAGTCAAACATTTGTGGCTTTTCCTCTTCCTACTCATCAAGTGGACTCAACCACTATAGGTGGTTTTACTTTTACATCAAGTACAACCCCAAAAATTACAAGAGTGAGTTCACAAGTGAACTCTACAAAGGATTGACATTTCCTTTAAATTTCTATGTCTTTGGATGACTCAAGCCACTATGTAGCGTATAAACACATTTTTGCAAAATACACATCTTGGCAATATTTATATAGCGCATCACTTATGATTGAAAATACTTTGTCCTTAAACAATAATTTTATCTTTTCTAATGGAATCATATTCACAAGAAATTTTCCAGAAATGAGAAACCACACAATTTCCTCATACCAATCAATTTAAGCTTCTACAAGAAAGAGACAACTATCCACACGCTCATCATTGATACCTTTTTCTCTTTCGCCCGTGGCTGTTCTAAACAATGATCTACCAAATAGTGATATTTTCTTGACTTAATGCAAATTTCAAAGTCATATTCTTGAAATAATAATAACAATCACCAAACCCTTCCAACTACCCTAGACTTATTGATCAAATATTATAGAGGTTGATGATAAGAAATAACAACAAAATGTATGCCTAGAAGATACAATAGCCAAACCTTCTCTTTCTATAGTACTATAATTTCTTTCTGCATTCCTAAGTAATTTTCTTGCATAAGCAATAGGTTGGTCTACCTTATGTGCTAATGCTTTAGCAAAGACTGTTCCAACAGCATGAAGATTGGCATCTATATGCACATGGAACTCAAGTGACAAATTAGGAATAGTTAAAAGTGGCACAATACATAACCTTAATTTTAGTGCACTAAATGCTCTTTCTCCTTCAACACTCCAACACTTCAAGTGAAAGGGATCTTCTTACTGGTACATCTTGACAGAGGATTAGCTATCTTTGAGTACATTTGTATGAATCTTCTATGATATCCCACATGGCCTAGAAAACATTGCACTTCCTTAGGAGTTCATGGGATGGACATCAAAAGAATGGCAGCTACTTTAGTTGGATCAAAACTTATTCCTTTGGCCAAAAGTATGTGGCCACGAGGTGTACCTTTGGTGGCCAAAAATGGACATTTAACAAAGTTCAACTTCAGTCCTATTTTGAGGCACTGCTCAAAAATTTCCTTCAAATCTCCTGACTCTCATGAAAATTTTCGACCACTAATCTTTTATATATACCTAAGAGCAATAAGAAGCCATCCATGAAAATGAGAAGAAATGTTGTGAACCATTTATCCAATTTTAAATACATTGTCTTATTAAATGAAGTAGGCACTTTCTTGAGACCAAACGCCATGCATGTGTATACAAAAGTGTCCCACGATGTTACAAAGGGCATTTTGTCTCTATCTTCAGGGTGAATATGAATTTGATTGTAGCCACTAAATCCATCAAGAAAACCGTATAAAGTGTGCCTGACTATTTCTTCTAGTACTTGCTCTCTAAAAGGTTGAGGAAAACCATCTTCGATGATCACCTTATGCAAAGCACACTCTTATTTTTTCACTATTTTTCTTTGATACAATAACACTATAAGGAATATGGACGCATAACGACGGTTAAGGCGACACAATTTTATCGCTATAAAATTGCAAAAAGTATCACAAGAGGCATCGAGCGTGGAGTGCCGATTAAACAACGTTTTTATCGACGTGTGGTGCAATGGGATGTGTGACGCTAACAATGAGTGTCGCTAGAGCCACAATTTAAAAAAGCATCACATAAGTGATGCTATTTTGTGTCGCATAAGTGATGGTGAATAACGTCACTTATGTGACACCAATTGTAGTGCTTTTTACAATGCCTTACCATCGCTTACATGATGGCTTTTTGACAAAAGAAAATTAAAACATTGGAGGCTCTTTGATCGGCATCTTCACGCATCAAAGAGCTCTCCAACATTCGTAATTGCACTGCGCTTACAAGTTGAAACAATCGCTTGCAAAATTGTTGTTTTGTCTAATCTCTATCTTATTGTCTCTCTCTGTCTTTTTTTCTCTCTTTCTACCTCTTTCTCTCTTTGAATTATATATATATATATATATATATATATATATATATATATATATATATATATATCTCCTAATTGTAGGTTATTCAAGAAGCTAACCAAGCAAAAGATATGGCTAAATATTGTAAGTACAATTTCCATTCTTTATATATCATTTGAATTGTGTTATTTTCATTAGTTAGCATACTCACACTTATTGATATGCACATATACACTTATACATGATGAAGATGCATGTTCACACATATACACATGCACATACACACACATACATGTACAAATACACTTACACGTACACACACATACACATGCATATGAACAAACATTTCTACAACCACATAAAAAGAATTGCATGCATGTATACATACACATACACACATTAACATATACTTAAATACATGTATATGCACATCCACATGCATGCACATTCACTTGCAGATGGATGCAAATGGAAATGCATCCACACGCACATGCATGTTTCATACATATACACATGCATATACATACACTTATATATGTTTATATACATACACATACATATGGACATATGTATAGATACACACACATACACATATATACACATACGTACACACACATATGCATACACTTGTACATGTTTATACACATACACATACATATGCACATATGTATAGATACACACACATACACATATATATGCACATACGTACACACACATATACACACACATATACATATACACACATACACATGCACATGCACATACACATATACACACATATACACTTACACATGCACATGCAAACATGTACATATACACACACATACACATGCACATGCACATACACATATACATTTACACATGCACATGCACATACATGCATATACACATGTACATACATTCATATACAGACACATATTCATGCACATACATACACACACATATTACACATATATACATGCACATACACACATACATACATATACACACATACACATGCACATGCACATATGCATATACACTTACACATGCACATGCAGATACATGCATATACACATGCACATACATACATGCGCATATATACATAGATACATACATATACATGCATAAAGACATACTTACACATATAGATATATACCTACATGTGCATATATACATTTTATATACACAAAAGCACACATAAATATGAATTAATTATATAGTTAAAGTACTAAAACACATGATTTAATATAAACAATAATAACAATCAATAGAACAGAACTTTTCATTACTTAATACCATACACACAATTCAAAACATAACTAAAATGAACTATATATATATATATATATATATATATATATATATATATATATATATATATATATATATATATATATATATATATATATATATATATATATATATATATATATATATCAATGTAAATACATATTCAATGTCATAATCAAGAATCCTAATTATCTTAATGTAAATACATATTCAATGTCATAATCAAGAATCCTAATTATCATCATCATGATCATCCTCATCCTCATCTTCATCATCACGACCAACGGCATGATTTGATGTATCTATGTGAGCACCCTATGACGATCGAGATTGTCCCTCCTGTGTCTGTCTCTCCACCTCATCCATATCTACCTCTTCATAATACTCTTGTATTACATATAACAAACATAAATAAGTAAAACAATTAAAACATCCATAAAAATAAAATGATTATATAAATTTTAATAATACTCAAAAAGGCATCCGGATGATCTCGCATATACTCGTTGAAATGACGGTATCCAAAATGTGTAGCATACTCGATCTCATGTTTTGTAGGATATCGGCCATAATCCTTTCACTACATTGAAACAAATAAAAAAGATTAGTTTCTTGCATTTTAACTAAAATAAAAAATATACTCACAATAACACATATACTTACAAATGTAGCTACAAAACCATGATGGCCCATTTGTCCTAGGTGCCATGTGTGGCTCAACTTAACTCTCTTCTTTGCAGCAGCCTCTTTATTTAAAGAAAAAAGAAATACATAAATTAAAGGTAAGAAAATACTAAAATATATGAAAATTATAAATATAAAATATTAATCTGTATACCTTCTGTTGAGTAAATGACTCCTGAAGACGTAGCTATCTACGAAAAAACTGCCATGTCTCAGGTGGTATGTTAGGTCACCTCTTATTTTTTTACCACCATAGAGTATCTTGTGTGAATTTAATCTCACACAAAAAAAAAAGATTTAGAATACATACACATATATACACACACATACACATACACATACCCACATACACATATACATGCAAACATATACACAGACATATATGCATACATATACACATATACATACATATAACATAAACACATATATGCATATCACGTATATACATACACACATACACATGCATGCATATACACTCATTCATACAAAATACATGCATTTATCCCAGAATAATGTGTATTTGTGTATATGTGAATATATGTGTATGTGTAAATTTGTAAATGTGAATATGTGTGTATGTGTAAATGTGTATATGTGAATATGTGTTTATGTAAATAATCAGATTATTAATATCAAATACCATTATTTGTAGATTTCAATCAATCCGATGGAATTCCACCACCATCACCTAATCGTGCAATGAATATATACTATAAGTATATCAAAATTTTAATTTTAAATATATTTGATAGATACATAGCTGATATATTTTTTTGTTTATCAAGAGCATATTATCTGTTGGTGTAACTCTTGCTATGGCATGTATTGAACACCACGATTGGAATGTATTGAACATGAGGCAGAGTATGGTAGTTTTGAGCATGCACCATCAACTGGTCAACCTAATAATGCTTGGGTATATATTTTTTCTATAAATTAATGTCATTATTTTATTTAAAAACCATATACAAAATCAAATTACTGTTGATATACAAGAATACTTGCTCAATGATGATGATGATGATAATAATTCTCATAATGTTAATATACCTCGTAGACGTCATGGACTTCTTGTTCATCAATTACAAGCAGAAACTTCTAGAAATCCTCTACCTCCTGGTTTAGAGATTGGAACGGTTGGAGATTATTCATTGTCACTTCGTGATCATTCTCTAGTACAAACATATGATAGAAGAAGATATGGAGGATGGAATACAAGACCAATTCCTTTAGATGGAGAGGTTTTAAACTTTTGGGGTAATCACTATATGATTGCTCCACCCACTATTACTAATGCTTTTCGTGGTCTCTTTATTGTAGAGGATTTGTGTGTGCCTCTGAACTTTGAAGTCACTCTTATGTCATTTTGTGGTCCTATATATGGATGGGGAGATTGGGATCGACTTGCACATTTGTTCAAAGCATAAGTACTTATGGAATATGCTTGAATGCAACATTCCTTACTAGTAGAAGGATTTCACATGCAGAAAATGAAAGATTATATATTGATGGAAGACCTTACATGCATGGAAATATGGTAGGTTTAATAAATAGTAGTCGAGGGTTACATAATAGTTCAAGGACTAATTGCACATTTGAGGAGCATGAAAATAGTCATGAATCACCATACATGAGTAGAGATGTATCAAGATACATAGTTCTCAATGCCATTACTACATTACATGTTGGTTATGAATTATTAGTGAATTATGCGTGGTGTAGACCTCCAAGAGCACCTTTTAGCTTGAGAGAGAATGAAAATTTTCTATCCATATTTAATAACTTATATATTTAATTTTACATTTTAAGTTTATTTTTTATTCGTTTATGAATACTAATGATTTTTATTCATGTATGTAGATTCCAACATATGATGTTGATGATATTCCTCCACACCACTCACAATTGGCAGTAAGACCTCATTTATCAAAAGCTTCTATGAGGAGTCTACGCAAAAGTGATCTTGTGGAATATACAAGATTGAAAGATCTATATTCAAAAGAAGATAAAGTACAAGATTTGTGTGACAATGATGAAGATGATGGCATAGCAGATTTTATTGAGGATTGGTATCAAAATGATAGTGAGAGCATTGATATTTCTAAAACTGAGAAATATCTCACAGAGGAATGTCTAAAGCATGTATAAGAAGGAAGTCGTTTGACATGACTAAGTGCAAGCTTACTTATTCTCAATCTCCAAAATCATTTGGGATGGAGTAATGTATCTATTTTGGCACTATTAAGGTATAATTTTCAATTTTCTATCTATTTATATGTATACATGCATAAATATATACATATAAATACATGCATATATAGACACACATAATTATACATGAATGCATATAGACATATAAACATGCACACACATACACATATTATGAGAGTAAGGTAAAATTATACATACTTGTATCGAATGAAGATGTTTTGATGCCCACCCTTGGTGGCAAGTCATTCATATTCAACCTAGAGGTAGGTCATTGTTTGAAGAGTTTATTGTTAGAGAGATGGAAGAAAGTTCTCTTGATGATACGCCATTAGACATTGATACATCAACATCTGACAGAGAAATTAGAAACATTATACATGATTATGATACTAATCTTTTTGATGAAGAGGATAATATTTTACATGATGATTCTACTGATGATGAAGAGGAATTACCAGAAATTGATATTAATCCATCAATAGATGATGTGACTCATGAGAACACATATTTAACAATAGAAGAAATAAATGAAATCAATAAGGATAATGAAGATGAGACTATATTGATGTCTTACCAAAATGATGGCAATAATGAAAACATATGAGCAGATTAGATAGTAGATTCTACTCTAGTTATCGATCAATAACTTGAAGCTTCTGAATAGATATCAGATAATAGATTCTTCCTTATTCAACTAAAATGTCGATCAAATCCTACTAGAGAGATGAAACCATGTTCTTTTGAGTTAGAACATGAAGCTCAGGGGTATGCCTAATTATTTTGTATATAGCTTTATCTTCGAAGAGCAAATGTTTCTCATGTGTGTATGCATGTGTGTGTATTCGTGTGTATTATATGTATACATGTGTTAGTATGCATATGTATGTGTTTCATGTATATGTATGTGTGTGCATGTGTGTGATATATGTATACATGTGTTAGTATGCATATGTGTATATATGCATATGCATTTGTGTAATATATTCATGTATTCATGTAATATATGCAAGTCTTTATAATTGAGTATGCATGTATAAGTATACATGTGTGCATGTAGGCATGTATATGTGATGTGTACATGTATATATGTATATGTGTCTATGTGTAAATGTGTACATGTAAATATGTATGCATGTATATATAGTTATGTGTGCATATAGGCATGTATATGTGATGCATAATGTATCTATGTATGTGTATCTACATGATGTGCATATATCTTTATATATATTATGATCCTCATTGATTCCAGTAGCTATATATAGAGGCATAAAGTTGGGAGGAGAGACATCCCTCTAGTAGGATGTCGGAGGAATAGATGCAATGTGTACATATACTTGAATCATATGGCTAAAAGGCTGAATTAGAGTTTCTAAATTAGGGTTTTTAAAACCCTTATATCAAAATTAGTGTTTCCGAATTAGGATTTTTGAAATAGGATCTCTGAATTAGAATATGTATAATAGTTTTTTTTAATTAGGATATATATATATATATATATCAGTATACACATATATATATATATATATATATATAGATATATAAGTATATATATATATATATATATATATATATATATATATATTTACTTATATATATATTTATATATATATATATGTGTGTGTGTGTGTGTTGTTATTAAATGAGATATATATACTGTAATATATATATATATATATATATATATATATATATATATATATATATATATATATATATATATATATATATATATATATATATATATATGCATTTGTGTGTATGTATGTGTATCTATATGTGCATATGCATGTGTGTGTATGCATGTGTATCTATATGTGTGTATGCATGTGTTGTGTGTGTGTATATGCATGTGTTGTGTGTGTGTGTGTGTATGCATGTGTATGTGCATATATGCATGTAAATATGATTATGTGATTCTATGTGTGTGTACATATGATTATGTATGTGTATGTGTATGTGAATGTGTGTATGTGTCTATATGTGTATTCATTATATGTGTGCAATTGCATGCATGTGTATGTGTGTAAAAATGTGCATGTATGTGTGTGTATGTATAAATGTGCATGTATGTGTATATGTGTGTAAATGTGCATGTATGATGTATATGTGTGTGTATGCCTATATTTGTATCTCTAGTCTCACTCTTTTCTCTCTCTCTCTCATATACATACATACATACATAAACACACATACTCATATCCACATATATATACATAAAAGCAATGCATACAATGCATTATCGCAACGATGATCCATAAGTGTCCTCATCTCTTTTAGACACCACTTGTGCAACCATCTTGTCCCAAACTCTATCTCTAGTGAACTAAGTACGTATTTTTTATCCCTCTCATCATGCATAATACAAAAATTAAAAAAATCATGTAAATAAAACATAAGATATTTATTTCAATTTATATGTAAAATTTATACTTACTTCCACTGTAAGTGGACAAGGCACAGGTAAGAGTCATAGAATGCCTGCATTCTTCTCTTGAACTCCAATCCATTCCCTACGTACACAATGTTTCCCTCTGGCTCTATATCACACTGTACCCCGAACGTGCCTATGCATGTTCTCATAGGCACTTGTGCTGTGCTATGATGATCTAGAGGTGGTATAGGTGTCTTGAAAATAGATAGATAAAAATAGATAAAAATGTGTGTTATAATAACATTAAAAAAATTTGTGAAAAAAAATATACTTATGAGCAGGTAGCTGTCTTCTTGCATGTGGAGCCACAGAAGAGCCCTCCTCTGATCATAGGGTAAGCATCTCGATCATATAATCTAGCTCATCATCAGCCATCTCTGAGTACTCATGCATGATGATCCCTAGATTATCATGCGGAACTCTTTTTCTCATAATACTCTTTATGAGAGTGAGTTTCACCATTCTCTCTCTACCAAGATCCATAATACTTGTACATATAAAACAAAATGGGTTAGACATCTCTCTCTCTCTCTCTCTCTCTCTCTATATATATATATATATATATATATATATATATATATATATATATATATATATATATATATATATATATGTATATATATGTGTGTGTGTGTGTGTGTGTACATATATATGTGTGTATATGTGTATCTATGTGTATATGTGAGTGTGTGTATGCATGTAAGCATGTATGTATGCAAATGTATGCATTTGTGTGTATGTGTGTGCATGTATGCATGTGAGTACGTATGTATGCATATGCATCATGTCTGCATATGTATGCATGTATGTTTATGTGTGTGTATGGGTCTCTATGTGTGTGTATGCATATATATATATATATATATATATATGTGTGTGTGTGTGTGTGTGTGTGTGTGTATGTCTCTATGTGTGTTTCTATGCATATATGTGTGTGTGTGTGTCCATGTGTGTATGTATGTGTGTGTGGGTCTATGTGTGTGTGTGTGTCTATGTGTGTGTCTATGTGTGTATATACATGTGTATTTGTATATATGTGTCTATATGCATGTGTATGTATGTGTGTAAATGTGTGTGGATGTGTGTATGTGTGTGTGTAAGTGTGTATGTGTCAATGTGTGTATGTTTGTGTGTCTATGTGTGTCTATGTGTGTATATAAGTGCATCTATGTTTGTATATTTGTGTGTCTATGTGTTTATATACGCGTGTATCTGTATATATATATGTCTATATGCATGTGTATGTGTGTGTGTAAATGTGTGTGGATGTGTGTATTTGTGTGTGTATTTGTGTGTGTATGTGTGTGTGTAAGTGTGTATGTGTCTATGTGTGTATGTATGTGTTTATATATGTGTGTGTGTATCCGTGTGTGTGTATCTCTAAGTTTGTATGTTTCTATGTGTGTATGTGTGTGTGTCTATGTGTGTAAGTGTGTGTGTGTGTGTCTGTGTGTATGTCTATGTGTATGCATGTGTAAGTGTGTCTATGTATGTGTGTGTGTGTATTTATGTGTGTGTGTGTCTATGTGTGTGTAAGTCTATGTGTATATGTGTGTGTATGTGTGTATATGTGTGTATGTGTCTATGTGTGTGTATGTGTATGCATATAAGCATGTATCTATGCATATGCATGTGCATTATGTATGCATATGTATGCATGTGTGTGTATGTGTGTGTATGCCTGTAAGTATGTATGTATGCATATGCATATGCATTATATAGGCATATGTATGCATATGTATGCACATGTATGGATATGTATGCACATGTATGCATATGTATGCATGTATATGTATGTCTCTTTACGTGTGTGTGTGTATGCATATATATGTGTGTATGTGTGTGTTTGTCTCTCTCTATGTGTTTGTGTGTGTATGTTTCTATGTGTGTATATGTATGTGTGTGTATGTGTGTATATGCATGTAGGCATGTATGTATGCATATGCATGTGCATTATGTATGCATATGTATGCATGTGTGTGTATGTGTGTGTATGTCTCTCTATGTGTGTGTGTGTATGCATATGTATGCATGTATGTGTATGTGTGTATATGTCTCTCTACGTGTGTGTATGTGTGTGTCTATGTGTATATATACATGTGTATCTATATATATGTGTCTGTATGCATGTGTATGTGTGTGTGTAAATGTGTCTCGATGTGTGTGTGTGTGTACGCATGTATGTGTCTATGAGTGTGTATATGTTTATGTGTGTGTATGTGTCTATGTGTGTGTATGTGTGTATGTGTGTATGTGTGTATGTGTGTATGTGTGTATGTGTATGCATCTATGTATGCATGTGCATTATGTATGCATATGCATGTGCATTATATATGCATATGTGTGTATGCATGTAAGTATGTATGTATGCATATGCATATGCATTATGTGTGTATGTGTCTATGTGTGTATGTGTGTGTTTGTATGTGTGTGTGTGTCTATGTGTGTATGTGTGTGTATGCATGTGTATGTGTGTGTGTAAATCTGTGTGTATGTGTGTGTATGTGTCCATGTGTGTGTATGTGTCTATGTGTGTGTATATGTATGCATGTATCTATGCATATGCATGTGCATTATGTATGCATATGTGGGTGTATGTGTGTAAGTATGTATGTATGCATATGAATGCATGTATGTGTATGTGTGTGTATGTTTCTCTATTTATTTTTATGCATATGTGTGTGTGTGTGTGTCTATGTGTGTATGCATGTGTATGTGTTTGTATGCATGTATATGTGTCTATGTGTGTGTGTATATGTGTATGTGTGTGTGTGTGTGTCTATATGTGTGTGTCTATGTGAATATGAATGTGTGTATATGCATGTGTATGTGTGTATGTAAATTAGTGTGTATATGTGTGTGTAAATCTTTGTGTATGTGTGTGTATGTGTCTATGTGTGTATGTGTGAGTATCTATGTGTGTATGTGTGTTTGTGTGCATATATGTGTGTATGTGTGTATGAATGTGTGTGTGTGTGGATGTCTGATTGTGTGTGTGTGTAAGTGTGTATGTGTCGAATATGTATGTGTGATGTGTATGTGTGTGAGTCTATGTGTGTATGTGTGTGTGTCTATGTGTGTATGTGTGTGTGTGTATGTCTATGTGTATGTGTGTGTGTCTATGTGTGTATATGTGTGTGTATGCATATGTATGTGTGTGTATGTGTGTGTGTGTAAATCTGTGTGTGTGTGTGTGTGTGCACCTTGCTTCATGGGATGTATGTGTTTAGTCTCCTAGTCCAAGGGAAAGTGCTTACACACAATGATGTTTTACCCGACTTTCCTGATACTAGGTTAATTTTGGTTTCCCCTAAGTCCACAAGTTCACCCCAAAGTTTTGATGGAGGAGGCGAGAAAACGCATGCGCAATTGGATATCCACCTCCAGTGGTCACTTCTTGTAGCCTCCCTTTCCTCATTCAACCCCCTCCTTTCACGTCGGGTTCACGAGGTATGTCACGATATTGTGGAAAGGAGGAGAAAAATGAGGAATATGGATACTTCTGTGTCACACTCTATGTCTCGACATACAAAGTGTATGGATCCAGCCTACATGCCAAGTGTATATTGTATGCGTAAAGAAAAGTACTTAAAAGGATCGTGCTCAATTAATCCCTTCATATTTTTTATTACAGATAGGAGATCCTTGTATCATCACCTTAAACATCATTCAAGAAAAGAAACAACGGATTCCCTCGTATGCAACAATTTACAAAGTATCTTAATGATTCACCTAGTTCATCCATAATCTCATCGTAAGGATTCCTCATCTGGTCAAGTAAAATAAAACCTTTATTTGCAAGCTAACTTCAGAATGATTATCGCCAATTTCTTTTGTACGTGCATTGATAATAAATGATGCGGATTGAAGTAAGCCACCTATTTTTCAAAAGTCAAGAAGGACACTTGAGTAACGCAACAAAACTAATATACTGATGTTACATTGGACAGTCAGTAAGGTAACACTTTAATGCTCAACAAGGATAGCCATATACGTCCAAAACTGGTGGGAGGCTGATGAGGTACACTGTAAACAACTTTGGTCCTCTATTGAAATAGATAAAAAATTCAGACTCGTAAGATTCTGCACTGTAACTCTTTAGATGTATTCTACACTATTCGTATCCGTCTCTACCGACTACATACATCTTGTGACACTCCTTTTTTGTTGATTGACTGACATTCTATTCACGCCTTCATTCATTATTTCTTGCGAAAAAGGAAAAAAAATGCTGAAACTATTATGTTCCACCAGTTATAATTCTCTAATTTACTATTCAGTCACTAGAAGTCGTAAAGCACATTTTATTTTCCAAGCATAGGGATGAAGATTTGCTGGTAAATTTCTAACAATATAAAAAATGCAATCACATCATGGCAGGTGGACTGCATTAACGGAAGACATTCCCACATATATTGAAGATGCATCAAAAAGTCAGTTTCATGAATAGATCGCATAAGAACAACTTCCATAAATTCACTACCAAGCATAGATTTGACTTCTTTTATCGATGAAAGATGTTCTTTGTTGGGCGTCGACTCCTCAACTGAATTATTTATAGTTCCAACCACAGATTAAACCATGTGAAATTCTATCACACATTATTTATTCTGATGTTTAACCTGTGAAACAAAAGAGGTAAGAACACTGCATGAGGTGCATCAAGTTCAATCACACTCGAGAGGAGTATCAGTTATGGTGGTATAGGACAAAAGAAACAAAATTTACTCTTATTCTATTATTGTTTCTTTATGCAGAAATCATTCTTCTAATTCGAAAATGTACATTTCTTTGCATTACTACATAGTTCTAAAGAAAGCGCAAAACCTGTTAATATTCTTGATGAGCTGCACCTTTCATAAGCCTGGGTCATCTGCATATGATTCTCCACTTTCCTGACTTTCAAGTGAACAAATGCAAGATTAAGTTTGCAGGATGATAAGAGGCAATGCCTCCTTTCCTCTGTTCTTTCATTATTCTCTGCACTCCAAGACTACTGACGAAAAGTACTCTGTCGCCTCATTTGGGTCCTCATTAACATGCTAATGGTGTTTTCCTTTTTAAATAGTGCTATCTCCGACGTGTTCCCTCCGTGAATGGCAAGACCCCATTTTGATGTCTTGCCTCTCCCCCATAAGTGCCACCTTTTTCACAGCTCTCTGACAATCTCCAGGATTCCCAAGAACGCCTGTAGCTTTCCCTCTATGAATGATGATACATCCTCTCTATTCGATGTGTCCGAAGTTTCCTCTTTGCACACCTTCTTATGATAGACAAGTGAAGTTTGCTCCTCTACCAAACAAACTCACTCCTTCCTTCTACCTCTAAGAACCAATGCCCTATCGATCTTCAGCACCCCTTGTCGCCATTTGCATGAACTGCACACATCACAGATCTGCAGATCTCTCGCCGCCCCCAGCCGTCAGATCATTGTATCCGCGCCTCCATCCTTGGATATTTTCGCCCAATTTGCTCAAGCCTTCCCCTCACATCCTTTTTCTCGTTGTTGTCGAGGCCCTCCTCTTCTCCTTTTTCTCCAACCCTTCTTCCCCCTTCGTTCCTGCACACGAAAAAAACAGAGAGCTAGCTAAGAGACAGAGAGCCCAAAAAAATGACAGCCCCCCTTATCTCCCTCGGTGTCCCTCTTCAAAAAAAATTTGATAAGCCAATCGACTCCCCCCAAAATCGTCGCTACCTCCCGTTTTTGATAAGACGAAGTGGGGAGAGATAGAGAGTTCTGACAAAAAACTTCCCCCCTTGAATTGCACAGAAAATAGCCGTGGTTCATTTATGAATGTGGATATCCCAGCTGCAGCACATAATACCACATAGAAAGTCTTTCACACTGCCCGAAATGGAACTTGCACCTCTCCAATAAGCTTCAAATGTCTTCTAAAACCTTAACCTACAGTTTCTCTTCCTTTTCCCGTTGCTCTTCTTTTCTTGTATCCCAAATGAACAATGCCACAAAGATAACAATCCCAGCAAGATTTATCCCTAAATTCTTTGCAACCTCCAATACATCAGGGGCATTTTCCCTTATAACTTCAGACTTTTCCCTAACTCTCACCCAACCACTAGGCCTCAATAGGCGGTCCACCTGTATGATAACAGCTTTGATGTTGCATCTCTTCAACAAATGATCAGCATGAAGAAGGTCATAGGTTCTTGGATATGAGCTGAGTGACTCACACCAATCATGATAGATTCCAAATAGACCACGATCAAATATAACAGGAAGTGTATCTGGTGCATCTGATGGTACCACATTCATTACCCACACCGAAAGGGATGAAAGAACTGCTGCAAACCCTCCATATACTGCCCTCATGTCCATCACATTCCTAATGTGCTTCCAATCAACACCAAGTCCCTCCAAGTAGGACTTCTCTACTACCTTCTGCCACTTTTCTGAATCGGCCATGAAATCATCAGCAGCTGTCTTGCCATTGATACCTTTGAAATTATTTAACCATGTTGGAGCTTCCAGCAGCATTAGCTGAATCATCCTCTTCAAACATGGGAGGAAAATTCTTGTTTCGATTTTTGTAGCAGTCATTGGATGTGGGCTTTCGGAAAATGGTAGCTCCAATGCTTGTGGACTCATCAACAAACTTTGCCACAAGCTTCCAACAGATCGAACGGGTCAATTTCTCCATTTCTTTCCAGATTTCAACATCCTCATCATCTGTCCAATACACCGGTGTAACAGACCACACAAAATATCCCCCACGCCTCATGTCCTTAGGAGGGGTTCTACACACTCCAAATACTTCTCATCAATCATCAAATCCACTCTTCAAGTATTTGAAATTAACGTATTTTCCTGCCAAATAGACCCACATTAGTGCATAAAAACCAACCATTTTGTGAGCTAACATACTCCCCTCTTCTCATTTGCGAAGTCCTCCTCGACAAGCCATTCTTGCTGCAATAAAATCCAAACAACCATGAACATGTCAATTTACAATTGGTTCGCATACCTTTTCATCGAGCCATCATTCCAAGTGGACCTGCACTCATTGAAGTTATTAGTGCTAATAAAAATCACCCATGAATACATACAAATCCGTCACTTCCAAATGATCCAAGAACATGCACATATATGCAACTCCAATTCCACATACATCAAATTGCTCATGCATTCCATTATGAACATAGTCTCAACCAAAATAACACATGCATACCTTGCCATGTTTTACACATTCAACTGTCATTGCGAAAAAAAACAGAAAAGAAAATACCGAAATAAACAACGACAACTGAAATGAATCCAACAGGAGATGCAACATACCCAAAATGCATACCCCTTTTATTGACCTACTATTCGCTATGTACACCTATTCCATGACCAGATACTCCCGAGAATCCCCATCGTCGTCCTACAAAAGCCGTCGAGACTCGAGTACAAGTCAAGATCTACATAAAAACCCTGGAGTGTCCCCACACATTGGAAAACCCTCGGATAGAGCACACAAGTTATAAAGCAAGACCGTTGCATTACCTCGCTAAAGCCTCATCCATAAGTACATATAGAGTCTCCGTGCCTTCAAGAATGTTGATTCAAAGTGAGCTGATCTGTCACAAGCCTTCACATACCAATCACACAAGAAAATAACGTTCCCTTCCAGGCGATCGTCGCCCTCTCCTCTCTCTCTCTCTCCCCCTCGGGAGTGGGAAATAATTTCATAGGTAAATTTTATTTATATTCACATGCTGGCCTACATTGTCAGTGGATGCGATTCGTGGACCTGACCACCCGATCAGGTTGATTCCACCCATCTACCAATGCAATGCAACACACAACACACAAACACACAATGATAACACATAACATATATCAGCTAGCCCATAACGAAGCTGGATGCGGCTCGTGGTCGTGACTACCCAGCCACCATGGCTCCACCTACCTACCAACCCGTTATGGCGCGTAGCTAAGACATAAACATATACATCCCAAGCCTATGGCGAAACTAGCTGCGGCCCATGGTCCTAACCACCCGGCTAGGATAAATCCACCCACCTACTAGCCCACCATAGCGCATTGGTACGATCACAGCAACACAAATTTTTTCCTTTTCCTTTCTTTTTTTTTCATAGTGATTTAATTTACCCAAGTCCTGAGAATTAGGGAGAGGAAGAAAGGGACTTTCCCACTTTTCCCACACATGCATGCAAACATATACACTCTAGCCTTTGACAGATCAACCACTTCTTCACTCCATTCTCTCAATTACAGATACTACATATGTATTCATCGATTTGACTTTTCACTAGGTAACTACAACCAGCTATGCCTTAGTCCCTCCTGTACCTATCCTTAGACGATCTAGAATGTGGGTCCCCGGGATGTCTCATGTAGCCTCTCATTGTACTCGCATCCCAACGACTTCCCTAGGGCGAGTCAAGCTCAACTTCAGGAGCTCCGTCATCACTTCCTATCGTTAACACATCTGCCCAAGCCCAAGTGATATCGTTTTCTTCGTTAGGCATTTCCCTCGAAGGGTCGAAATAGTAATATCGATCCCCCGCCCATCCTACATGTCGAGTGAGGTATTCCTCAAAACACTCAATATAAAACATAACATCCAAACCCTGGTTTATGAAGCATACCAGCCAATGCGCTTCCTCCACATCATATTCCGTCTCAAAGTCGTCGACATCTATGTCCATGCGGGCGAATGTTTGGTCCGAGAAATATATCCTTAGCTCGTACAAATAGAGTTGAGTTATTTGATCTGCCATTTCGCTACTTAGCTCCTAAGAGTCTCTGCGCAACACGAAAAATAATTAGAAGTCCAAAATTCTTGAACTAGCAAGGAAGAATATTTATGACACACAAATCATAGCTTACATATGCGCATATATATATATATATATATATATATATATATATATATATATATATATATATATATATATATATATATATATATATATATATATATAACTATACATCTATGTACAAGGAGTCTACTTCGTCCTTCTGCTTGGATCTCGTCTGGCTTCTCCCGTCCTAATGTCACTTGAAATATAGTTTAACTCGAAGCGCGTTAACCTTCACGGGAGCACATTCTTCACCTAAATCTTGAATTTGCATGGAACCATTGGAGTTGAGTTCCACTACCTTAAATGGTCCTGCCCATCTTGTCTGTAACTTCCCCGGGAATTTATAATATTACATCTTCTCTGAATGGCTTCCAGACTTTGTTGTGCAATGAGTCTCTTTTCTTCTAGCTTGACCAATTGTATGTACCTTTCCTTCAATGACTCTTCCTCTCCCAGCCTAGCCTCTATGGCTACTCTCAAGGTCGGAACTTCTTTTTCGATGGGAAAGATGGCTTCCTCGCCATATAATAGAGAGAACGGAGTGCTCTTAGTCGTCACTCGGTAGGATGTTCGATACGCCCACAAAGCTTCCAAAAGTCTCTCATCCCAGTCTCGCCTATGCACAGCTACTGTCTTTGTCAGAATCTGTTCAAGGACCTTGTTGGTGACCTCCACTTGTCCATTTGCCCTCGGATAATATGGGGTGCTTTTTCTATGTTTGATCTTATATAATTCCATTAATTCTTCGATCAGCTCCTTGATAAAATGGGTTCCTCTATCACTTACTATTTCCAACGGGCATCCGAATCGGGTGATGATTTGTTCATACAAAAATTTAGCTACATCAACAGCTCGGTCAGTCTTTAGAGCCTTGGCTTCTACCCACTTGGTAACATAGTCAGTGCAGACCAAAATGTACCTACTAGATCTACGTCTTGAGGGAGGATCAATAGGCCCCACAAAATCAATTCCCGATTTCTCAAACGGCTTAAGAGCCAGTACTGGCGTAAGGGGAGCAGCATGTGCTAATATGGGTTTGCCCATTCGTTGGCATTTGTCGCATTTCTTACAGTATGTGTGCGAGTCTTTGAACAGCGTTGGCCACCAATACCCAGCCAATAAAATCTTTCTTGCCGTCAATTCACCAGCAAAATGTCCACCGTAGGGTTCATCATGTAATGCTCTCAACACTAGGGTTGCTTCTTCTTCCTCGAGACACCTCCGATAAATGCTTTCATGTACAAAATATCAATAGAGCTGCCCACCAATGATGCTATGGTGCTTCGCCAATGCTAATAGTTTTTGCTTCTCTCTCTTGCTTGCTCCTGGCGGATATTTAGTAGTGCACAAGAAATTCACCAAGTCGGCATACCAAGGTACTTTAGCATCAACCTGGAATAGATGCCCATCAAGAGCATCATCGGGCACACCAGAGATTGGCTCCTCATTAACAATTCGAGATAAATGGTCGGCCAATATATGCGCTTTGCCTGGTCTGGTTACCACTATGAACTGAAATTCTTGGAGGAGTAGCATCCACCTCATCAATCGCCCTGATAGCTCGGGTTTATTAATGATATACTTAAGGGCTTCAGGATCCACATAAAACGTGAAATGTTTTCCCATCAAGTAATGCCGATACTTGTTTACCGCAAAGATCATCGAGAGACATTCCTTTTTTGTAGTTGTGTAGTTCCTCTCAGTGCTATTCAAGTTGCGACTTGCGTAATAAATAGGGTGGTCCAACTTCTTTTCATGGGCTTGGCATAGTACTGCTCCAACTGCAGTATGAGAAGCGTCCGTATGCACATGGAATTCTTTCGTCCAGTCGGGTGCTACCAAAATCGGTGCATTTATCAATCTCTCCTTGATCGAGTCGAATGCAACTTGACACTCTTCAGTCCATTGGTATTGTTGGATCTTCCTCAAAAGATTCGTCAATTGTGCCGCTATGGATGCAAAATTTAATATAAATCGTCGATAATAATTCGCATGTCCCAAGAATCCTCTGAGTTGCCGCAAGTTTTGAGGAGGTGGAAGTTGTCCGATCTTTTCCACTTTATCCTCGTCAACCGCAATCCCTTTTTCGGAAATAACATGTCCCAAAAGCAATCCTCTTCGTACTCCAAATGTACACTTTTCAGGATTTAATGCGATGCCTTTTTCAATGCTTCTTCTTAAAATCGCTTCGATCCTCTCCATCATGTTTTCATCATCGCCTCTGATCGCAAAGTCATCGAGAAATATCTCCATCCAATCCTGCAAGTAGTCTTGATATGCAGCTATCATTGCCCTCTGGAATGTGGCCGGTGCATTGCATAATCCAAATGGCATTACACGATATGCATACGTACCCCATTCTGTGGTGAAAGTAGTTTTTGACTGATCCTCTTCATGGATTTGGATCTGGTTGTACCCACTGAAACCATCCAAAAATGAGTACAATTTATGGCCAGCCACTCTGTCCAAGATTTGATCAGTAAACGGCAAAGGGAAGTGATCCTTTTTTGTGCGCTCGTTCAACTTACGATAATCTATGCAAATACGGATTTTCTTATTTTTCTTCGGAACAACTACAATTAGTGATACCCATTCGCTGGATGCGATGGGATATATGAATCCTGCTTCCAATAATTTAGTCAATTCCAACTTGATCAATTCCGAGTAGACTGGATTTGTCCGCCTAAGTCGTTGACATATTGGTCGTGTGCCTTCTTCCAAGTCTATATAATGTTGGCAAATTCGGGGATCAATTCCTCTCAAATCACTGTACGACCATGCAAAGGCCTTGCCGAAATTTTTGAGTGTCATTTTAATACAATCTCGTACTCCCTCTGGTAGCTCTGACCCCACGCTCAAGAACTTTTCTGGAAAAATTTCCCATTTTTCCAACTGAGCTTCTCGCGAATATTCCTTATTCCTTGATGACACTGTGATTGGAACGTGCTCTCCAATCACGCGTGCATGGTTGGCTAGTAAATCATTGTTTTTTTCTTTTTCAACCGCACCCAATTTCTTAAGTTCAGCTTTTGCAATGGCTTCCCGCACTTTAGTTTTACTTTCCGCTTCTCTGTCTGATTGTCGACTTCTCCTTAGAAGCTCTTCTTCTAGCATTCTGACCCTTTCTCTCAACTGTTGTACTTCCATTGTCGGAGCTAACTCTAGTTTCAACTCTTCTTTTGAAGTTCCCTTCTCTAGGGATTGAATAGCTTCATTTTCCTTTGCGTCTATACTCAACATGTAGCACTCAAATTCACTTGTATGTGTCAACCATCCCAACAACTCCTGGTCTGAGTCATCCTTGTAACACAGTGGATCTTTGTACTCGCCCACTTTCGCATGTTGGAGGTTGGCCAATTGCAGATTAAATCCATCCTGTGAAAGGTCCTTAGAAGTCTCCGTGCGCAGGGCAAATCTTACCCGCGCCATTTCTTGTCTAACCTTTTCCTTTGCTTTTTGCTCCCTCTCCTCAGCCGTTGTCGATTTCTTGCCGGTCAAGTTTGGGGACACTTGAAGTTGTATTCGATCGCCCTTCGGTCCAATTGTGATAAATCCTGTGCGCCAATCATGCACACATTCGGCTTGCACCAGCCATGGGCGTCCAAGTAAGATCGAGAAGGTAGCCTCTGAGGTCCTTGGTCTTACTATCAGATAATCAACTTTAAATTCTAGACTGCCCACAACTGTGCTTACATTCTTTAAAAGACCCACAGGCTTCACTTGTGTTTGATCTGCCATTCTCAAGGACATCGGAGTTTCTTCCATGTGGTTGAGGCCCAAAGCTTTCATCATGAACTCAGTCATTAAGTTGACTGCGGCTCCACTATCTAGCTGAGCACCAGGGACTGCATATCCTTTAATCTCGACTGTCACAGCTGGAGCATTCGAATCAATTTGCATCGTAATACTTTGAATGATCCCTTGGACATCTTTATCTTGTCTCTTTTTCTCTCGAACTTTCATCGGCTTCTTAATATATTCATTGTAGAATTGTTTCCTGTAAGTAGGTGAACATCTCAGCAATGTGCCAATGTCCAGCGTGACTTCCGTGTCAGCGAGCAACTTTACAATATCCACTTCCTCTAAACTTTGTCTTTCTTTCCTACACCTCGGAGCCCTTAATCTTTCGGGGAATGGTGCTATGCCCGGCACAAATTCCTGGGTCACTGGTGGAAGAATCTCTATCTCTTCCCCATCCTCAAACTCTTGCTGCTCAGCAAATCCTCCAACTTGGTTTTCTACCTCTCCATGTTCGGTTATCTTCTCCTGGCTAGCTTTTTCGCTTTCGCCTTCCAGATGCTTCTTTGAATACTCTTGAGTCCTTGTGACTAATGCCACAATTGGCTCTTTATGTGATTTCTTGGCCTCGTAAGCATCCACAAAGTGCATTGACGAGCTAGAACCTTCTTGAGGGTTCGGTGTCTTGAACACTACTCCGATCGTAGGAACTTGCTCTTGAGCTTTCGTTGTGGAATGCATCTGAGTATCAACATAATTCGAGGACCCTACTGGTCCTTTTTCCTTGCCAGTGGAAGCTCTTCGTTTTGGACAATCTTCATCAAAGTGGCCCTCTCCACTACAGTACCTACATAGTGGGGTATAATCAATTGGTTTCTTTTCGTTTGGACATCTAGATTGAGTATGGCCAAAGCCATGGCACCTCCAACACTGGATTGGACCGTCTCTTCTTTGATCGCGTGCGACTCCTCTTGGATAGTCTCCTCCTTGGCCCTGAGCACCATATCCATAAGTCGGTCTGTTTTCCCAACGAGATGTAGGTGGGACACTTTGAGCGGGCAATCCCGTGTAAGGTCTTTCTCTTGTATCTCTCGATTTCATGGTCCTCTCTTTATAGGCTCTCTTGTTATAACATCGGTCCTCCGTGTGATTTGTTCTTCCACAAAAAGTACAACGCATCCTAGGTGGTGATCTATCTATGAATACTCTCGAGACTGTAGGGCATTCTGAAGCCAAATGGCCGTAACCATGGCACTTTCCACACCATGTATTTGATCGAAACACTTGATTGGGGTTGGTAGTCACCTCTGGTTTTACTGTGTATGTTTCCTGGGTCATTGTGGCAGCTTTTATAGCTTGCGTAACCAACTCCAATATTGGTTCTTCAGTTAGCGCAGGCTTTACCTCGCCTGGCGTGCTCGTGGTAGCTACAAAAGCTGGGGTCCTCAATGCAGGACTTCCTTGGCCCGGATCTTTCATTGGTATGTTTCCTGGGCCTCCCATTGGCTCGTATAAGAGCTCCATCTTCCTTTGTTGGCATAATTGGACTTCCTCCCAAAGCCTTGCTTGTTCCTTAGCATCCATTAAAGTTGCCGATCTTGTCAGACTGATATGTTGTTGTGCCGTAGGATCTCTCAATCCCGAAATGAATCTTCTTTTCAATGTCTCATCGTTCGGGGCATTCGTGCCCATCTTTCTTACCAACGTTTCCATTCTCTGAATGTAGTTATCTATGCTTTCATTGACTCCCTGTCGCAAATAATCCATTTGTTGGGCCAATCTATCTTGGAAGCCTTGTCGTCGAAACTTTGCCAAGAAGGCTTCCTTGAGCATCTGATAAGTTCCACGCTCTTGTGGTGTCAAATTCCCATACCAGTTGGCTGCCTCATCACGGAGAATAGCCGGAAAAATTCTCAACCTTTGACCCTGGTCAACTACCTCATTGGCCTCACAAGTAACCTCAAACAGTTGGATAAAACTATCTGGAACCTCGTCCCAAGCACCTGAGAACTTGGTAAAGTCCCCCAAATGAACCGAAATCCACTGAGCCATTTAGAACAGAGGTGTGATGTCAATATCACTTCGATCCCAAAAATTTAGCGCACGTGGCCTCAGGATCCCTCCTTCAAATTTTCGCACTTGATTCGCGACCCTCCTATGGGAGTACACGTTTTTGGCTGATTTCTTCGAGCCAATCGAGGTCCAGTCACCTGGAGGTTCCCACCTTCTCCTTTCTCTTTCAAGGGCTCTTCTCTGAGCGCGTTCCTCTCTTTGCGTTTGTGTTGCTCCTGAGGATGAGCTCCCCTCGCTCATGTACTAGATCTGGGGTCTGCAAGCTCGGCCAACATGTGGCGCTAGGCGAACCTATGGCACTCTCTTATAGAGACGTGCCAAGCTTTTCCCGGCAAATGCACCAAAATGTTTAGTCTCCTAGTCCAAGGGAAAGTGCTTACACACAATGATGTTTTACCCGACTTTCCTGATACTAGGTTAATTTTGGTTTCCCCTAAGTCCACAAGTTCACCCCAAAGTTTTGATGGAGGAGGCGAGAAAACGCATGCGCAATTGGATATCCACCTCTAGTGGTCACTTCTTGTAGCCTCCGTTTCCTCATTCAACCCCCTCCTTTCACGTCGGGTTCACGAGGTATGTCACGATATTGTGGAAAGGAGGAGAAAAATGAGGAATATGGATACTTGTGTGTCACACTCTATGTCTTGACATACAAAGTGTATGGATCCAGCCTACATGCCAAGTGTATATTGTATGCGTAAAGAAAAGTACTTAAAAGGATCGTGCTCAATTAATCCCTTCACATTTTTTATTACAGATAGGAGATCCTTGTATCATCACCTTAAACATCATTCAAGAAAAGAAACAACGGATTCCCTCGTATGCAACAACTTACAAAGTATCTTAATGATTCACCTAGTTCATCCATAATCTCATCGTAAGGATTCCTCATCTGGTCAAGTAAAATCAACCTTTATTTGCGAGCTAACTTCAGAATGATTATCGCCAATTTCTTTTGTACGTGCATTGATAATAAATGATGCGGATTGAAGTAAGCCACCTATTTTTCAAAAGTCAAGAAGGACACTTGATTAACGCAACAAAACTAATATACGGATGTTACATTGGACAGTCAGTAAGGTAACACTTTAATGCTCAACAAGGATAGCCATATACGTCCAAAACTGGTGGGAGGCTGATGAGGTACACTGTAAACAACTTTGGTCCTCTATTGAAATAGATAAAAAATTCAGACTCGTAAGATTCTGCATTGTAACTCTTTAGATGTATTCTACACTGTTCGTATCTGTCTCTACCGACTACATACATCCTGTGACACTCCTTTTTTGTTGACTGACTGACATTCTATTCACGCCTTCATTCATTATTTCTTGCGAAAAAGGAAAAAAAATGCTGAAACTATTATGTTCCACCAGTTATAATTCTCTGATTTACTATTCAGTCACTAGAAGTCGTAAAGCACATTTTATTTTCCAAGCATAGGGATGAAGATTTGCTGGTAAATTTCTAACAATATAAAAAATGCAATCACATCATGGCAGGTGGACTGCATTCACGGAAGACATTCCCACATATATTGAAGATGCATCAAAAAGTCAGTTTCATGAATAGATCGCATAAGAACAACTTCCATAAATTCACTACCAAGCATAGATTTGACTTCTTTTATCGATGAAAGATGTTCTTCGTTGGGCGTCGACTCCTCAACTGAATTATTTATAGTTCCAACCACAGATTAAACCATGTGAAATTCTATCACACATTATTTATTCTGATGTTTAACCTCTGAAACAAAAGAGGTAAGAACACTGCATGAGGTGCATCAAGTTCAATCACACTCGAGAGGAG
Organism: Ceratopteris richardii; assembly: GCA_020310875.1. Classification (NCBI taxonomy): domain Eukaryota; kingdom Viridiplantae; phylum Streptophyta; class Polypodiopsida; order Polypodiales; family Pteridaceae; genus Ceratopteris; species Ceratopteris richardii. The sequence goes on from CM035422.1 coordinate 25,691,542, forward strand.
TATCAGTTATGGTGGTATAGGACAAAAGAAACAAAATTTACTCTTATTCTAGTATTGTTTCTTTATGCAGAAATCATTCTTCTAATTCGAAAATGTACATTTCTTTGCATTACTACATAGTTCTAAAGAAAGCGCAAAACCTGTTAACATTCTTGATGAGCTGCACCTTTCATAAGCCTGGGTCATCTGCATATGATTCTCCACTTTCCTGACTTTCAAGTGAACAAATGCAAGATTAAGTTTGCAGGATGATAAGAGGCAATGCCTCCTTTCCTCTGTTCTTTCATTATTCTCTGCACTCCAAGATTACTAACGAAAAGTACTATGTCGCCTCATTTGGGTCCTCATTAACATGCTAATGGTGTTTTCCTTTTTAAATAGTGCTATCTCAGACGTGTTCCCTCCGTGAACGGCAAGACCCCATTTTGATGTCCTGCCTCTCCCCCATAAGTGCCGCCTTTTTCACAGCTCTCTGACAATCTCCAGGATTCCCAAGAACGCCTGTAGCTTTCCCTCTATGAATGATGATACATCATCTCTATTCGATGTGTCCGAAGTTTGCTCTCTGCACACCTTCTTATGATAGACAAGTGAAGTTTGTTCCTCTGCCAAACAAACTCACTCCTTGCTTCTACCTCTAAGAACCAATGCCCTATCGATCTTCAGCACCCCTTGTCGCCATTTGCGTGAACTGCACACATCACAGATCTGCAGATCTCTCGCCGCCCCTAGCCGTCAGATCATTGTATCCGCGCCTCCATCCTTGGATATTTTCGCCCAATTTGCTGAAGCCTTCCCCTCACATCCTTTTTCTCGTTGCTGTCGAGGCCCTCCTCTTCTCCTTTTTCTCCAACCCTTCTTCCCCCTTCGTTCCTGCACACGAAAAAAACAGAGAGCTAGCTAAGAGACAGAGAGCCCAAAAAAATGACAGCCCCCCTTATCTCCCTCGGCGTCCCTCTTCAAAAAAAATTTGATAGGCCAATCGACTCCCCCCAAAATCGTCGCTACCTCCCGTTTTTGATAAGACGAAGTGGGGAGAGATAGAGAGTTCTGACAAAAAACTTCCCCCCTTGAATTGCACGAAAAATAGCCGTGGTTCATTTATCAATGTGGATATCCCAGCTGCAGCACATAATACCACATAGAAAGTCTTTCGCACTGCCCAAAATGGAACTTGCACCTCTCCAATAAGCTTCAAATGTCTTCTAAAACCTTAACCTACAATTTCTCTTCCTTTTCCCGTTGCTCTTCTTTTCTTGTATCCCAAATGAACAATGCCACAAAGATAACAATCCCAGCAAGATTTATCCCTAAATTCTTTGCAACCTCCAATACATCAGGGGCATTTTCCCTTATAACTTCAGACTTTTCCCTAACTATCACCCAACCACTAGGCCTCAATAGGCGGTCCACCTCTACGATAACAGCTTTGATGTTGCATCTCTTCAACAAATGATCAGGATGAAGAAGGTCATAGGTTCTTGGATATGAGCTGAGTGACTCACACCAATCATGATAGATTCCAAATAGACCACGATCAAATATAACACGAAGTGTATCTGGTGCATCTGATGGTACCACATTCATTACCCACACCGAAAGGGATGAAAGAACTGCTACAAACCGATATACTCCCCTCATGTCCATCACATTCCTAATGTGCTTCCAATCAACACCAAGTCCCTCCAAGTAGGACTTCTCTACTGCCTTCTGCCACTTTTCTGAATCGGCCATGAAATCATCAGCAGTTGTCTTGCCATTGATACCTTTGAAATTATTTAACCATGTTGGAGCTTCCAGCAGCATTAGCTGAATCATCCTCTTCAAACATGGGAGGAAAATTCTTGTTTCGATTTTCGTGGGCTTTCGGAAAATGGCAGCTCCAATGCTTGTGGACTCATCAACAAACTTTGCCACAAGCTTCCAACAGATCGAACGGGTCAATTTCTCCATTTCTTTCTAGATTTCAACATCCTCATCATGTGTCCAATACACCGGTGTAACAGACCACACAAAATATCCCCCAGGCCTCATGTCCGTAGGAGGGTTTCTACACACTCCAAATACTTCTCATCAATCATCAAATCCACTCTTCAAGTACCTGAAATTAACGTATTTTCCTGCCAAATAGACCCACATTAGTGCATAAAAACCAACCATTTTGTGAGCTAACAGTATGTGTGCTAGTACCATGTCGATCTCTCTCTCTCTCTTTCTCTCTCTCTCTCTCTCTCTCTCTCTTTCTCTCTCTCTCTCTCGCCCTAATCCTAACACAAATGTGCTGTGAGAAATCGAATTTTTTTTTTAACATTCTAGAGCATTGCGTATGGGACGCTCTGGAAGACCAGGATGTCGTGTATGTGACAATCCTGCATTGCAGGCAGTTTTCCAATGTTGTTAAAGCATTGCTAACTAGCGATGCTCTTTGCGACGCATATTTTTAGCATCACATAAGTGACACTCTACATTGCTTATGCAGTGACACGTCTTTTTTTTAAATAAAAAATAGGCTCATTTCTTATGCGATGCTAGCATCGCATAAGTTTTTTTTCAATTTGGGGGCATTGCTACGCCCCCTATTACTAGTAGTGTAACCATAGATGAAAGCCATCTTGAGTGCTCTATACGAATAATAATGCCATCTTACAGGTGAAGCTCCCCTCTACTAAGGATATCCGATCTGATCCAAGCTCCTGTTGAATTCTTGATAGATCTGCTTAGGACCATGCAGAGACATTTTTAGAGGTAAAGATGAGAGAGGTTACCTTCTATAATAAAAATTTCTAGTACCATAACCATGTGGCCAAATGGACTACTTGCCGATTTTTCATATTTCCAAGATTCACTTATCAAACAAGCACTTCAAGAGTGGCCTCTCTTGAAAAGTCATCCACACCATGTGCAAGGGTAGAATTGAGCTTTTTCTCTATGATGCATTCCTTACTACACCCTTATGGAATATCTAGGAATGGGAGGTCCTCTCTGGCTCCAAGGTCAAAATAAGCCTTCTAAGGTTTCTACACAACTTTGTCCCTTTCTAGTTCTACGAGCATAAAATTGTCAACTTTTTCATGTTTATGTGTCATTTGCTTACGTATCATTGTAGTGATGTCTATTGGAAAATATTGAGTACCTTGTTCTAGTGGCCCAATTAGAGGTTTTGGCCTTTCGAGAGGTGCCAAAAAAAAATAAGCTTGACTACCTTGCTCTAGAGAAATAGTCAATTCCATAGAGAGAATTAGCCCATTTTGGCCAATGGAAGGTGCCTTGTATATTGGGCGACTACTTGTTAGGTGTAAGACTTGGGACTCATGATGCCTACTTGGGCCACACTAGGAGAGGTTCACAATTTGGTCTTTATGATACCCATCCCGAGAGAGATGCATAACCTGGGCTTCATGGCGAGAGGTGCCCAACCTGGCCTTCATGATGCCCAATTTTTCTTCTTCATTGAGTTTCCTACAATCACATGTTGTAACTTTTTCCTTACATGTAAACCATCAACGTTTTCCTCTTTTGGGTCTCCTTGTGTTGCTTCTACAGAGTCCTCATTTATCTCAGCCTTCCCAAGAGTAAAGGGTAAGAGGTTTCCTGTGGTAGGGCAATAACAACAAAATCTACGAGAAATTTACAACCTTTCATAGTCATGCGTACCTTTTCAACAATGTCGAGAAGTGTAACTCGATGTTGATTTTCTAATGTGATAGTAAAGGGTGCTATCTTAGTGAGGTCCAATGTTAATTTCTTCATTGTAAAATTGGGCATCAAATTGATGCAAAAGCCTCCATCCACAATAACACCTCACAAGAGTTCATCTTTTATGAAAACAAAAAATCTAAAGCTTTTGTAATCTTCTAGTGGTGCAGAAGGAAAATCCACCATGAACCCATCTATACTTGGCGGTGGGATCAGGTAAGCACACTGTATGACTTTTAGTATATCATTTTACACCTTTAATCCATTTGTATAAGCTAGAATTGACTCAACTTGTAGTGAATTCCCTTCAAAATTTCCTCAATATTTACCTCCTCAATATTTTCCTAAGGGCGGGTAGGTTGATCTTTTAGTGAAGTCCTTACTATGTTGTAGGCCTCTTCAATGGCCACTCCTTCCTCCAAATCACCCCTTTTGCCTTATTCCCTTTCCTTGACTCCATGTTGATCCTATACATGTGTTGCTGTCACTCGCCTAGCCCCCTAGTCATCATAGGCACTATGGATGATGAATTAACATAAGATTATGTGGTCATACCTTCTTCTTTTGGAGACACTGCAATCATAGGGATCAAAGCAGGGTGGTTGTGAGGAAAATCCCTTGTATAATGATTCTTGGCATCATGACAATGTTGACATGGACATGCACCCTCAAAGAAAGGGCATTTGATTTGTACTGGACCATATTCACTACAACGATAACACATTAAAGGTCTATTATCTCTAGGTTGATTATGACAATTCTCCTCTCTATTATATATATTTGAAAAGCTAGCATAAAATGTGTCAAGAATTTGATTGTTACCTCTAACTGGCCTCCCTTGAGGTAATAAAACACACCCTTCATGGCCACTTTTGTTTTAAAATTTATAGCTTACTTTATTAGGGTAGCTAATATGGGAGTGACCATTGTTGTTGCATGTGGTACACCAAACTTGCCTTTCAATGTCCTAAGAGGTCCACTCCATTTCTCATTGAAGTTGGGCCACTAAATCTTAATTCTGGCATGCGAGTGGTGAGATGACCTTTTCTTTATTTTGACTTTGTTGCATATTTAGCTCTTCTAATTCCCTTCTAAGTTGCTTGATTGGGTCAAAATTTACGACTTAGGTTGATTGAGTCCCTCCCTCAAAATTTATTCTAGCATCCTCTATGCAAGAGGTACTTGCTACAAAATTGTTTTCTGTGGCATCAAGTCTTAGAGATTCCCTAAGCTTTTGTTAGAATGACCTAGGAAGAGCCTTTTCTATCCTTTTCTTGAACATGAAATCACCTAGAGCATGTGGTAATTGGGAGACAAATGCTTTAATACAACTATGTATTTCATAAAAAACATTCGCTTGGCCTTAATTTGGTTGGAATGTTTGCGAGAATGAGGTCTTCAATGCTTCCCAGTTGGTGATGTGCCCGTCTATATACTGGTTATACCACTTATTTGCAAGACATTTTAATGTAGAAGGAAATAACACAAGCATCACATCATCTCGATTTGGAAGTCCACAACCAAGGCATAAGAATCAATGGATAACTTTAAGGGTAGAGGAGTGCTAAGTTGACTAGCTAAAGGTGAGATGATTTTTTGAGGCTTTGTCAGACAAGAAGAGGCTCTTTGTTTACTCGAGTGCGGGTCATTTACCCACTCACAAGGTACAAAAATCAAGAAAAAACCAATTCCAAAACAAGTGTTTTACTACACTAGGTACATCACACAAAAATGCAAGGGTCCCACTAGGTGTGGCAAACTATAGAAGAGGTACAAGGGTATCTAACTTTAGGACAGTGCCAATCTATAGGAGAGGCTTCTATGACCACATTCTTGTACTTCTTCTATTCAAAGGGAGTTCTTCCTTAGGGAATTCTATCATGTGAAATTTTTGTGTCTAGGTACACTAATTGATAGTTGAGAAATAATAAAGACATTGAGTAGAAGAAATTATCCAATGCACATATATGAGAAAAAATACAACTTCATAACACTGCAAATGATTACAAAGAGCCACAAATGTTTCAAAGGAGCAATACATTGGGCTAGCATGTCATTCTAGAGGATAGAAGAAATCAACACACGAAGTACTGATCAATGCAAGAAATGTTTTAACTATGAAAAACTCTCTAAAAGAGAAGTGCTATAGAGAGGCAATAGAAATTAAGAATTTGTATAATGACCATAGAGTGACCGCAACAATACTGTGCAAGTAGCAACAGAGGGCAGAGAGTGACCAAGAAATAGCCTCAACTAGCATCAATACTACTAGAATATATGACGATGATCATAAGGGAAGTTATGATGATCTGGCAAATGAGTACAAAAATCTCTATTTATATAGGCTTGAGAGGCCAAGGGAGTGTCCTTGCCAAATCTTAGTCCTTAATTACCACACATGCCAAAGTGGTGGAGTAGTGGGCTAATTATGGCTCTAGTAGTAGCCAACCATTTTTAGGTCTACCAATTAGAGATCAAGAAACTGCCAGAGCCTTGCGAAGGTATTCCCTGAATTAATTTATGCTGTAACATTTTACTAAAAAGTCAATAAAAATATACTCCATCACTTGCCGACCACAGTAGTCCTTCCAAAAATAGGTGGAGTAGACGCCTAATTTTGACCATGTCCAAAAGAGGAGGTTGTGGTTCCCAATTCAAACAATAATATATTTTTGGGCCACCTGAGACCTCTATTCCTTCCTATGGCTCTTCTTCACTCATGCTCATCTAATTATGCCCTTGTAGTTTCCAAATCTCTTACCCTCATAGGAGAAAGACCATGCCATGTGACAAATTACATCATAAATTTGTGATTTCCTTAGCACTATACTATATAGCTCCAAGAGGAGGAATCGCCCTAGGATCAGATGCCTCTTGAGGCCTTGGTAGAGTGCTTGAGGGTAGAGGCCTCACCTTCGAGAGTGCAATGTACAATCACCTATAGAGGTACTATCATAGGGAGGTGTGTGGAGGTGTGGGAGACATCCGCCTTGGATCCAAAGTAAGTTTCCCTTTTGATTCAAGTCATCCCACGTGGTAGCCTCTACGTACAAGAAGTAGATGAGGATGAGGAGCCAACTATATGGTGAAGCTCAACTCCCTATTTATTTATAGTCGCCCAGGTATGAAGCCATGCTTACATTTGTGGTCTTCTTAATGTGGCACAACATGGGTGGTGAGAAAAAGTAGACGCCCAAAATCATGCCATGCATCATTGGTAGATTCCTAAAAAGTAGTAGTCACCCATTTTCCTTAATTGTTGCCATGCATCACGTGGTAGATGCCCAAGTTGTATTAGTCACCCATTTGACTTGTTTGTTTCCATGCATCACTTGGTAGATGCTTGAGCATCAAAAAGTAGATGCCCAAGCATCACAAAGTAGATTCCCAAGCATCACTAGATGCCCAAGTGTCATGAGAAAGAATAGATGCCCAAGTTGACTTAAGGGAGAGAAAACATAGATTCCCAAGTGCCATGATGAGAAGAAAAGTAGAGGCCCAAAAGTGGGTGGTCACCCAGTTTGTGGTGAGGACAACAAATAGTACTCTCCCAATTCTGTTATCCTCCAAAAGTGGTAGATGCCCATTTCATGCTTGGCATAAAAAGGTCTCCGCCCTTTCTGTGGTTCCAAAGAAATGATGCTAACCTCACCCCATATCATGTCATGTATAATCATGGTGGTCGCCTAATAAGATGTAGGTAGGAGGGCACCAAGAAGTAGTCACTGTTATACTTTATTGAATAATGGAATGTTATATGGATTTTAATGTCTTGAGGGTTTGAATGTGATTTGTGTTTTGATATAGCAGATCAAGACTCCTGAGGGTGTGAACGCACGTGGACTTATTCAAATATTTAGAAGGATATTTAGAAGACATTATTTTAGTTATTTTTTGTAAAAATAATAGATCGCTTTAGAAAGTGATGTTTTTGTAACACCAGTAGATCGCTTGAAAAGCAATGATTTTGTAAATAAAGAAAATTTTTGTAAATGCACGCTTTTCAAAGTGCCACCCTCATGTATCTTCTATTCAAGACATAATGCAAAATACCTATAAATACACATGCTCTGATAGACTCGTCCATCTAAGTATGTGGGGGGATATTGTACCCAATCTGGTGTCAAGTCTCTTGTCTCTTTCTATTCTCTGAGTACTTTTGTGAAATTTTCTATACTATCCTTTGGGTATGTGCATCTGTCGGATCTGATCAACAATGGTATCAGAGCATAGGTGCATCTAAAGAGGTGGTTTCTCGGCATCCTATTGTGATTTATGGTGTTAGTTCCATTCATGATTCGGCATCCATCTCAACCTTCCGGTCCATGTTTTTGGGTCTTCGTTTATCAAGCTCATTTGTTTTTTGTTCGTTGGTTTGTTTTTTTGAATTTTTTTGAATTTGGTATTGTGCACTGTACTTAGTGTACCCATTGTATCCCCAATGCTTACTGTTCTCACTATGCTCATTGCACTCACTGTACCTAGAGTACCCCCTATGCTCACTATTTAGTGTTCAAGTTCTATTTGGTTATCAAATTAGTTTCTCAATTTATCAATTCAATTAGCATTTGGTTACTCTTTAAGTTTACTCTAAGGTGTCAGCTAAGGCATAGAACTATGGCATAACTTTGGCATCTTTGGCTTCTTTGGCACTCATGGTTCTCTTGGTTCACTTTGGTTTTGTTGGCAACCGTTGGCTATGCGCAAACAAATTTTAACTTATGAGTGGCAATAAGTGTTTAGTTATTTCCCTAGTTAGCTTACTTATTTCTCTAGTTAGCCTACTTAGTTCCTTATTTAACATGTAGGGGATTTGAACCCACAACCTCACACTTCCAAGAGATAAGCTTTATCCAATAACCTATTTTCACTTATTGGTATCCCGTTCCTTTTAATTAATATTTAACACAACTTTTAATACTCTCTTCACCTTATTTATTTATTTATTTAGTTATTTATTTAACACTCTCTTCCCTTTATTTATTTATTTATTTATTTATAAAACACTCTCATTTATTTTATTCATTTATAATTATAATTATTATTTTAATATACACTATTGTTCAAATTATTTTCACATGCTTAGTCCTAGGTTTTGATTCTCTATAAAGCCATGGACCCTACCCAAAATACCAAGGTTTTTGGTACATCATCCCTACCCGGAGTACTGATTGAGCAAGAGTTAGAACTTTTGCAACATGAACTCCAACATGCGCAAAACGAGATTAGGAAATGCGATGTTGCACTCCAACAAATTTAGAGTGATGAGAACAACCTAGTTAGGGAAATCCATTATCACCACTCAAGAACAAGGCATGCAATCGAATATTGGTGCTAAAAAAATTCCAATTTTGGCGATTCGATGGGATAAATGATGGAAAATGTTTTCTTTCATAGCTATCCCAATCTGATGATTTTTATTCTGAAGATTCCTATTCTAAAAGTGAGAAAGTGAAATTGGTTACTAATTATTTGGTGGTTAAGGGCCCTTTTATGGTGGAATGTTTTGCGCCATAGCACCAATCACCCCACCACATGGACTGCATTTCAAGAAAAGGTCAAGGATTACTTCTTTCCTCCTTAGTTCCAGTTACATTCTCATCGATCATGGACAACTTTTGGATGGAGAGATGGAGATATTGTGTCTACGTACATTGAACATTTTTTGCAATGACTACTACTTATTCATTTTCTTGAAACAATTCCTGCAGATACCTTGCAACAGAAGTATGAAGACGGTTTGGAGATGGGAATCCAAACCAATCTCAACGCAGTACATCCTATGGCCCTTTATGAAGCTATTTCTTTTGCATATGATGCTGAGAAGGAGTTTCAATCCATCACCAAATCCATTCGCTTACAACAAACACATCAATGACAACAACCAATCAAACTCAATTTTCCTTTCAAGCATTCTTTCACAAGTCTTTCTTCTCCTACTTTCAACACCCCCTACTTTCTAGCACCCTCCTTTTCAATGCCCTCCTCAATCCAATTTCTTACTGATACCCAAGACAACCCCCTTACACCCTACCAAACCTCCAACCCTTCAAACTAGGATGATGGATGCTCAACAAAAGAGGCCCTGTATCACTTCCTCGCATTGTGGTAAGTTTGGTCATACTAAAGCTAAATGTAGTTTTTGAACTAGTGACATGAAGCCTATTGGAGCTCAAGTACACAACATGGAGGTAGTTCCTGAAGACATTCAACCTCATTGGAACCAAGAAGCATTGGAAAAGGATCTAAGTACCTTGGGTAATGCAATTTCTATTCATTCTTTACTTTGCATGCAAGGTACTATTAATGGTAAAGTTGTTAATTTTCTATATGATGATGTTAGTTCGCATGATTTTATTTCTCATAAACTAGTGCAAGATCTTCAATTAAATCCACTTCCTTCTATGTATAAAGTTAAGGATACATTTCAAGGAAATAGATAGTGTTACAAGTGAAGTGCATAACTTTTGGATTAGTATAGTTTCATATGTAGATGAACGCACATTTTTAATTGCTCCTTTGGACTCCTATGATGTTATACTTGATATGCATTTTCTTCATCATTATAATCCATGCATTGATTATCATACACACACAATGATGTTTAAGTTTAACAATCCAAATATTTATGGATTCTTATAAGGATTGTTTTATGGCTGATTTTCCTTCTAAACAACCAGCTTCTAGGGGATCACTTGACCATAGTATATACTTAAATCCCAGTAGTTCCCCTCCCCATAAAGCAGCTTATATGCATGGACCTTTACATCAACAAGAAATAGCTAATCAAGTTAAGGATTTACTTCACAAAGGATTTATAAGATGTAGTTCTTCTCCCTTTGGAGGAACTATTCTCTTAGTGGAGAAGAAGAACAAATCTTATAGCATGTGCATTGACTATCGAGTGCTGAATACGATCACAATTAAAAATAATTATCCTATTCCTAGGATACATGATTTGTTAGATAAACTTTGTGGAGCACGTCTCTTTAGTAAAATTGATCTCAGATCTGGGTATCACAAGATAAGAATGACAAAAAATGATGTTTACAAGACTACCTTTAGAACTTAGACTAGTCACTTTGAATTCATGGTAATTCCTTTTGGAATCACCAATGCACCTACTACATTTGCATGCATTATGAATAACATTTTTCTCAAGAACCAAGCTTTTATTCTTGTTTTCTTGGATGATATACTTGTCTATAGTGAGATCTGGGTATCACAAGATAAGAATGACAAAAAATGATGTTTACAAGACTACCTTTAGAACTTAGACTAGTCACTTTGAATTCATGGTAATTCCTTTTGGAATCACCAATGCACCTACTACATTTGCATGCATTATGAATAACATTTTTCTCAAGAACCAAGCTTTTATTCTTGTTTTCTTGGATGATATACTTGTCTATAGTGAGATATACTTGTCTATGAATAACATTTTTCTCAAGAACCAAGCTTTTATTCTTGTTTTCTTGGATGATATACTTGTCTATACATGATTTTATTTCTCATAAACTAGTGCAAGATCTTCAATTAAATCCACTTCCTTCTATGTATAAAGTTAAGGATACATTTCAAGGAAATAGATAGTGTTACAAGTGAAGTGCATAACTTTTGGATTAGTATAGTTTCATATGTAGATGAACGCACATTTTTAATTGCTCCTTTGGACTCCTATGATGTTATACTTGATATGCATTTTCTTCATCATTATAATCCATGCATTGATTATCATACACACACAATGATGTTTAAGTTTAACAATCCAAATATTTATGGATTCTTATAAGGATTGTTTTATGGCTGATTTTCCTTCTAAACAACCAGCTTCTAGGGGATCACTTGACCATAGTATATACTTAAATCCCAGTAGTTCCCCTCCCCATAAAGCAGCTTATATGCATGGACCTTTACATCAACAAGAAATAGCTAATCAAGTTAAGGATTTACTTCACAAAGGATTTATAAGATGTAGTTCTTCTCCCTTTGGAGGAACTATTCTCTTAGTGGAGAAGAAGAACAAATCTTATAGCATGTGCATTGACTATCGAGTGCTGAATACGATCACAATTAAAAATAATTATCCTATTCCTAGGATACATGATTTGTTAGATAAACTTTGTGGAGCACGTCTCTTTAGTAAAATTGATCTCAGATCTGGGTATCACAAGATAAGAATGACAAAAAATGATGTTTACAAGACTACCTTTAGAACTTAGACTAGTCACTTTGAATTCATGGTAATTCCTTTTGGAATCACCAATGCACCTACTACATTTGCATGCATTATGAATAACATTTTTCTCAAGAACCAAGCTTTTATTCTTGTTTTCTTGGATGATATACTTGTCTATAGTGAGAATGATAGTGACCATAAAAATCATTTAGAAATTATCTTTAATTTGTTACACAAAAATAAACTTTATGCCAATCATGATTTTTATTCCTAAAAGAATTAGAATATTTAGACCATATTGTTTCTAGTCATGGTGTTCATGTAGATACAAAGAAAATTAAAGTACTTGAAGAATGGCTTGTACCTCAATTTGTGAATGATGTACACTCTTTTCTAGGGTTACCTAGTTTGTATAGAAAGTTTGTAAAAGGTTTCCTTTATTTATCACTTCCAATCACATTATTATTGAAGAAAAAGTTAAACTTTGCATGGGGATTAGCACAACAACAATCTTTGGAAAAACTCAAACATGCACTTTATCATGCACCCATTTTGCAATTACCAGATTTTGCACAAACGTTCCAGGTAGTTACAGATGTTGGTGGTTTGGGTATAGGTGCTATATTAATGCAAAATGATATTGAATTTGAAGCAGGATACTTAAACCTTCTAAAACGAATTATAGCACATATGATAAGGAACTTTTAGCCATTGTGAATGCTGTAAAAATTTGGAACCATTGGATTTTCCAAATTCTAAACCAATCATGAGATTTAAAAGTCACATGGATTTGAGGTTCATGATGGTTCCCTTTTTCCATGACAGTTGTGCATTCAAAACTAGTGGGTTTTTTGCCTATCATGATAGATTCCATGTAGCTTGACCCACAAAAACTGTGCCACAATGATAAATGCCCATCTATCATGATAGACATCGTCTATTGTGACACATAAACCATCCATCATGATAGACATCCCTCTATCATGATAGAAACTTTTTATGATAGAAAATAGACCCATCTATCATGATAGAAAAATGCCTATCGTGCCAAATTAGAATCACAACAAACCCATCCATTGTGATAGACACTCTCTATTGCAGCACACCATTACTACTCTTGGAGGTGACCACATGTCCAATGTGTGTCCCATGCAAACTCAAACCTTAGGGAACTTAAATTCCCAATACTACACCATAGAGAAAAAAATATAAAAACCATTTGTCTCAAGAGTTCACATATAACAAACATGTACTCGTGCAAAACTACTAGTAGCTAGATAAGTATCAGAATAATTATTAGCAATGTGAGTACTATAGGCCAGCACAACACTACCAACCAAAATATTAGGCACAACTTGGACCTCATTCAATGCTAGGACAACAACCATGACCCCCTTCCAATGTATGATTAGTCAAATATGTGGAAATATAAGACAATCTAAAGAGGGCATTAGTGATAGCATCTCCATTGATTTAAGAAAGTGATTCTAATACTTAAAACTTTGATTTGACATGGCAAGATAGCCCACTAGCGTATTATACTTAGAAACTTGAGCATAATGAGGTTTATCAATAGGATGCAACAACAATCAAACTTAGTTGAGAGTCTGGCTACACATAGTTAATGTATACAAATCCTAGATCTAGAACTCAACTAGAAACATATAGGCCCCACAGACCTAGAGGACCATGTTTTAGAGGTCAAGGAGGTCATTTCATTTGTGAGTGTCCACTCCTTACAACACAAGGGCAGCATCATTCTATAGTGATTCAAGGTTGTTGCATCGACTATCGAAGGGAACATCTCCTTAGATATTGTCCTAAGCATCCAACCAATGCTTAAAAAATTACTCTAATCAATTTAGTTGGCTTAGTGATAGAACTCAATGGAAGTGTGACAAATTTTACCCATGTGGAGGTAGTAACTCGACCACTGACTACACAAAAAACTCTATTTATTGAGAAAGAAAAAAAGTGAGGTTAGTGAATCAAAAGGTGCTGGCAAGAACAGAACTAGAACTTGCAAAGATAGCCACAAGAGAATGAAAAGACAATAGGCTAGAAAATTGATTGAACTAGAAGAAAGCCTTAGAGAAAGTAAAAATATTCGTACAACTCTCATCGCAAAACCCATCTTAGACATACCCACCAAATCACACCCCATCATCCATCCCACCACAACCCCAAGCAAGATTGGTCTAGCGGATCTTGTTCCAAAAGGCTTGGATATGATGATGATCGCTTATCAAGCTCGAGTTCAAGAAGGGATAAATATAGTTGAGTTGGATAAATGTTATTGTTGATATATTTAGGTAGTGATGTGTGTGAACACTCTAGGACTGCCGGGGCACTTTTTTCCCTCTTTAGGAGGTTTTTTTCCCCCGGCTTGTATATACGCCTATTGCCCTAATGGGCCACTTATCTTTGTACATTCTCTAGTAATACATTCAGTATTGTGTGTTTGTGCTCCAAGCTTCTTCTTCTTCCTTGTGTTGTTTGCGTGCTTCCGAAGACGTCGATCTCCAACAATTGGTATCAGAGCAGGTCGTCGCTTCTTCTAGGGCACCATCGACACTCCTCCGTTTGCAGTCTCAGATTCACACGAAATTTGGTGAGCATACTCAGGGTGTTTTCGAGATCAAAACAGTTTCGCTCTGTGGTGCCGAAATCGGGATCTGAGCTCGTTTCGGCCTCCAAACGCACTATCGTAGCGCTTGTGCAGGCTATTTCGTCCTTTTGTGCCAAAGGTATATACCAGTTTCTATTTGCCAGTTTAAGCATCTCGAAGTCTGCTACAGGTCTAGCAAAACTCGTCTGGGTAGTTCTGTTCAACTTTTTGAGATACAGTCAATTTTCTGCATCAAGGTATTTTAGTCACCGGCCATGGCTAAAAGCAGTGATGTATTCCGTATGTTGGCTGTTGAGGATAAGTTGGATGGTACCAACTACCCATTATGGGCTTATATGATGCGACATGTACTGGTTGCGAAAGGATTGTGGAACATTGTGCAGGGTGTTGAAAGACGTCCTGTTACACCTATCACGACAGGTACTGCAAATACAGGTGTTGGAGCTGATGAAGATGGTGTCGAAGATGATATTCCGCAGATTCCTGTTCGTGCTGCTGTTTCTGTTGCACTACTGCAGAGTAGATTCGTTGGGATGGCAGAGATGCCCAGGCACATGCATTGATAGCTTTGTCTGTCAAACGTGCCATTATTCCTCACATTCGCTCTTGCAGAACAACAAAGGATGCTTGGGATACACTTACCACTTTGTACCAGGCTAGGAATGAGGCTCGTGTTGCTTACCTCTGAAAACAGTTGGAGAGTGAGCACATGAATGAAGGTGATTCTATGGACAGTTTTCTTACAAAGATCAAAGACCTAAAGGAACAATTGATTTCTGATGATGAGGTTATACCAGATAGCTCACTTGTGCAGACCGTTCTTAATGGTCTTCCTGATTCATATCAGAGTTTTGCCTCTACTCTTCGGTTGATGATGATAGGCAATCCGAATGCCTTGTCATTTGAGGAATTAGTCTCTGTCCTGTTGCAGGAAGATCAGTCCAGGCACAACAGGTCCATTATGCGTGTTGCAGATCAAGCTTTCCTGGCTAGTCAGAAGGGCAAAGGAAAATGGAGCTCTTCTACTAGTAAGCAGAAATCTGCAAATGCTTCACAATCGAAGAACCAGGATAAAGATGAGAAGAAATCAGAAAAGCAGAAATTGTTCTGCAAGTACTGTAAAGGAAATGATCATATTATAAAGAACTGTCCAAAATTGGCTGCTAAAGAGGCAAAGAAGAAAGAGGCTGGAATGGTTGTTGCAGAGGCCTCTACACCAAAAAACAGAGTCTGCAAATCTTGTGCAGGAAGAAGAATGGGCATTTACTACTGTCTGCAGTTTTGACCCATCTTCTCATGATTAGTGCATGTCTACAGTAGACTCAGATGTTTGGTACTTTGACAGTGGGGCGACCAAACATATTACCTCGCAGCGTAGTTTCTTCTCTTCACTCGAGCCTGCCCCTACAGGGAATACTGTCACATGCGCCAATAACTCCTCTTATCCTGTTATGGGAGTTGGTAAGATCATTCTGACTACTGCTGATGGTAGTTCTGTCACTTTGTCAGATGCTTTATTTATGCCAGGGATCAAAAAGAACCTGTTATCAGTTTCTGCATTAGCCAAGATTGGCTTGGTTGTGAAATTCGTTGATGACAGGTGTACAGTCCATGATCTCTCAAATGGCGATGTGAATATTGCTTCTGGCATTTTATGTCGTGGGGTGTATAAGATCATAGACTATGAAAGATCTATGAATGATTTGGCATGTGCAGTTCATGATTCTCAGGCTATGTCAGATGCAAAGCTTTGGCATGCACGCTTTGGTCATCTGAATTTTGCTAGTTTGTTACGCCTGTAGAAATCTGCAATGGTGTCCTCATTGCCCAAACTTGAGGCACCTGGAAAACATGTTTGTGAAGGCTGTATTTTGGGCAAAATGCAGCGTTCTTCCTTTCCGAAAGATGGTTCAGTTCGGGCTACGCAGAAATTGCAGCTTGTACATAGTGATGTCTGTGGTCCTATGCAGACACCCTCTTTTGGAAATTACCTTTACTTCGTGACTTTCATTGATGATTTTTCCAGGCATGCATGGGTATATTCACTCAAAGCAAAGTCCGAAGTGTTCATGTGCTTCAAACAGTTTTTGGTTTTGGCTGAAAATCTGTCAGCATGTAAAATGGGCACCCTCCGTTCTGATCGAGGGGGTCTTCAGATTTTAATGCATTTCTGGCTGAACGTGGGATAAAACACCAGTGTACAGTGCCGTATACACCTCAACAGAATGGAGTTGCTGAACGAAAGAACAGGTCACTCATGGAGATGGTGAGGTGCATGGTCAAAAGTCAGGCTTTACCACATAGTTTCTGGCTTGAGGCTCTCATGTGTGCAGCATATGTACTGAACAGGTGTCCCACTAAAGCATTGCAGTCTATCACTCCATATGAGGCTTGGCATGACCGCAAGTCATCTGTTGCTCATCTGCGTGTTTTTGGTTGTTTGGCATATGCATTAGTGCCTGAACAACATCGCAGAAAATTGGATGATAAGGCAGTAAAATGTATTTTTGTTGGGTACAGTTCTGAAAGTAAAGGCTATTGTCTGTATCATCCACAGACTAAACGCACTCTGGTTAGCCGTGATGTTGTCTTTGTGGAAGATGCTATTCAGCCATTGCTTTCATGTACTAAGGAGACATCTGTTAGCTCCAAAGACATGTATGATACTTTGATGCCTCTTTTTACAGGTGGACAGGCTAGTGCTGGTCCTAATGAGGCAACTTCTCAGCCTTTGCAGGTTTCATATGATGATGCAAATCATTCCATTTCTGATGCAGATTTACATGATGCACTTGTTGATGAGAGAGCTGATATTGAGAAGGCAAAAACTATGCCAAAATGGCTGGTGCAGACTTTGCGTGACAGCAAATTAGATGCACCTTTGTCATATCGTACTCGTTCAGGCTCCCATAGTGCCTCCTTTGCATCACATTGCTATGCTATGGCTGCATCTAGTCTCTGTGATGAGAATGAGCCTCTTTCTTTTGATGAAGCACAAAATTCAGAAAATTGGATGGCTGCTATGCAATCTCAATATGATGCTATAATGAAGAATGGTACATGGTCTTTATGTGACTTGCCTCCTGGCAAGAAGGCCATTGGCACTAAGTGGGTATACAAGCTGAAGCGTAAACCTGATGGTACAGTTGACAGGTATAAGGCTAGGCTTGTTGCAAAGGGTTATGCATAGGAAAGAGGCATTGATTTTGATGAGACCTTTGCACCTACATGCCGTATGACTACTGTTCGGAGCATTTGTGCACTTGCAGCCCATCATGGTTGGAATGTACATCAATTGGACATTAAAACAGCATTTCTGAATGGTGACTTGCATGAAGAAGTGTATGTTTTTCAACCCCGTGGCTTTGTGCAGAAAGGGCATGAAAACCAGGTTTGTAGGTTAAAGAAGGCATTATATGGTTTAAAACAAGCACCAAGTGCTTGGTATGAGAAGATACATGCCTATTTGATTGCACATGGTTTTGAGAACAGTCGAACTGAAAGCACCTTATATGTTAAACGTGCTAATGATGTGCTTCTGATCATTGTTGTCTATGTTGATGACATGCTGCTCACTGGTCCTATTGAGACACATATTGCTGATTTTAAGGCTGATTTGCATGCCTCATTTGAGATGTCTGATTTGGGGCCTTTGCATCACTATTTGGGCATTCAGTTTATGCACGTTGATGGTGGAATGGCTTTGTGTCAAACAAAATATATTGACACATTATTGCAGCGTTTTGGCCTTGAAGACTGTAAGCCTATTGCCACTCCTATGGAGACAGGTTTACGATTGAGTCTTCATGATGCTGGAGATGCATTTGATGCTATTCTCTATCAGCAGGCTGTTGGATGCTTGATTTACTTATGCATTACTCGGCCAGATATTCAGTTTGCTGTCTCACAGATGAGCAGGTTTATGCATTGCCCAGGAGTCACGCATTGGAAAGCGGTTAAGCGCATCTTTCGCTACTTGAGTGGTACTCGGCTACTTGGGTTGTTTTATCCCAAGGGGGGATCACTACTGCCAGATTTGCATGCTTTTTCTGACTCAGATTGGGCTGGTTGCTATGACACTCGTGTGTCCACCAGTGGTTTTTGCTTCATGCTTGGTAGCTCATGTATATCTTGGTTGAGCAAGAAGCAGCCTACTGTGGCCACTTCCAGTTGTGAGGCTAAGTATAGGGCAGCTTTCACAGCGACTGTTGAGTGTGTGTGGCTCAGACGCCTTATGGCTGATTTGGGTGTTGGCCAGTCTTCTGCCACCACCATCTTCACTAACAGTCAGAGCGCATTGGCAGTTGCGAGGAACCCTGTGTTCCATGCTCGCACTAAGCACATTGAGGTTCATTATATCTATGTCAGGGAGAGGTTCTCTGCTGGGGAGATCAGCTTGGCATATGTGCCCACACAGGAGAACATTGCAGACCTTTTCATGAAGGCTCTGCCTAGGGAGAAGTTTGAAGCTTTCAGCAAAGCTTTGGGCTTACTTCCTTTTGTGGAGTGATTTCCACATAGCTTGGCACTTCCTTATACATGAGTGCCAGCTCCTTGTTCACCGCATCACTCCCAGGGGGGATTTGTTGATGTATTTAGGTAGTGATGTGTGTGAACACTCTAGGACCGCCGGGGCACTTTTTTCCCTCTTTAGGAGGTTTTTTTCCCCCGGCTTGTATATACGCCTATTGCCCTAATGGGCTACTTATCTTTGTACATTCTCTAGTAATACATTCAGTATTGTGTGTTTGTGCTCCAAGCTTCTTCTTCTTCTTCCTTGTGTTGTTCGCGTGCTTCCGAAGACGTCTATCTCCAATAGTTATCTCAAACCAGACCTAGAGATTGAAAGAACCAAGCTATATGCAAAGATGGTAGAATTAGCTCAGGTTATGTTCAATGCAAGCCATCTTTTCAATTTAAAAAACTCAATGATATCAGAGTTACTCTTTGAAGGACTATTAGAGATACTAGAGCAAATTGATGGCTAAAACACAACACTCGATGCTCAAGATAGTGAAAATGAGAGAAAAACTTTACCCCCAATGGAAGCTTTTGTTCCTAACTCTATGGATGGTGGATTCCTCTATAAATCACTATTCAGAAGAGTTATTAAGTGAAATACAAGAGGATAAATGGGCCAATTAAAAAGAGGACCCCCCCTCTAGTTCAAGAAGTAAATGATCTTCATTATGAGTTTCCTAAGGACATTTTGTCTATCTATAGAGAATAGGAAGATGTGCAATCAAGTTAATAATTAGACTTGGAATCTAATTCCTTACAAGGATTGCCTCATTTTAGAGACCCTTAGGAATCAAATTCTATTCAAATGGAATCTCCCATAGTAATGATTAGAAATGATAAATATGTTCTACCTAGGAACACTGAAGTAGTTAAGAACACTAAAGTGCAGTGTCACCTCACTTTGAAAGAACTACTCAAAGTCAACCAAAGTTGCACAAGCACATAGAAAACTAGTTTTTAGAAGTAGAAAATTCTCACTCTTAGGTAGCCTCACAAGGAAAAGTCTTGGAGATACCCATACATAAGATAGGACACATGTGCAAAGGAGAAGAAGGGAAAATATATTTCCCTATCACATATCATGGATAGATGAGTAAAGCAATCCTAGATTCAAGAGCAAGAGTTGCCATTGCCACCACTTCCTTAGGGAAAGGATGGGGGAAACAAGCCTTAAGGCCTATGAGAATGAAGCTGCAAATGGTAGATGGGCATATAGAGAAGCCCTTGAACTGGTAGAACAAATTACTCTCACTACTTGTGGCCTAGATTTTGAGCACACATTTTCCATATGTGTATTTGGAAAGAATCACACCCAACCCTACATGAGACAACTACAAATAGTGGAAGATTGGGGAACCAATTTAAGGGTAACCACCAAGGTCAATCTTAAAGACTATTCACATAGAGAAGTATCACCCCTCCAATGGAACACAATCCATAGAACACAAGAAGATATTGAATATGTGCTCTCCATAGGGTGAGATCCCTCATGGATGGATGACGATACAAATTTATAGGTGTGTTAAGTTGTAGCCGATGAGGAAAAGAGAGCAAAAGCTAGAGACATAAGAGCCATAGCAAGCTATAGTTCACTTCAAGACCTAGCCTATATGCCTATGATATTTCCTTATGAATAGTTTGAACCCCATGGTTGGATAGATATCTTAGCTAAAATGGAGATAAATGTAAATGAAGAGCAATTGAATCCCCATTGTGATGAGGATGGATATGATATTTTGGTGTTCATGTATGAACCTATAATCAGAGGATGTGAACCAAGTGTATATGTATTAGCAAAAGAGAGTGTTGAGGAACTAGAATCCATCAACTTGGATCCTTTTTGTGCCTCAGAAGAGGAATATCTATATATAATAAAAGCTAAGATTCAAGAGCCACAGAACTCTAGGAACAATGCAATGTTACCTACACAAGTAGACACAAAAAGTAAGAAGAAGAAATGGAGAAAGGACCCTCCAAGATAGGAAGAAGAACAAGAATCCGTGTTTCAAGTCCCTGAGAGAAGCTCTCATGGAAGAATCTTATGATAATAAAGATGAGACCAAGAAAGTTTCGGTGATGATTGAAGATGGAGAAGAATGACACATGTGTATAGGACACGACTTAAGCAAGGAAGATGAGCTAGGATGTATCTACTTGGAACTACAAAGACTTATAATGAGTGGATTGATACATATTCTCCGATAGGATCCCTATGATGTTAGAAGCCAAGCTAGCAAAGGAGAAGCCCTACACATACAATGATGTGAGGAGATGGATTGAATAGGCTCCACAGATGAGCTGGTGTTGCACAAAACCTCCTCTACACTTGCCATGTTAATTCCAAGGATTCTTTATAGACTCATTTAGATTCAAATTAATCTATTTAGAATCACCAAGTGCTTTGGAACATCATTCCCAAAAGTTTGCATCAAAATAGATAACTTGCATGTGCTAGAAATGTGAAGAAACCTTCTATTTTGGGAATAGAAGTGCTCGGTAAATTGTTTAGAGCTCACAAGCTGGTATGAATTGACTAGAGAGATTTTGCACACATCTAATTGAAGGTATTGTAGCTATCTAAAGCAAGTTATTTCATGAATTTAAATGCACCATATGCTGAGAAATGAATCTAGCAAGTTAGGGGGATCATCTTGACATTTTAGGATCTCGAAGATGTGCAAACACAGTCACCTTCCTCACTTCATAACTCAAGATTGGCTAAAGCAAAGTTAATGAAAGTTCATAAGTAGATAGTAGACACTTCAATCTAACTATACAAAGTTTAAACTGCACCAAATGATTGAGTGCACATGGAGGAATCATACACAAAGAAATCATTTCTCCAAAATCAATAAAATGATGAAGATGCAACAAAGAACTGTAGACAAAGATATGCTTCAAGAAATCTATCAAAATTTGAACGATAATGAACATATGACAGTTAGAAAGAGAGAGAGAGAGAGAGTGAGTGAGAGATTAATTGTTTTTTATTTTGTTTTTTGTTTCTTTTTTTGTCCCTTCTTCCTTTTTTTCTAGTTTTCTTTTGTATTTTATTTCTTTTCCCTCCATCCCTCTCTCTGTAGCGGACAGCGGCCGCAAGAGAGAGAGAGAGAGAGAGAGAGAGAGAGTAAGAGTGAAGGTATTTTTTTATTATTTTATTTATTTTTCTCTTTTCTTTTTTATATATTAGATATTTTAGTTAGCTTCTTTTCTTTTTTTTATTATAATTATGTTTACTTTATATATATGTTTTATTTCATTTTTTGTGTAAAATATATAATAGGAAATATATATTTAAATGAGTATTATATATGAAGTATTTAAATATGCTTAATGTTGAAGAAGTTTATATATATATATATATATATATATATATATATATATATATATATATATGTGTGTGTGTGTGTGTGTGTGTGTGTGTGTATGTATTTAAATATATGTGATTAAAACATGAAATGAAGGGTTTGTGTGTGTGTTTAATTAATTAGATATGTTACATATTAAATGTATGAATTGTTATCCTAAAGTTTTTTGTGTGTTCACAGGTTAGCAAAAAGAAGGAGCCATTTAGCCTTATTTTTTTTCAAAGAATTCATTATTCTTTCCAACTTCTCTATTTCCAAATAATTATCCTATCTTATCTTAGCTTATCCCTTCCTTTTTTTATCCATTAGCCAACCCTTACTTGCTAGCTTGATAGAAACTTATTAGAAATGCATTTAGTAAGTGCATGTACCCATGTTAGATATTAGTGCATGAAACCTTGTTGAATGTTAGACATGTTAGTTAATGTATGCATATTAGATGTTAGAAGTTAGGTAGTGCATGTTAGATGTTAGAAGTTAGGTAGTGCATGTTAGATGTTAGGAAATGCATGTAAATGTTAGGTATGTTAATGAATGTTAGATGTATGTTAGTGAATGTTATTTATGTAAATGTATGCATAGTTAATGCATGTATATTAGATATTAGTGCTTGCATGTTGTGTGTTTGTGCATGTATGATCATGCATGTGTGCTAGTGCATGTGCATGTATGCATGTGTGTATGTTAGTGCATGCATGGTCATATATGTATGTTAGCACATGTAATTTCATGATAGGAATGGTATGTATGGATGTTAGTGTAGTTATGTATGCATGTTCATTTATGCATGTGCATGTATGCATAAGAGTTTGTCTGCATAACATGTTTGTATGTTAGTGCATGTATGTTCATGCATGTATGCATGTGTATGTATGTTCATGCATATGTGTGTTAATGTAAGTTATTTATGCATGTGTGTATTTCATGTATGTATGCGTGTTCATTTATGTGTGTGCATGTATGTATATAGGTATGTTAGTGCAATTTATGTGTGCATATTCATTTATGCATGTGTATGTATGCACATGAGTTATGATAGTGTATGTTATGTCATGCATGTATGTTAGTATGCATGTGATGTATGTTAGCATATGTAATATGTATGAATATGTATAAGTGTATTAAGCTATGTATATATATCAATTATAAGATGTATGCTAAAGTAATGTATGAATATTTATTTTATTGCAATGTGTATGTTAAAATAAATGTATGTACTTATATATATATATATGTGTGTTTTGGAAAAGTTAATTACCTTATATTAAACTAAGTTTTTTTAAAATATGTCAAGATTTAAAAGAGTGTTTAATTTTTTTTAAACGTATACTTATATTTCACATGTGCTTTTTTAGATGATATGCAGATTTGTTGAAGACGAACTGAAGATTTGAAGTGTGGAAAGAATTTACTTAGCTGAAATCTATTGTTTAATTTGTATAGGATATCTTTTTATAAACAGTATCTTATAGCTTTGTATAGGAAATCTATCATTAATCTATTTACATTTCATCTTTTATGTTTGAAGAGGCTTCATCTAGGAGTACTTTTTTACCTCCATCTACATTTGAATTATTATTTCCTAGACCAGTTGAAGTTAATGAAACTCAAAATATTGAGATTGAAGAACTAGTTAAAGATAAGATTGTAGAAAAAACTTTTCATTCAAGAGAATTTGATCGTAGATTATCTAGAACTTTACCATTAATTTCCTTTGTTCCACCTAGTATTGAAAATAGTGAAAATCTTTTTCCTCCATCTACAGCTAGAAACACTGATAATTCTCAAGTAGATTTAAACGTAACAGAAATCATTAAAAATAAAGTAATTAGTGAGGAATTAATCTTACCATCCTATTTAGACGCAGTTGAAAGATATAGAAACGCTTTGCCTTACAGACCTTAGGAAAAAAGATACTTGTTTTGCATAGTCACCTTGTGTGCGCCGTTAGCGAGACGATTGAATTGATCCACCGATCGTCACAATTTGCTCCCACATTTGAAGCCGACGTGAACAACGTCACAATAAGACAGGTATAAATACTTTTCCTTTTCTTTCATATGCAATAGTTTGGTTTAGGTTACGTGGTTGCAGCAGCTTGAGGTGGTCATCTTGCAGAGGGAAAATTCACAAACCTTGTAATTCCCTAGATGTTGAGGGCTAAGCTTATGCTCTGAGCGCCTCCACGGGAATAGGCAAGTAGTTGAACCTCATCTCTTCACCCTTACCATCAAGTACTTGAAGAAATACGTTTGCACACACAACACTTAGATTCTTTGTATTAGGCATTTATTGCTCAACAAATGTATATTTGAAAATTTCACATGCACTCTAGCTTCTGCATCAACTGTCAGGTATATTTTCTAAACTTGAATCTATTTGTTACTATTTAAACACGACTTTAGGAGAACTTAAAATATTAGGAATTAGTAAATTTAAAATTTAAAAAAGAATTTTCATTTGAAAGTTAGAATCTATTTTTCATTAAAATATTAGGAAGTGTTTGATTAGTATGATTTTAGTCTAAAAAATCAAAAAGAATTTTATTTGAAAGTTAGTATCTATTTTCATTAAATTTTAAGGATTGTTAGATTAGTACGATTTTAGTTTGAAAATTCAACAAGAATTTTCATTCGAAAATTAGTATCTATTTTTCAAGAATTGTTTAAAGGTTTTAAACTTAAGTAAAACTAGAACCAAACAATTTAATTAGTTTGGTAAGAGAACAAAAAACTAAAGTACAAGAAGAAATTAAAGATTATATTTAAAAACTTAATTCTAGTTCTAACATACATAATAAAATGGATGAATTATTTAAAAATATGATGTCAAAAACCCAAGGACACAAAGTAGTTGAAGCAATGTTAAAGGAAAAAGGGAAATTCACTGGAGTTAACGCAACTAATTCTTTAGACACATTTGAAGACCTAGCGAAACTACATGGTTTGCCAGTAACTAAATGGGTAACATTTTTAGGAAGACTTGCGATAGCTTCAGCCATTAGTGTAATAGAAATTCATAGTGCGCTTGAGTGGGAAGAATTTAAAAAACAAATGCATAAAGAATTTTACTTAGAAGATTATAGTCAACACAGTAGGAAAGGATTTATGAAATGGCTTAGCACTCCTAAGTCCCAAATATCCCTTACACAACTACATGGTGAATTTATGAAGAGATTTTCACAATTACCAGAGCAAGATAGAACCGCTCTCACACAAAATATAGTTTTATATCTCCTAAAAGTTTTACCTACATACATTAGAAGTGAAGTAGAAAGAAGACTAGAGGAACCTGGGAAACGATATGGTTTAACGGAGGACTGGGCGGTACTAAAACAAGTAGTAGAAGTAGTAGCACAAATGAAACAAAGGCAATCATTACTATATGATATGAACTTAAGTTTTCCAACAGTAGGACCAACTACTCAAAATCCTAAAATTAATATAAATTCTAGTACAACTGAGCAAGCATCTACATCTAAAATTCCTAGTGAGTTACAGTTTCAAATATTATTTAATAAACTAGATAATATGATGTAGATGCTTACAAATATATCTAAGGAAGTGGCTACACTTCAAAAAATAGTTCGTTCTTTAACTAGTCAAGATAGGATAATTTTAGGTCCTCAGTTTACTCATGCTCCACAAATAAATCCTATACCTATGGCACCTTTAATGAATCAACCACTAGCTTAGAATAATGAACGAAGAGGTGCACCCACCCGGCGATGTGTTTGGTGCGACTCCACAGAACATATGTCTTATGCCTGTGAATCCTTAAAAGAGGCAAAAGAAAGAAAATTAGTAATTGATATTGATAAAAAACTATGTGACTACTGCACCCACCTCCCACTAGCTGTAAATTGGGGTAAAGGTGGAATGCAAAAACTATATGAAAATATATCTGAAGCACAAAGAAGCTCATCTAGAGTTAGGTTAGAATGTGATGAAAGTGATCTAGATGATGAAACCTCAAATGCAACCAAAAATTACTCAATAGAAGCATTAATAAAAGCTAGAGATGATATAATGAACAAAACAGCATGGAACTCACTTGTAGATCATTTCTCTATCGTCTCACATAATTCAAATGTGGAAGAAAAGAGAAAAAGGGATGAAACCCAAGATTTAGATCAAACTAATCAAAGAGTAACTAGAAAACAATTGAGAAAATAACGTAAAAATGTACAATTTAATGAAAATACAAATTTAGATGAGCAGAAAAGAAGAGATATAAGGGAGAGCAAACAACCTGAGACATAAAACAAACCTTTAGAATCAAAGCCTAGTGAATTAGATTCAAAGACTAATGAAGAAACAGATAAAAATGAGGGAAAAACAAAGAAACCCAAAAGAATTCCAAAATCTATTTTCACTTAAGAACTAGAACAAAAAAATGACAGAAAAGAAATACTCTATGATATTCTTTTAAAAAGTCAAGTGACTATGTCACTTGAACAATTATTTACTATAGCTAAATTAGAATTTAAAGATAACTTTATTAAAATGATTTAAAGAAAAATATTTCCATTAAATATTGATACTGAAATGCATGACAATATAGATGTATCTCATATTTCTAAAGATTCCTTTTGTGACTCTGATGATGAGGAAGAAAGTGAAGGATACGTCAATAAAAATTTTTTAGGACCAATTCTTCTAGATAATATATAGGAAAAATCTGAAAAATTACAAAAAGAGTTTTTGGGCCAGGGGAACACCTGAGATCAAAGTAAATTTAGGAGATAGGAAAAATTCATGTACAACTTTAGCTTTACTAGATTCAGGATAAAAAATTAACGTAATATCAAAAGAATTATATGATAAGTTTACATGGCCTATAGATAAATAGCATCATGGGTGGATTATGAGAATAGCACACAACGGATGTGGTGCACTTCTAGGAGCTTGTGCAAACATTCCAATTTCAATAGGAGGAATAAGTGAAACATTTCACTTTTTCATACAAGATAATTGTTCTTATGAAATCATCTTAGGACAACCCTTTATCTGTGAAACTCGAATGGAAACAAAAATAATGGAAGACGGTTCTGCATATGCTAGATTTAGATCAAAAGAGGATTTACAATCTTTACAAGTAATGACTGTTAATCCAAACCATATTAGAAAATAGAGAACAAATTAGAAAAACACCTATCCGATCACAAGAGAAGATGCACGAGAGTCATCTACCTCTTAGTGATTCTAGAACATACTTTGATCAGAATTTTTACTAGACACCATTGTTGAGTGGGACAACAATGGTAATTGGTTTGAAATCTCATAAAAATGTGTACATAAAATAGAAAATTTTTTTGTTTTTTTTACATCTTCAAAATTAAAAATTTTAAATAGTAAAGATATTCCTAGGAAAATAATGAAAAAACATATATGTCTCTAAATGAAAATATTGAAAATGTAATTGAAACTTCTTTTTCTTCTTCTTTATTTGAAGAAATTAATGAAACCTTACATGATGAAAAATTATTACAAGTTATTCTTTTAAACTCATTAAATGAATATGATTTAATTTTAAAATTTAAATCTGATTTTCATGAAGCTAAAATTAATACAAAGTATAAAACAGTAGATAAAAAAGTGAAACCTGTAGCTCAAGCTTTACGTGAAGGAAGTGACCAGAAAATAAAACAAGTAGCTAATGATCCTATCTTACGTGATATTTCAAAAATAGGACATAATTTTACTGATGAAACTATTAAATTGATTAAAATAGGAAATGAAGATGCTAATGAAACTGCTTAAGGAGAAGATGCATATGAAAATTTTAGAACCTTCCTCCGCACCTTATTCTAGTAGATGATTTACTGTTCCTAAAAAGAATGGTAAACTTAGATTTATCCAAGACTTAGAACCCCTAAATAAAGTTACAATTAAGAATGTAGGAACCGGCCCTATTGTAGGAGAATTTACCGAAGCTTTTGCTAGGCATTCTATCTATTCTTTGGGTGACTTATATTCAGGATATGATCAGTTCCAGCTGGCTACTAAGAGTAGAGATATTACTACGATGAAGAATCCTTTAGGATTAGTTCGTATGTGTACTCTTCCTCAAGGAGCTGTTGGAGATAGATGTCTGCGGAAGCACGCGAACAACACACGGAAGAAGAAGAAGCTTGGAGCATAAACACACAATATTGAATATATTACTAGGGAATGTACAAAGATAAGTAGCCCATTAGGGCAATAGGCATATATACAAGCCGAGGGAATAAAACCTCCTAAAGAGGGAAAAAAGTGCCCCGGTGGTCCTAGTGTGTTCACACACATCACTACCTAAATATATCAACAAATCCCCCTTGGGAGTGATGCGGTGAACAAGGAGCTGGCAATCATGTATAAGGAAGTGCCAAGCTATGTGGAAATCACTCCACAAAAGGAAGTAAGCCCAAAGCTTTGCGGAAAGCTTCAAACTTCTCCCTAGGCAGAGCCTTCGTGAAAAGGTCTGCAATGTTCTCCTGCGTGGGCACATATGCCAAGCTGATCTCCCCAGCAGAGAACCTCTCCCTGACATAGTGATAATGCACCTCAATGTGATTAGTGCGAGCATGGAACATAGGGTTCCTCGCAACTGCCAATGCGCTCTGACTGTCTGTGAAGATGGTGGTGACAGAAGAGTGGCCAACACCCTAATCAGCCATAAGGCGTCTAAGCCACACACACTCAACAGTAGCTATGAAAGCTACCCTATACTCAACCTCACAACTGGAAGTGGCCATAGTAGGCTGCTTCTTGCTCAACCAAGATATACATGAACTACAAAGCATGAAGCAAAAGCCACTAGTGGACATACGAGTGTCATAGCAACCAGCCCAATCAGAGTCAGAAAAAGCATGCAAATCTGGCGGTAGTGATCCCCCCTTGGGATAAAACAACCCAAGTAGCGGAGTACCACTCAAGTAGCGAAAGATGCGCTTAGCCGCCTACCAATGCTTGACTCTTGGGCAATGCATAAATCTACTCATCTGTGAGACAGCAAATTGAATATCTGGCCGAGTAATGCATAAGTAAATCAAGCATCCAATAGCCTGCTGATAGAGAACAACATCAAATGCATCTCCAGCATCATGAAGACTCAATCATAAACCTATCTCCATAGGAGTGGCAATAGGCTTACAGTCTTCAAGGCCAAAATGCTACAATAATGTGTCAATATATTTTGTTTGACACAAATCCATTCCACCATCAACTTGCATAAACTAAATGCCCAAGTAGTGATGCAAATGCCACCCAAATCAGACATCTCAAATGAGGCATGCAAATCAGCCTTGAAACAGCAATATGCTTCTCAATAGGACCAGTGAGCAGCATGTCGTCAACATAGGCAACAATGATCAGAAGCACATCATTAGCAAGCTTAACATATAAGGTGCTTTCAGTTGGACTATTCTCAAAACCATGTGCAACCAGATAGGCATGTAACTTGTCATACCAAGCACGCGGTGCTTGCTTTAAACCATATAATGCCTTCTTTAACCTGCACACTTGGTTTTCATGCCCTTTCTGCACAAAGCCATGGGGCTGAAAAACATACACTTCTTCATGCAAGTCACCATTCAGAAATGATGTTTTAATGTCCAACTCATGTACATTCCAACCATGATGGGCTGCAAGTGCACAAATGCTCCGAAAAGTAGTCATACGGCATGTAGGTGCAAAGGTCTCATCAAAATCAATGCCTCTTTCCTGCGCATAACCCTTTGCAACAAGCCTAGCCTTATACCTGTCAACTCTACCATCAGGTTTATGCTTCAGCTTGTATACCCACTTAGTGCCAATGGCCTTCTTGCCAGGAGGCAAGTCACATAAAGACCACGTACCATTCTTCATTATAGCATCCTATTCAAATTGCATAGCAGCCATCCAATTTTCTGAATTCTATGCTTCATCAAATGAAACAGGCTCATTCTCATCACAGAGACTAGATGCAACCATAGCATGGCAATCTGATGCAAAGGAGGCACTATGAGAGCCTGATCGAGTACGATATGACAAAGGTGCATCTAATTTGCTATCACGCAAAGTGTGCACCAGCCATTTTGGCATAGTTTTTGTCTGCTCAATATCAGCTCTCTCATCAACAAGTGCATCATGTAAATCTGCATCAGAAATGGAATGATCTGCATCATCATATGAAACCTGCAAATGTTGAGAAGTTTCCTCATTAGGACCAGCACTAGACTGTCCACTTGTAAAAAGAGGTATCAAAGTATCGTACATGTCTTTGGAGTTATCAGATGTCTCCTTAGTACATGAAAGCAATGGCTGAATAGCATCTTCCACAAATACAACATCACGGCTAACCAAAATCTGTTTAGTCTGTGGATGATACAGACGATAACCTTTACTTTCAGAACTGTACCCAACAAAAATACATTTTACTGCCTTATCATCCAATTTTCTGCAATGTTGTCCAGGCACTAGTGCATATGCCAACCAACCTGTATTTGCAGTACCTGTAGTCAGAGGTGTAACAGGACGTCTTTCAACACCGTGCACAATGTTCCACAATCCTTTCATGTCGCATCATATAAGCCCATAATGGGTAGTTGGTGCCATCCAACTTATCCTCAACAACCAACATACGGAATACATCACTGCTTTCAGCCATGGTCGGTGACTAAAATACCTTGATGCAGAAAATTGACTGTATCGCAAAAAGTTGAATACAGCTGCCCCGATAAATTCTGCTAGACCTATAGTAGACTTCGAGACGCTTATACTGGCAAACAGAAACTGGTATATACCTTTGGTGCAAAAAGATGAAATAGCCTGCACAAGCGCTACGATAATGCATTCGGAGGCCGAAATGAGCTCACCCTGAGTATGCTCACCAAATTTCGTGCGAATCTGAGACTGCAAATGGAGGAGTGTCGACGACACCATAGATGAAGCAATGACCTGCTGTAGAGCAGATGGAAGATGTTTTGTTCCTTTGCTAGGAACCACTTGGATCTGAATATTTTCAAAGTGAACCTTAAGACCCTGGGGGGGTCTTGGGCCACCTTGGGCAACCCTCGCCCTAGGAGCTTGGTGGCACTCCCTAGGCCACACCCTACGTTTTCCAACATCGAGAAAAGGTAAAAAAATCAAGAACATGCAAGGATAATTGAAGCAAAGGCTCTTGAGCACAAGTAGCTGCAAGTTGGGTAATCCTTAACCCTATAAGTCTACGGCAGAAAAGAACACTCTGCAGGAGAGTGCTCTGGTCTTTTTGCCATGAAGGGACCCCTTCGCCCATACGACCCTCTTTGAGAAGTTGGAATTCTTATTTGATAAAGAACCACTCTTCTCTTTATTTCTTCAAAGTATGAGAACTTTGGCGCCTTGAATTTAGGAAATCAATAAGTGGTTTTACTGTAAATCATGGAATCAGCAAGTTTGGCGACGCCTTCAATTATGCACAAAAGCTTATGGGCGAGGCGACGCCCATATGGTGAGATAGAAGGGAGAAAAGGCGACGCCTTTTATGGGGCGACGCCCATATGGTGGGGGTAAGGAGGACTTAGGCGACGCCTTGAATGCTTGTCATACCCCTTGTGCTAATTGGGCGACCACCCATGGAGACTTACTACAAAGCAAGGCGACTACCGCTTTTGTGCTAATTGGGCGACCCTCCTCCCCTTGAACCATCCCAAGTGGGCGAGCCCCTTCTTAGTCAACTATATGGACACTTGGGCGACCCTCCCCCTTCTCCTCCCGAACTCCAACTTGGCGACCTCTCCGACCTTAGAACCTCCTTCCACCCACCTCTTTTCTCCCAGCCCTATCCAAAGGTGATCACTCGCCTTTGCATGCACATGGGCAACCACAAATTTCGGACTTCTCAAATCTAGGCGACCACCAATTCTAGCAAGTCAAGGAGGCAACGACCAACCACTTTCGGTATAATATGGGGTGAGGCCACCAACCACTCTTGGCTAACTCCATATCACTGGGCGACTATGTGATGACATCCTTGGAGGGCGACTACCGACTACCGACTTATGACGGGCTCCACCATGAGGTGGAATATATATTGTTAATGATATGTCAGAATGAAAAATAATGCAGGGAATATTGCCACTTGGCTTTGGTGGTGTCAGAAGCTAAAATTGGGGGCCTTATTGAAGTTGGCTACCATCCTCCACCTCTGGACCACCACTTTGGCGCGTGCGGCACTTAAGGCTAGAATTTGGCAAGGCCACCCTTGGCCACTCTGGGTCTATATAAACAGAGGTTTGGCACTCATTTGGGGGCCTGAATCGGATGTAATTTGAATCGTATGGGCTATTGCATATCATCACTACCATCATTTGTTGATGCTAGTTGAGGCTATTTTTTTGGTCTACTCTCTGCACTTTGTTGCTACAGGCACATTGTGGAAGGTCACTCTATGATGATTATACAGAGCATGGGCCTCCAGTGGAGTTGGTGATTAGCATGACAGGGTGATTGAGTGGCTTGGATCTAGTCATTGGCATGCATCGGTGAATTTTTTCAGGATCAAGTCATCATCTTTATTGTATTCACTTTGTTGGTCTCACTCTTGTATTTTTGCTAATTAGTTTTGGAATGGCATGCTAGCCCACTGTTACATCCTTTTGTAGTATTTTAGCTCTCTGTAATCATTTTCAAAGTTACGAAGTGATTTCCTCTCTCAAGAGCACTTGTCATTGATCCTTTCTCTATAACTGTACATTTTCACTTCTATTGGTTTCTTTGTTATCAGTGAAGGTACCTGCACACAAGAATGTCATAGGGTATACTTCCCTAAGGAGAACCCCCCTTGAGTAGACGGAGTACTGGAAATGTATACAATTTGATATTGTTGAAAGTGGATACCCCGGTACCTCCTCTACAGTTTGGCACGCCCGGTGGGACACTTGCATTTTTGTGTGAGGTATCTAGTGTGCACTATATAGTTGTCATTGCATTAATTTCTTGATTTTTTGCATTCTGTGAGTGGGTACATGACCCACACTCGAGTAGACAGAGAGCCCCTTCGTGTACAAAAGAGCCTCAAGAAGACAGCTCTACCTTCGGCTAGTACCCCTCTACCCTTAAATTTTTCCATCGATTTGGCTTCAACCCCGCTTTCAAAAGAGAAGCTGAGGAGGACATTAGATTTTTCCTCTGATACTTCAGAAGAAGCACCAGTGCCAATGGAGGAACTTTCTCATTTACTCTCTAGGTTGAACATCAAGTTCCCTACATTTAAGGGATTGGCTTATGAGGATGCGGATGACCACGTGAGGAGATTCGTCTCATTATGCCGCGGACGAGGATTGCAGAACCAAGAGGATGCAATGTTGGTACTCTTCCCATCTACATTGGAAGGCCTTGCAGACAAATGGTATAGTCAATATGCAGATGGACACTTCACTACATGGGAGGCACTGAAGACGGCATTCTCGCAGACATTCCGACCAAGCAACTCCTCTGAAAGAGCTCTAGATCAGCTGGAGAACCTAAAATTGAGATCAGGTGAATCCTTTCATGAACTTCACACTAGAACAAAAGCACTTGTTTCACGTCTGCGACATGCTCCAGGTGATTTCTTGGTAAAAAAATGGATAGAGAAAGCTCTGCCCAAGTCATCTCAGCAGAAGCTTCGTGAATCTCTTAGATTGGATGCAACACTTGATGATTTTGTTGCAACTGCATCGCGCATTGAGGAGGCTAGACTACATTTTGAAGGGGAGGCCCAACCAAATTATGCATCAGACTTGGATCCTATCGAGCAACTCAGGAAGGAGTTGGAAGCCTTAAGAATGCAGCAAAGTCGCCAAGAAGAGAAGGTTGTGCCGCCGCCCCCACCCCACACTATTGATGAAGTAGCTCAACTTCGTCGTGAGCTCGAAGATTTGCGGACTACACAGGACATACGAAGACAGGTTTGGTGTACAATATGCAGCAATAGTGGACATTCCAATGTTAATTGTCCTAACAAGGTCAGTTGTCAATTCTGTGGCAAAGATGGTCATGAAGCTAGAGACTGCTACTACCTCAAGGGAGCACAACAACGAGGTAACCATCAAGCTTTGGATTCATATTATGCTAGTACTTCGAATGCACCTAATAGAGAAGAGACCCGTCCAACTCGGCCTAGGTA
Organism: Ceratopteris richardii; assembly: GCA_020310875.1. NCBI lineage: Eukaryota > Viridiplantae > Streptophyta > Polypodiopsida > Polypodiales > Pteridaceae > Ceratopteris > Ceratopteris richardii. The sequence continues at coordinate 25,726,046 of CM035422.1, forward strand.
TAATAGGCCAATCATGTGTTATCGTTGTGGTGAGTATGGCCATATGCAGAACAAGTGCTCCCTACCAGAAGGTGCACCTCCCTGTCAGCATTGTCCAGATGCTAAAGATCACTACACCAGAGATTGCCCAAGGAGCCGCCCTCCTCCAATTCACATGATTGCAGTCTCCCCATAAGTAGAAGGTATGACCGCTCAGTCTTATGCTGTTTCATCTTCGTCAATGCCAATGATGACTAGAGCCAGGCTAGCGGCAACAGCCTATAGCGAGGAACAACAAGGACTCAAAGATAGAGATGAGGAAAAGAAGGCGGGATGGACGGAACAAGCAGACATTGAAAGAGCTTATGAGAGGGTGACTACTTTGCTAAAAGATCAACCAGCAAGTCCTCAGGAAGACACACAAGAGGTGAACATTGAGGAAATCTTGAGAGGTATTCATCATAAGATTAGTCTGTACCAACTCATAAAGATGGATTCAAAAGTAAGAAGTGATTTGTTGAAGATTATACACTCTGCATGCTTGTGCCCACCTCCTAGCATAGATGGTTTTATGGTTGACTTTCCCCCTGCACCCCTGGCTGATTATCAAAGCTCAAGATTATCTGTTTTTATAAAGGATGAAGCTCTCACAGGTGTTATCATAGATGGAGGTTCTGGCATCAATTTGATGCCAGATTTCACCATGAAGAAACTAAAATTGAATCCCACGAAGGCAGCACCCTTCACAGTTACATTAGCAGATCAACGTCGGGTTACACCACTTGGTATTGTTGAAAAGGTACTTATGATAGTGCAGGGTTGTCACTTTGTTCTAGACTTTTTTGTTATTGCCCTGCCACAGGAGACCTCATACCCTCTACTCTTGGGAAGGCCTTGGCTAAGGCAAGCAAAGGCTCTACAGGATTGGGGAAAGAACAAGTTATGGATTTCCACATGTACTAACAATCAATTACAGATACATTTGGAAGAAGGATCAGACATCAACAAGGCTACTGGGTATACAATGGACACTCAGGTAATGCCTTCTGAAGATGATACCCTATTAAACTGGATGATGGGGAGTACAGAATGCTGCACAGTGGAGATATGTGAAGTAAATGAGGATTTTACAGAGGCAGCCCAAGGAGGCCAGAAAGAGGAAAAAATTGATGTTTTTCACTTGAACAGTATGGAAGAGAGTAAGATATGTGATCGCAAGAAACCAGAGGAAGAAGCAAAAATTGGGCACCATGAGGCCCAAGTTAGGCACCTCGCTCATATCAGGCACCAAAAAGCCCAAGTTGGGCACCTAGCTGGTGGTGGCCCAAGTGGGCGACAGGAGGTCCAAGGTGGTGGCCCAAGTGGGCGACAGGAGGCCCAAGGTGGTGGCCCAAGTGGGCGACAGGAGGTCCAAGGTGGTGGCCCAAGTGGGCGACAGGAGGCCCAAGGTGGTGGCCCAAGTGGGCGACAGGAGGCCCAAGGTGGTGGCCCAAGTGGGCGACAGGAGGCCCAGGGTGGTGGCCCAAGTGGGCGACAGGAGGCCCAAGTTGTGCACTTAGCCAAGAGTGGCCAAAATGGGCCAATCCTTCCTCTGGAACTCACTTCTTCTCTTAAGCAAGGTAGCCGAGCTTATCTTTTGCAGGCACCTCCCGAAGGACCGAAACCTCTAATTGGGCCACTAGACCCGGATAGTCAAAATTTGACAATCGGCGCCACTACAATGATATGTAAAGAGAAGATAGGTAAACATGAAAAATTGGATGATTTTATGCTTACAGGACCAGAAAGTGACATAGTTGTGCGTGCATCTGAGGAGGGTAATTTTGACCTTCAAGAACTCCCATTTTCAAATAATACCTTTAGGATGGATCAAGGAACATATTGTGGATCTTAAATTGAACTGCACTCCTGCATACAGTGGGGATGAATTTTCAAGTGAGTCCAATTCTGAAAAGTTTGTTCAAGTAGTAAATCTTGGAGATGAAGAGAACCCTCAAATAGTTCACTTGGCACCATTCGAATTTATTATCAAGAAGGAAATTGGAGCTAGAACCATCGGAATTGAGCCTCCCATTAGAAGACTTGTGGCATTGGAAGAATATAGGGAAGCAGCATTGAGGAAACTGCAGGTAAAGCAAGAGGAACGCAAAAGGTTGCATGACAAGTATCTAAGGACTAATGAGGTACAGGAAGGATCTTTGGTCTTGGTGCATCAGATCCCGCCAGCATCCACCAAATTGGCACCTAAATGGATAGGGCCCTACAAGGTGATAAAGGTATTATCACAAGGAGAAGTTCATTTAGAGGACTTGCAGGGTGAAAGGATGCCCCTGGTCAACATCTCAAAGGTGAAAAGCTATTTGAATTAATGCAAGCAGATGGAATTCACTCATTGTACATACCATAGTTCTTTTCATTTTCTGCAGTTCATTTTGTTTGATGGAATAAGCAAATAAATGAGTTGTTGCACCGGGACGGTGCAAAGTCTTGATGTGGGGGTCTGTAGAGCAGATGGAAGATGTTTTGTTCCTTTGCTAGGAACCACTTGGATCTGAATATTTTCATAGTGACCTTAAGACCCTGGGGGGGTCTTGGGCCACCTTGGGCAACCCTCGCCCTAGGAGCTTGGTGGCACTCCCTAGGCCACACCCTACGTTTTCCAACATCAAGAAAAGGTAAACAAATCAAGAACATGCAAGGATAATCGAAGCAAAGGCTCTTGAGCACAAGTAGCTGCAAGTTGGGTAATCCTTAACCCTATAAGTCTACGGCAGAAAAGAACACTCTGCAGGAGAGTGCTCTGGTCTTTTTGCTCCATGAAGGGACCCCTTCGCCCATACGACCCTCTTTGAGAAGTTGGAATTCTTATTTGATAAAGAACCACTATTCTCTTTATTTCTTCAAAGTATGAGAACTTTGGCGCCTTGAATTTAGGAAATCAATAAGTGGTTTTATTGTAAATCATGGAATCAGCAAGTTTGGCGACGCCTTCAATTATGCACAAAAGCTTATGGGGCGAGGCGACGCCCATATGGTGAGATAGAAGGGAGAAAAGGCGACGCCTTTCTAGCTTATGGGGCGACGCCCATATGGTGGGGGTAAGGAGGACTTAGGCGACGCCTTGAATGCTTGTCATACCCCTTGTGCTAATTGGGCGACCACCCATGGAGACTTACTACAAAGCAAGGCGACTACCGCTTTTGTGCTAATTGGGCGACCCTCCTCCCCTTGAACCATCCCAAGTGGGCGAGCCCCTTCTTAGTCAACTATATGGACACTTGGGCGACCCTCCCCCTTCTCCTCCCGAACTCCAACTTGGCGACCTCTCCGACCTTAGAACCTCCTTCCACCCACCTCTTTTCTCCCAACCCTATCCAAAGGTGATCACTCGCCTTTGCATGCACATGGGCGACCACAAATTTCGGACTTCTCAAATCTAGGCGACCACCAATTCTAGCAAGTCAAGGAGGCGACGACCAACCACTTTCGGTATAATATGGGGTGAGGCCACCAACCACTCTTGGCTAACTCCATATCACTGGGCGACTATGTGATGACATCCTTGGAGGGCGACTACCGACTACCGACTTATGACGGGCTCCACCATGAGGTGGAATATATATTGTTAATGATATGTCAGAATGAAAAATAATGCAGGGAATATTGCCACTTGGCTTTGGCGGTGTCAGAAGCTAAAATTGGGGGCCTTATTGAAGTTGGCTACCATCCTCCACCTCTGGACCACCACTTTGGCGCGTGCGGCACTTAAGGCTAGAATTTGGCAAGGCCACCCTTGGCCACTCTGGGTCTATATAAACAGAGGTTTGGCACTCATTTGGGGGCCTGAATCGGATGTAATTTGAATCGTATGGGCTATTGCGTATCATCACTACCATCATTTGTTGATGCTAGTTGAGGCTATTTTTTTGGTCTACTCTCTGCACTCTGTTGCTACAGGCACACTATGGAAGGTCACTCTGTGATGATTATACAGAGCATGGGCCTCCAGTGGAGTTGGTGATTAGCATGACAGGGTGATTGAGTGGCTTGGATCTAGTCATTGGCATGCATCGGTGAATTTCTTCAGGATCAAGTCATCATCTTTATTGTATTCACTTTGTTGGTCTCACTCTTGTATTTTTGCTAATTAGTTTTGGAATGGCATGCTAGCCCACTGTTACATCCTTTTGTAGTATTTTAGCTCTCTGTAATCATTTTCAAAGTTACGAAGTGATTTCCTCTCTCAAGAGCACTTGTCATTGATCCTTTCTCTATAACTGTACATTTTCACTTCTATTGGTTTCTCTGTTATCAGTGAAGGTACCTGCACACAAGAATGTCATAGGGTGTACTTCCCTAAGGAGAACCCCCCTTGAGTAGACGGAGTACTGGAAATGTATACAATTTGATATTGTTGAAAGTGGATACCCCGGTACCTCCTCTACACCTGCTCTGATACCTATTGTTGGAGATAGATGTCTGCGGAAGCACATGAACAACACAAGGAAGAAGAAGAAGCTTGGAGCACAAACACACAATACTGAATGTATTACTAGAGAATGTACAAAGATAAGTAGCCCATTAGGGCAATAGGCGTATATACAAGCCGGGGGAAAAAAACCTCCTAAAGAGGGAAAAAAGTGCCCCGGCGGTCCTAGTGTGTTCACACATCACTACCTAAATATATCAACAGGAGCTACAAATTCGGTAGCACATATGATGAACGCAATGAATATGGTTCTTCATGATTTTATTCCTAATGTGGCCATGCCGTTTATAGATGATATTCCAATTAAAGGCTGTGAAGAAAAAGAAAAAGATGAAACATTTTATTCAGTTTTTGTGGCCATGCCGTTTATAGATGATATTCCAACTAAAGGCTGTGAAGAAAAAGAAAAAGATGAAACTCATTTTCCATAGAAAAAATCAGTTTTTGGTGTCAATGAAGTTTTCATTGTAGGACATTTATGTGGTTACTATGGTCGTAGGCCTTATCCTCCAAAAGTAGACGCTATAAATAAATTATATGAAAATTGTAAGAATATTAGTGAGGTTAGATATTTCTTAGGAGCATGTGTATTTTATGCTCTTTGGATTCCGCATTATGCCCATGTAGCTAATCCGTTGTATGATTTACTTAGAAAAAATAGGAAATTTACATGGACTGAAATTCATGTTAAAGCAATCAAGAAATAAAAAAGTTTACTTTCTAATGCACCTGTTTTAAAACGTGTAAATTACTCTAATAATAAACCAATTATTTTAACTGTATATACTAGTCCCATAGGAATAGGTTGGGTAATAGGTCAAGATGATAGTGAGGGAAATAGATACGCTATTAGATTTGGGGCTAAAATTTTACATGAAACTCAAAAAACTTATCCACAAATAAAATGGGAATTATGGGGTTTAGTTACTGCGTTAAAGAGTGATAAGGAGTATTTTATAGGAGCTAATGTAGTAATAGAAACAGATTGTTTACCATTAATAGGAATGATTACTAATTGTTCTTCTCCAGATATAGTAATGTTAAGGTGGATATCTTATATTAAGTTTATTAATCCTATTTAAAATCATATTTCTTGAAAAACTAACTCTGTTGCAAATATACTTTCTAGGGCTAAGTTTTAAGATGATGACATGATTGAGACTGAATTGAATGTGATTAATTATATTTCTGATGTTTGTGTATGAAAAATTTAATGAAAATGAGTATGAGGGAATTTGGTATGATATAGGATATTATCTTAGCACTTTGAAGCAATTACTTGTTTGATCAGCTAATAGATTTAGAGACATTAGGAAACATGCATTTAATTTATTTCTAAAAGATGGTTTTATTTGGCATCATGCAAAAGAAAAATCTTCAAAATAGATTATGAAAGATATGCATGAAACTCTTTGGGCAAGACATAAAGGCTTCTATGCTACGTATGATAAAATTAGAGAAGCTAATTGGTGGCCACGTATGTATGTGAATATACGTGACTTTGTAAGTTCTTGTGCTACTTGTCAAGTACATTCGTCAGTTAGACATAGAGAACCTCTGCACCCTACCTATCCTCCTTGTATTCATTACAAGTGGGTAGTTGATTTAGTGACTATGCCTAAAGGTTTAGATAGGATGAGATATATAGTTTTAGCTAGGGAAGACTTGACTAATCATGTAGAGGGTAGAGCTCTTCGTACTAAAACTACTTATAACATATGTAAATTTTTGTTAGAAGAAGTTACTAGTAGATTTGGCTATGTAGAAAAGATAGTAGCAGATAGAGGCAAGTTAGATGCTCGAGAGGCTAGGGAATTCTTTGACCAGCATGGAATTCGTCTGTCTCTTACTACTGCTTATAATCCGGAGTCCAATGGTAAGATTGAACGAGGACATCCCTCTATTGTGAAGGCAATTTCTAAGGCCTGCAATGGTGATATAGCTCAGTGGCCTAGATTTCTTCCTTTCGCACTATGGGCAGACAGGATGACGTATACTAGGTCTACAGGATTTATGACTGCAGAACTTATGTACTGTCAGAAGCCTATTTTTCCTATCTAGACCAGATTATTTCATGGACGACACTTCCGTGGAATAATGAGATGACTCGTGAAGATCTAATTTTTGTTAGGATTATGCAGTTAAATCTAGGAAATAAAAGGATTGAAGAAGCTGTACAAACAGTTAGAGAATCACGTCTTAAAGATAAAATCTATTTTGATAAAAAACATAGACTTAGGCCTCGTACTATAGAAGTAGATGATTGGGTATTAGTTTATGATAGTACTTTTGATACACAGTATGATGCTAGGAAGAAGTTAATTCAAAGATGGTTTGGTCCGTATGTAGTAGTAACTATATTTGATAATGGTACATTTAAACTTAGAGAATTTGATGGTTCTTTGTTGAAGAATTTGATTGCAGGAAAAAGAGTTAAACTGTTTAAGAAGAGAAATAATGAAGAATATGAGATTGACGAGATTGATGCTGATGATGATGCTGATGAAGATGAAGATGATGATTAAAATATTTGTTTAAAATCAGGCGAAAAAGTTTTAATTGAAGATTCTTTGATTTTTTGTATATACACTGCATTACTACATGAGTTAAAAGGATATGTTCAAATTTATTTAAAAAAAATCAAGTAGAATTTAAGATGTTAAATATCTGATATATTTATGATTGAAGCATGAAAACTTGTATTTATATGAACTGAATCAGATAGTTAATTAGAAATTTTGGAATTGGAAGCTTGTGGAAGAAATGGTAGCCTTATTATGAATACATGTATATGCTGAAAATTTTATCCATTAATAAGTGGGATTTTTGTGTGAGATCTGACCTCTAAATGAGTAAAAAAAAATAAAACTTCATACCTAATTAGCTTATATGTATGTGTTTGTAGTTGGTGTGCTATGTTGGGCTAGTAGGTGGGTGGAACAACCTTAGTCGGGTGATCAAGGCCACGAGCTGACGCTAGTTTCATCATAGGCCTAACCTTTATGTTTTCATGTGCCTGCATGGGTCGGTAAGTGGGTGGAGTTGCTCTGGTCGGGTGATCAATGCCACGCGCTGACGTCAATTTCATGTAGGGCTGACATAGTTTTGTCGTGTGCTATGCCGGGTTGGCAGACAAGTGGAATAAACTTGGCCGGGTGGACAAGTCCAGGAGTCACACCCAATTTTGGTATAGGCCCATTTGTAAAAAATAAAGAAAGAGCTGAGTTGGGATGAAGTAATAAAGGAAGAAAAAAAAATGTTATGAGATTATCCCCCCTTTTGGATCTTGCCTCCTCCTTTCTACTACTATTTGGGAGCTAGAGAGAACGAGAGAGACCATCCATTCCTCGTGGTCCCCATTTTTTGGATACGATAGAACTCCCCTAGCCCTCCTTTTTCTTTGTACCTTCCGTCCAGCTACCAAAATCATAGAGGAACAAGACATTCCCTCTATCAGTGCCTGAATGCCTTTTGTATGCTCCTTGTTGCCTACACAATAAAAACAAAGGCTCCTCCTTGCACACTTAATTAGGCGGGGAAAGAGAGAGAAGTGTTAGTGAGAGTCCGAGAGAGTGGGGAGAAAGCAAGATGAAAAAAAATATTTTCTTTTATTCTTCTTGTTTCCTTTTCTCCCCATTAACCCACTCATCCGGCCCTTGACACCCACGCATGCACATTTGTTTTCTTCTTTTTTTTTTCCTATTCTACTTTTTCTCTTTTAATTTAATTTTTTTATTTTCATAAGTATGATTTTCTTTTCTTTTCTTTTCTTTCTTTTTTTAAAATCTTGTTCACCTGCCAAGGTCACATAATATAGGGTTCTACCAGTAATGCACAGAAAAAACATAGCATGCCCTTTTGTGGAGGTTTATTAATAAGTCTGACAGCATCTTCATTGCTTAGATGATCCCAGAATCCATCAAAAGCAAAAATCAGGAATCTATCTTCAGGATGAAGCTTGTGAACATGTAGTTGAGGCTCATCTATAAGAACATGTCAAACTAAGGGTTAAAAAAGACAAAATTGTGCACAAATTGGCTCTCTATTAAATTCTTGTTTCTTTAGGTACATATCCCCAATATCTTTGGAAACCTATATACTACCTTTTCACTTTCCTTTTTATTAACAATTCTGACAGTGTCTTCATTGCCACAAATCGGCTCTCTATTAAATTCTTGTTTCTTTAGGTACATATCCCCAATAGCTTTGGAAACATATATACTACCTTTTCAGTTTCCATACCCCACGCTTCTTTAGAACTATTTGTAAATCATCAGGATGAAGAGCTTTGAGTTCTTCATGTACAGTCTTCTGAGTTTTCTATCAACTATATGTCAATAATTTCCCTAGTAGCTGGAAGATGCTTCCCAAAACAACTCGACAATCAATAGCATTGGCAATGTAAATTGTTCCATCATTTATCACACCTACTAAACAACACAAGCCTACAATAGCAATTTGTGGAGCAGTGGACCATGCCTCCACAACTAAGGACTCAAAGCCCTATTCAGTAGCATTGAATGCCATTTGCAAGACCTCTCCACACATGCCTCCCTTCTCAGAAGCAAACCTAGCCCTGATCCTCAAGGAGCAGGTTTTCTTGCACTATTGCCATGGAAATATACTTCCCATGTGCATGAAGCCTAATGTCTTTGTATGAAAGCAATGAGTCTTCATGGTCACCAACATCTCTCACGTGTTGAACTGAACCCAAGTAGGATGTCACAAGATTCGTCAGTGGAGTTGGCATGCCTCATCTCATCTGCATAGCTTGTATTTTCAAACAATACAAGAAACTATCTAAAACATAGAGTTCTATGAGGCTTCACACCCCTCATCCACCAGGTTACACTATGTAGGATTTAAACTGGGTAGCATGGATGTAGAATTTTATGAAATTCAATACAGATGGATATGGATCACAACTGCAAGGATGAAATTCTTGTTGCACTAAACATACCCGATCGCAAAATGCGTTCAATATGACACGAGAAGGAAATGTATCCAAAAAGAATCCCCAACTAATCTAGGTGTTGGAGCTCAACCGAAATTGCACAACACAAAACAAAGATATAAGACACTCCTATATACAATCAAGAACATGCGCACTCCATGAATCAATATTATGTATGAAACAATATTATGCACTAGCAGCCCATCAAACACTTCTAGGGTTTGAAAAGTAATCCCCATTTGGCATATCCAGCTGCTATACCTGCCATAACATAATACATTAATGAATCCAACATAGTAAGTTTTTAGTGTAACAACCAACCCTTTATCCTACCAATAAGTGACAAGTCTATGATTCCAAGCTCTAAGAGCTTGCTTCAAACCATACAACACCTTCTTCAACCTGCATACATATTCTGGATTTGATTGATCTTCAAACTAGGAGGTTGAGATATGTACAACTTCTCTAAAATCCAACCATTTAGAAAAGGATTTGATAGATTTTCCGATTCTTAGAAGATTCTATACTCATAAGTATTCTAAATGTGGGCTTTTTTTTCACAAGTGAGAATGTCTCTACATAGTCAATGCCTTGGGTTTGTGCAAACCCTTTGGCTACAAGCCTTGCTTTGTACCTGTTGATTGAACCATCAAAATTCCTTTTTACCTTGTAAATCCACATTTAATCAATGAACTTCATAGATGGTTTCTTGGGAACCAATTCCCAAGTTTGATTTTCTTTTAGAGATTCTATCTCTTCTTTCATGGCATCTCTCTATTTTGGTTTCTTATTTGCCTCTTAATATGTTGATGGTTCTTCATAGTTTGAATCATGTGCTATGTATATTGAATGCTTAATGACTAGAGAGGTGTATAAGCCATAACAATCTGGCTTCCTTTTCTCTCTAGTAGACCTTCCTATAGTTTGTTAAGATGAGCTTGCCAAATCTTTCATTCCTGCACTTTCGCTTTGCCTTTGGAGTTCTAAGAATTGATTTCCATTCTTGGAGTCTTTTGGTCTTCTTCAGAATCACTTGAGTCTTCATGTGTATGATCATTTCATTTTGACAATGTTGGAAAAGCTTCCTCTAGGTCATAGGGAAGTTTGATTCTCCTGTAGTCATCTTCAAACCAAGCTTTGGTTTCATCAACATCTCTACTTACAATAAAATTTTTCTTGCTTGGATTATATCGGCTATAACCTTTTTGATTAAGGTCATAGCCAATGAATATGAGTTTCTCTACCTTTGGATCTAATTTTCCTTTGATTTTTGAAGGTATGTGTGCATATGCTATGCACCTAAAGATCCTCCAATGATCAGGGCTAGGTCTTCTTCCATTCCATTCTTCATATGGTATCATCCTATCTTATGCTTTTGATGGGAGCCTCTTGATTACATAGGTGCTTATAGATACGACCATTGCCCATATGTAACTGGACGTCTTCTCATCTAGCATTCATCTAGCAACCTTCACTATGGTTCTATTTCTTCTCTCTTCCACTCCATTTTGCTCTGGAGTACACTTGGTTGTGATATCTCTTTTGATTCCTCTCTCTTGGAGACAAGAATCAAGGTCATGGGAGAAATATTCCCCCCCTCCATGTGATCTTAGCCTCTTCAAAGTCTTACCTGTTTGATTTTCTATTGATGCAAGTTATTTCTTTAAGTATGAAAACCCTTCATCCTTATGTTTCATGAAGTAAATAGTATTGTCCGTTTGCTAAAATCATGAATAGATGACACATAATAATTGGATCCAGAGATTGATGGCTCCTTGCTTGGCCCCAACACATCTATATGGACTAGCTCCAATAGGTCTCCATGAATGCATCCCTTCTTTGTAAATGGCTTTCTATGAAATTTGACAAGCACTACCTTTGTAAATCATGTGTTGTTTGAATGACTTGGTAGACCAAGTACACTTTGATCCCTACTGATTTGCTTCAGATCCCTTTCACCTACATGAGCTAACTTCTTGTGCCAAATTTCCAATTCTAACAAGGTTTGGCTACCATAATTGAACAGTGCAATGTTATTAGTGTCTTGGAACTCAAATGTAAATAGTAAACCTAATTTTTCTGCTCCTTCTATCCTCTTGAATCATTGACATGGATCCTCAACAAATGCTCCATTTTTTGTGAATCTAACTTGCAATCCCTCCTCAACAATTTTGCTGGAAGAGATGGATGGATACCTCACAGAAGTGAGGTGATACTGCTAAAACCTGCTTTCTACCTGCCCTAAACCACTTTGGAGTTTGATAGTAGGCCCTTCTATCTTGAAAATGGTACCAAGAAAGTACCTATGTACTTTGGAGTTGATGCTTGAAACAATTGAATCAAAACAGCCTACTTTCCAAATAGCTAGTGTCACAAAACTTGCTATTTTGGTCTTCACACCTACTAGTTCTTTTTGCTCAGTGCTCACAATACAATAACAATTTCTTAAATTAACTTTTATGGGATTTAACTAGCATATATAGCTAATTATTAAAAGTGGAATCATCTAAAATAACAAACTATGCACAGAGAAATCAATTTAGCAATCCATGGCTTACCCCTGATTATTTAGGGACTCAATAGTACAAGACCAGTGAGCACTTCGATGATGATTTCTCCCAAATAGCTGAAGACCAAATCTTGAAATTTTGACACCCTAAAGTGGACGTCAAGCTAGTTCCAACAAGCTATAGATCATGCTAAATGGTTGAGAAATCACTAAGCTATGACCAAGAAAAATTCATTGTTCTGACTAGTCATAGTAGAGAGGTAGAAAGAGATGATCAATGAAGTATATCTATTATAAAACATGATTGTACAAGATCATTGGCATTATGATGATTCTCCAGGATGCTTGTCTAAGTTAGCTATGGTGTAAGTCACTTAGCTACTACAAATGATCAAGAAAATGGCTATCAATGAGGGCACTAGGCCGTGAGATTTACAAGCTCTTTTATAAGTGTTTTTTCCTCCAAGTTTGAATCTGAATTCAAACTTGGCTCTATCTAAAAGTAGTTCTTCCAAGTGAGGAGTTATTCCCTCAAGTGAAATTCTTATATATTTGTTCCTTCTAACTCCATGAGATTTTCTTTACAAGATTCTCTCAAGTAAAATAACTTTTATAATGGTTAATGATCAACCAATTATAAACTAGGATTCATATGATCCATCAAATGCTTCCTAATATTACTTCCATGCCAAGCCAAATGTGAAGGCTTGTATAATGCACCAACAGCTCCCCCTCAAGCCAACAATCTTGGCTTGTATAGCTTCATGAATCTTCTTGAATGTCATGCAATCCAATCATGGTTTTAAACCTACAATATTTAGAACCATCAAGTGCTTTGGCTAACAAATATGCACATTGCATGTTTGTGGATACATATGCAATTTGAATCTCTTTGCTCAATAGCTTCTCTCTAACATAGTGATAGTGTACTTCTATATGTTTGGTTCTTGCATGATAAATGGGATTGGCTGCAAGATGCAAAGAACTTGTGTTATCACCAAAGGTCATAGGTGAATAAGTTTGAAGTCCCAAATCCGAGTAGAGCAATCTAATCCAAATAGCTTCTTGTGTAGCATTGGCTAATCCCATGTATTCAACCTCTGTTGAAGATAGAGAAAGAGTTGGTTGCTTCTTTGAAGACCATGAAATGGTCTTATCACCTGAGAAAGAAAGATATCCAGAAGTCCTTCTTCTGTCATCTTTCAACCTGCCCAATCTACATTTGAGTATAGTTTAATGTCCAAATGTGATGTGTATGGGAAGTAAAGACCTTGATTTTGAGTTCCTTTGAGATACTTCAGAATCCTTTTAGCAACTTCCAAGTGAGGTGCTCTAGTTTTATGCATGAATTGACTTTGAAAACTTACTCCATAACATTTATCAATCTTTGCATAGTTAAGACTTCCAACTATGTTTTGGTATCATGAAATGTCTTCAAGAAAATCACTTTCATGAGCACTCCATTTATGATTTACCTCCATAGGCATGCTAGCTACCTTTGCATTATCCAAGTGGAACTTCTTGAACATGTCCTGCACATATTTCATTTGAGTGATATAAATTCTAGAGTTAGTATAGACTAACTCAAGTCCAAGAAAATACTTCAAAAACCCTAGGTCATTGATTTTGAATTCCAACATCATCTGGTTTTTTATTTTTTTGATGCCATTAGCATCATTACCTCTAAGGATGATGTCATCAACAGATACACATAAGTATATCGTTTTTCAATTATGTCTCTTGACAAATAGAGAAGAATCTGCCTTACTCATCATGAATCCTTGATCCTGAAGGTAGGTTGTTAACCTATTGTTCCATGCCCTAGGTACTTGCTTCAAACCATAAAGAGCTTTGTTCAATTTGCACAAATTATTTATCTTGCTTGGGTCTTCATAACCAGGAGGTTGAGCCATGTAAACCTCCTCTAAAATCCAGCCATTGAGAAAGGCATTTTTTACATCTAGTTGATGTTGGAAGAGATGGATGGATACCTCAAGAAAATGAGTTGGTACTACTCATAACTACTTTGTACCTTCCCTATCAAACCCCAGAGTTGTGTTGTAGGCTCATATAGCTTGAAAATGACACCAAAAAAGTACCTATGCACTTTGGAGTTGATTCCTCAAACAATTGAACCAAAATAGATTACTTCACAAATAGCTAGTCACTCAAAACTTGTTATTTTGGTCTTGCCACCTCCTAGATTTTTTGTTGAGTGCTCATAGTAGAGTAGCAATTGATAAAATTCCCCCGACGTTTTGGGGATTGAGCAGAGAACTCCAACAAGCTATAGATCGTGCAAAATGGATAAGAATTCACTAAGATATGGTCATGCAAAGTTCACTATTCTCAGTAGTCATAGCAAAGAATTGAACATAAATGATCAATGAGGTATATCTATTATGGCACATGATTTTACAAAATCATTGGCATTATGATGATGCCCAATGATAGTGGGATGAGTGAGCTATATTGTACGCTACTCAATCTCTACAAATGATCAGTAAATGAGCTCCAAGAAGAGGCCTAAAAGCCATGAGTTTTACAAGTCCTTTTATAAGGATTTTCTTCAAATTTGAATTTGAAATTCAAACAAAGCTAGTCCACCAAAAAGTGCTCCTCCAAGTAAGGAGTTATTCCCTCAAATGAAATTCATAGCTCTTTGTTCTTCCTAACTCCAGGAGATTTGCTTTACAAAATTCTCTCAAATAAAAGACTCTTTTACAATGGTTATTGATCAAACAATTACAAGCTAAGGTTCTCATGCCTCTTCAAGTAGTTACACCTATTTGCTTCCATGCCTAGCCAAGTGTGGTGGCTTGGAAATTTGCACCAACAGCGCCCCCTCAAGCCAAACATATTGGCTTGTATACCTTCATCAATCCTCTTGAATATCCTACAATACAATCATACTTTTAAACCTACAAAGTTTAGTGCCATCAAGTGCTTTAGTTAAAAAATCTGCACATTGCATATTTGCAAGTTGAATCTCCTTGCTCAATAGCTTCTATCTAACATAGTGATAGTGAACTTCTATGTGCTTGGTTCTTGCATGATAAATAGGATTGGCTGCAAGATGCAAAGAACTTGTATTATCACCAAAGATCATAGGTGAATGAGTTTGAAGTCCCAAGTCTGAATATAGCAATCTAATCTGAATTGCTTCTTGTGTAGCATTGGCTTATCCCCTCTATCCAGCCTTTGTTGAAGATAGAGCAACAATAGGTTGCTTCTTGGAAGACCAAGAAATAGGCTTATCACCTGCAAAAGATAAATATCCAAAAGTACTCCTTTTGTCATCCTTACAACCTGCCTAGTCTACATCTATTTGATGCCTTCTTGGGTACTAGCTCCCAAGTATCATTCTCTTGGAGTGCTTATATCTCTTCATCCATAGCTTCCTTCCATTCTACCTTGGTACTTTGTTGGAAGCAGCCAGAGGCACAGACGACATGGAAGCATGTAACGACAAAGCAGGGAGCCAGTCGAATCGTTTTTCAAATAATTATGTTTTCAAATACTTTTCAAAAACCTCCAACAATGATTTTTATCACTACTGTAACATATGTAACATAGAAAACCCCATTTTGTAATCCATAGCTCCATTTTGTGCAAGCCGAGGAGTCCTCGAGCTTGAGGAGCTTAGGTAGAATGCGCATACCAATTTTCATTATTTTTAGATACCGTTTACCCTTCCAAATAGCATCTAGGACCTAATTTTTAACTATGCCGGTCACTAGATGTGAAACCGGTCAAAACTAGTCTAGAAACTATAAAAAGAGCTAGAGAGCTCATTTTTGAGGGTGGTTAGTGTTGGCTAGTGTGAGCTTAGAGCTATTTTGAGCTTGTAATAGTGTTCTTGAGTAATAGAGCTAATCTCCCACCTTCCGTTGTGTCTTGCTTGTCTCTTCGTAGTGTGTGTGCATGTGTGTGTGCATTTCTATGCTTCTCACCTTCACTCTCACTTCATCTCACATTCACGATCTTCATATCACGCCTATCTCTTCCGCGGATTGACATTAAGGAGGTGGAGCTTCTTAACGTGGTTCTCACCATTGTGCTAGAGCAACACCAAATTTGGCGCCGTTGCCGGGGATCGAGTCTAGGACGAATGTGTGATGGTAAGAGTATAGCAAGAAGTGGCGTTGGAAGGTAAAAATTTCAGTTTTTGTTGTTGTTTTTACTTAGTTTTTAGTGTTTTTCACCTCCCCCACACTCCATCTTCATCACCGCATCATCATCTTCATCTCCAAAAAAATCAGAAAATTCACTATATCCCCCCATTCTCCTCATTTCCCCTCATTTGTGCATGCGAGAGAGTGAGAGAGAGCTTTTATGCTTGTGTGTACTTTTGTTTTCTTGAGTTTCCTTGCAGGTACAGAGCTCCAGTGCATCAGGAAGGCTGCAAAAAGGTAAAAACTTCAGTTTCTGTCAGAAATTTCCGTCTGTGTCAGACCATCGCGATGGTCTGCAAAGTTCGGAATTTGGAGAAGGCGACCACACCAGCGTGAAGAGCACACCTGTGCCAACAGGAATCCATAGATGCATTCACAAAATTTGCATTTTGGTGGACCATCGCGACGGTCTCTGACCATCGCCATTGTGTCACACCATCGCGATTGGCTCACGCCATCGCGACGGCTTGGCCGGACCATCGCGACGGTCTCTGACCATCGCGATTGTGTCATGCCATCGCGATTGGCTCACGCCATCGCGCCGACGGTGCCACGTGGCAATCTAGACCATCGCGACGGTGCATTTCAAACCATCGCGACGGTGCACTTTCAGACCATCGCGACGGTGCATTTCAGACCATCGCGACGGTGCACTTTCAGACCATCGCGATTGTGCACTTTCACGCCATCGCGACGGTGCAATTTCACGCCATCGCGATGGTGCACTTTCAGACCATCGCGATTGTGCACTTTCACGCCATCGTGACGGTGCAATTTCACGCCATCGTGACGGTGCAATTTCACGCCATCGCGACGGTGCACTTTCAGACCATCGCGATTGTGCAATTTCACGCCATCGCGATTGTGCACTTTCACGCCATCACGATTGTGCACTTTCACGCCATTGCGACGGTCCCAGACCATCGCGATTGTCTTACACCATCGCGATTGTGCACCCCCATCGCAAATTTTAGGGTTTCATTTTTTGGCCAATTTTGGGGCTATTTTTGGGAAATTTTTGGGTGATTAGACTCATAGGAGACCCCTTAGCTCATATTTGGAGAAAAACCTGTTTGTGAGTTTTTACCCTCCCCCAGGGCCTGAACGGTCATAACTTTTTCATCCGAAGTCCGTTTTTTGAGCTTAATAGCTCGTTTTTTGAGTCTATTTTTAGATAAGCTATTTTGAGGTTGGCCTAGTTTGGGACTTGGAAGCCAGGGGGCAAGCATTAAAAAGTTGGGCAAAAGGGAAGGGACTTAAAAGGTGTATATACTTAAGTGCTTGATCATCCAACTGTGAATTGGTCTAATATTGGATTTGTCCAGGTCTAGCAAGGGCAATCGAAGGCAACCAAGGCAAGGCAGTGAAGGGCATAAAGCTTGGGAAGCGCGGCTTCTTGGGCATCAGAGCAACTAGAAAAGCTGACTCGAGGTTGGAAGATTACTCAACCCCCTCAGCCAATTCTTAGCTTAGGATAAACGTTAGCATTGTGGATTAAGACGATAGGAACGCCTCAAGTTCAAGAGAATTAAGTTTATCAAGTTCAAGACTAACGTCAAGGTGTGTGACACGAAAACCTAAAAGAAAGAACATAAGTCTGACGGAACGAGAACTCAAAATTATAACGGAAAGTCGAATTCCTGACGCATACATTAAGACAAGAATCTAAAGAAATTTAAAAAGAATCAAGAAAGTAATAACAAAGAATCTGTGACGATCTGAGCGCGTACCGAGTGTGCAAGGAAGAAAATTAATGAACCTTAGATCGGGCAAACATATAGGTAAGTCAGACTGCTGAAGCCTTAGATCATCAGAGGCAAGTGTAAGAACTACTGCACGATCGTGGGCTCAACAATTGAACACTAGTTATCCCTACGAGAGCTCAGATACTAGCGAATCAGAAATGGCATTTAACACAGATAGACCAGAAGGAGGGTCGAATGTAGCCTATTTAGAAAAGCCAGAAGGACCCTATAGAACACAACTAGAGTTTCTCCGAACCAACCGATTAGGTGCTCGCATCTATGAGGATGGTTTGCGAAGGCAAGTGGTGCAAATGCACAACCCCGATCAACCCATTGGATTGGAACGTCTAGTGGTGAAATTCGAGAGAGACGCGTACATAGACAAGGAAGGAACGATGTACATCTTAAGTACGCAACCAAACAATACCAACGAGTTTGGCGTGATTCAACCAGAGATGGAAACAAAATCTCAAGGAAAAGAACCATTAGAAGAGCCTAGAACACCTAGAGGGAAATCTGTACTGACACGAGTACTAATCCCGGAATGGATCCCTCAGGACAACAGAAGCATAGAGTTGTTTGTAAATAAAGAAACTGATGAAGCCTTTTGGAGATACAAGACCGAAATACTTAGTGAGGTAGGTATCATCACTATATACGAGTTCAAGGACCCGGATACACCTGGAAAGGTTGTATACCTGGATGAGACTTCAGAAAGAGTCTTTGTGGTGCCTGACCGCGCTAAAAACACATACACATGGAGAGGTGAATTGGTATTCCCTCCATCTAGAACAAACATGAATACAAGTCAACAAGGGGCAGGAACATCATCAGCCCATGGAAATCAAAGAGAGGGAAATAAAGAGAGACCGGAAGTAAGCTTTAATCACCCCATAGGGAGAGATAGAACAACCACGAACACTAATAGAGCGGATAGACAAAGAGATCATGGAGTACTAGGTGGTAGAGATGATTTTCCTCTACCTAGGCCACGCGAACACGCAAGAATATTGAGACCCACACAGTTAGTAAAATCAATGAAGAATTATTTTGATGGGACAGGAGATCCCTATGACCATGTCGCAGAATTGAAGCAAGTACTAAGAGCCGAACAAGTTGAAGACATGTTCACACAATACAACGCATTTGGACTAATGTTGAAAAATACAGCTTTAACTTGGTTCCAACCTCTGCAACAAAGGCAATTTAGAGACATCCATCACTTTTTAGAGTCATTCATCACCGAATTCTCTAAAAGTGGGATTAGACATGACACGTCTTCGTTGATTCATAGCTTTAAGCAGACCCCTCAGGAAACCGTAAGACTGGCAGGACGTAGGTTTAGACAATATGTTGAACGATGTCCAATGCAAGAGCTACCCTCACAAGCTAAGCAAGTGTCATTATTTCTAGATGGCTTGTTGAGCTCTAAACTACGCTCCTACGTGTACCTAAAAGAACCCAGAACGCTAGAGAAATGTGTAAGAATTTGTATAGACATTGAGGACAACTTAGGAGACGAATTGGAACTCTCAAAGGTCTATAAGGACTCAGACTGTTCATCTCTAGCATCCACAAAATTGTCTAGCTCAATAGAAGACCTAGCAGAAAAAGTGGCCCAGAAACTAGGAGTTTCTAGTAAACCTAGGGTGCTAACAAACAAGCGTTGTTACACCTGTGGTGGTGACCATATGGAAAATGCGTGTCCCAATGCACTACAACCACAAGCCAACCCTAGTGGCCAATACTGTACAATTGAGAGAAGATACACGAATCATACGGCTCAGGACTGCCCGTACAACAAACAAACCGTGAGACAGAACTACCCGCAAGCATACCCGCAGCCAGGTAGGTATCAAGGTCAATACAATGCTCAGCCTTATTACTATAGGCCTCCTCAGAACTACCCATACCAGGCTCAACAGAGACCTCAACCTGTCTTAGCTTAGCAGCCACCCCCACCAGCGAATGTCATCTCAGTCAAATACGCGGCTGCAGAAGAGAACCTAAGTAGGGCCTTAGTGCCTTCATCACCTTTGATCACAGAGAGTGACCCACACTCAAATAGTTTTGACTCTACACATGTGGATAGTCCACCCGCTTATTACACAGAGTCACCAGAACACGTAGAGACATATCATTATGATAGTCCACCAGTGGAACCGAGTTGGGAGCCCGACTACGCTAATGTGATGTACACAAACCCAAATCCATGGCCCCAATTGAGACAACAAAGACCACAGGGCCCTAGAGGACCATGCTTTAGGTGCCAAGGAGATCATTTCATAAAGGACTGTCTACATCCCCCGATAGCAGGACAATCACAGTACTATAACATCCAAGGCTTTTGTGTTGATTGTGGCAAAGAGCACATAATCAAAGATTGCCCCAAGAATCCAGTTAACGCTTCGAATGTGACACCGATCAACGTGATAGGTATTGTAAATAACGCAGATGGATCCAACCCTACATACGTGCCTATCCAAGCTATCACAAGAGCCCAGGCGCTCTTACAGAACCAACAGCTTAATCAAGAGAAAGTAGCCGGAACCAGTGAAGTTGCAGAATCTAGTAGTAAAAAGACGAAATCTTGGAAAGATTCTAGAGAAAGAATTAAGAGAAAATGGAGTAAAAAAATAAGTGAGTTGGAAGGAAGTTTGAAGGAATCTAGAGCCAAAATCCTAGAATTGACTTCGTAGGACTTGAATCAAGAGAATCCAGCTCAGAAATCAGGATCAGTTTTAGCGGAACCCATACCAGAAAATCTAGACACGATGTTTCGTGCATATCAGGCTAGATTAAAAGAGGGACCTCAGGTAGCTGAAATGAGCAAAAACTACCCTCGAGCTGATCTAGAAATTGAGAGAACTAAACTTTGCATGAAGATGGTAGAATTAGCACAAGCTTTGTTCGAAGCCTCTAGATATCTCAATTGGAATAACATGGCAAAACTGGAATTACACTTTCAAGGACTAATGGAGAGGCTAGAATACTTGATAGAGAGCAAAGAGAAAAAGGATCAGCATAGGAACCCCATTGTCCCAGAGACACAGGAAAGGAATGCACCATCCCTGTCTCAAGTACCCAACACAGAAAGTCAAGACAACCTGTCTTCCATACATAGGTACTCACACGAATTTTTGAGAGAAATCCAAGAAGAGAAATGGAGAAAGGAACAAGGAACCCATCCTCCTATTCAAGAAATAGATGACTTGCAAGAGCAATTTCCCCAAGACATTCCCTCTATATACGATGATGTAGAGGAAGAACAACTGAGTGAACACACAGGATTTGAATCTAATTCTTTACAAGAATTACCTCAGTTCACAGGACCTTGGGAAGCAAAGTCTATTAGTATGAGAGCACCCACAATAATAGTGAGGAATGAAGAATCAGTAATCCCTAGAAACACGGAAGTGATCAAGAACACTAAAGTGCAATGTAATCTCACTCTAGAGGAGTTGTTAAAGGTAAAACCAGAATTGTGGAAACATGTAGCAAATCAATTCCCCGATCTTGCTACTACTCCCTCACAAATAGGATCACAAGATAAGGTACCAGAGATACCTGTAGAAAAGATTGGAGATGTGAGCGAAGGAGAGGAAGGTAACACTTATCTTCCAATAACCCATCAGGGCTACACCACGAAAGCCATCTTAGATTCAGGAGCCGGAGTAGCCATCGCTACCACCGCTTTATGGAAACGTTGGGGTAAGCCAGCATTGAGACCCACCAGAATGAAGCTACAAATGGCTGATGGACACATAGAAAAACCATTAGGCTTACTAGAAGGCATATCACTCACCACTTGTGGGGTAGAATTTGAGCATACCTTTGCCATCTGTGACTTTGCAAAAAACCATGCTTATGAGATGATATTGGGACGACCATTCATGCGTCAGTTGCAAATTGTACAAGATTGGGGAACTAATTCTTTGTACTTGCAACATTTATGGGTGACTACCAAAGTCAATCTTAAAGACTATTCACATTGAGATGTGCCCCCAATACAATGGAATACCATCCATAAGACACCAGTAGAGACGGAATCCGTGCACTCATTAGAATCAGATCCTTCTTGGTTGCATGAGGATACTCATTTATGGATGTGTAAAGTAGCCAAACAAGAGGAAGAAAGGTTAGAAGCCAGGACCTTAGGTGCAGAACAACATCCACGAAGCCTTCAGGATCCAGCCTATGCGCCTGTAGTATTCCCAGACGAAGAGTTTGAACCCCATGGTTGGGCAGAAATCCTAGCAACCATGGATGTAGCCATCAATGAAGAACAATGGACACCCCACTGTGACGAGGATGGCTATGACATTTCAGTTTTCACGATAGAGCCAATCATGTGCGATGCGATTTTAGAAGAGTGTGAACCTAACACTGATGCATTTGAGGATGCAAGCGATTTTGATTTAGAATCAATTATCATGGACCCACCCTTTGCATCAGAGGAAGAATATTTTTTCGAAGTAGAGACTCACACTCAAAGACACGAGGAAATTACGAATGAGGTGAGGTTAGCCACGGAAGTGACTAACAAGAGTGAAGGCAAGAAAAGAAAGAAGAAAGACACCATGACAGAAAAAGAAGAATCTTTATTTGAAGTACCCGAGAATTTCAAGAAATATGAAATCGAAGATAGAAAAATCATGGTACGAATGCCTAATAGAAAGGCGAATGACGGACAAGTATATGATAACCGAGAGAAAACCAAGAAAATAATAGTTGCCATAGAAGGAGAAGAAGAAAAATGTACATACATAGGGCATGATTTGACGAAGGAAGAAGAAGAAGAATTAGTTGCCTTATTGTGCGAATATAGAGATGTTTTTGCTTGGAGTTACAAAGATTTGAAAGGAGTAGATCCAGATATATGTTCTCATAGAATCCCTATGACTCCAGATGCAAAACCGACAAAACAGAAACCTTACACGTACAATGATAACTACGCTACGAAGATTAAAGAGGAGATAGATCGCCTGATAGAAGCAGGATTCATTTACGAAATTGAGCATACCGAATGGGTATCCCCCATTGTGGTTGTGCCCAAGAAGAATGGAAAATTGCGTGTGTATTAACCTTAAAAAAGTTAATGCCGCAACGATTAGAGACAGTTATCCTCTTCCTATCACGGAACATCTATTGGAAAGAGTCGCGGGCAAGGAAGTTTACAGCTTTCTGGATGGATTCTCAGGCTATAATCAAGTAGCCATTGCTCCAGAAGATCAACACAAGACGGCATTTGCCACTAAATGGGGCATATTTGCATTTCGTGTGATGCCATTTGGCTTAACAAATGCACCCGCCACTTTCCAGCGACTCATGTGTCATGTTTTTAAGGAATTCTTACGCAAGAGCTTGGAAGTTTATGTCGATGACTTATGTGCACATTCAAATGTAAGACAGACGCATATCCCAGAGTTAAGGCAAATATTTGACAAATGTCGAGAATATCAGGTTTGTTTGAACCCAGAAAAATGCGTTTTCATGGTCAGACAAGGCAAAATTCTAGGACACATTGTGTCAAAAAATGGAATCTCTACGGATGAAGAAAAGGTGAAGGTAATTGCAGATTTACCTAGACCAACTAATGTGAAAGAGGTACAGGCATTTATGGGCCATTGCGGTTATTATAGGAGATTCATACACATGTATGCAATCATAGCCAAGCCTTTGTACTCTCTTTTAACCAATTTTGAATGGACAGATGAATGTGAAAATTCATTCAATGAACTTAAACGACGCTTGTGCTCAGCACCTATATTGACTACACCAGATTGGAGTAAGCCATTCCATGTACATGTGGATGCATCCAATTATGCCATAGGATGTGTGTTAGCACAACCCACGAATGAAGGTAACATAGATCTCCCCATAGCTTACACGAGCAGACAATTGAACGCAGCAGAAAGAAATTACACCACGACGGAACGAGAAGGATTAGGGATGATCTACGCAGTAAAGAAGTTCAGACACTATTTGTTGGCCAACAAATTCAAGTTCTTTACGGATCATCAAGCCCTATTGTACCTAGTCAACAAACCATGTAACACAGGACGACTAATACGTTGGTTTCTATTACTCATGGAGTATGGTTTTGAAGTAGTAGTCAGGAAAGGGAAGACACATCTTAGAGCTGACCACCTTTCAAGATTAACCTCAGGAGAAGCTCCTCAAGGAGTAGCAGATGATCTACCAGATGCATACTTGTTTAACCTTGAGATAGCACCAGAATGGGCTAAGCCTATAGTCCCTATTCTGACATATGGACCCAAGAATCCTAGGATAAAGATCAAAGAAGGAGAGATTACCAAGTCTCAGAGATACCAAATAATGGCAGGAAGCATATATAAACAGGATAATCAAAAGATTCTTGCTTGTTGTGTAGATGAATCAGAACATGCGAATTGGTTGCAATTATCACACATAGGTGCATTAAAGCAACATCATTCAAAACATCGAACATTACAGACTCTGTATAGATTAGGAGTATATTGGCCTACGATGGAAGCAGATGTCTACAAGTTGTGTAAGGAATGCAATGTTTGTTGTGAAAGACCACCAGTAGAACATGCTACATTATATCATGTGTCTCTCACACCAGACTGGAGCGAACAATTAGTGACATACTTGAGGACGAAGACATTCCCTCAAGGAATGACCTTATCTCGACAACCCAGTCTAGAGCAGGAAGCTCACGACTATTCACTTATTGGCGATAACCTATACAAAAGAGGACGAGATGGATATCTAAGACAATGTGTTCATGAGAGCGATTATCTGAGCATACTAGAGACTACACACCAAGGTGTTGCACGAGGTCATTTTGGACCCGATAGGATAATCAAAGCCATCCTCTTTGCAGGATTATGGTGGCCCACTCTTCACATGGATGCTCATACCTATGTAAAGAGATGTGATGTGTGCCAAAGAACTCAGTTTCCTACGCGCAGAGATGAAATGCCATTGAAACCCATGATGGGCGGACGTGCATTTTCTAAGTGGGGTATAGACTTTGTAGGACCCATTAACCCCCCTGCAAAAGGTACACATGCTGAATACATTATTGTTGCCACAGATTATCTTACGAAATGGGTAGAGGCAAAAGCCACGAAAAAGAATGATGCACACACAACTGCAAAATTCTTATTTGAAAATGTCTTTACAAGATATGGATTGCCTATAGAGTTAGTGAGCGATCGAGGCACTCACTTTCTAAACCAAGTCATTGAATATTTGTTACAGGATTTTATGGTGATTCACAAGAAATCCGCACCATATCATCCTCAGGCCAATGGTCAGGCTGAAAGCACTAACAAGATTCTTTGTAACGTACTGACGAAACTCGTGAACAACAAACGTTCAGATTGGGACAAACAGTTACACCACGCTGTTTGGGCATATCGAGTGGCCTACAAAACCGTACTCAATGCAACTCCCTTTCAGATGGTTTTTGGTCAGAATGCTGTGCTTCCTTTGGACTTCTTGATACCGACCCTTAAGGTTGCACAAGAACATCAGTGGACCGGCCATGAATTATCAGCGAGAATAATGGACTTGGAACGATTAGGAGAAACCAGGCTAAAGGCAACAGCAGGAATATATGCAACGAAGAAGCGACAGAAAGCATATTTTGATGCACATGTGAAAGATAAAGGCCTAAAAGAAGGAGATTTAGTTCTAGTATATATGCTGAAACAACACGCACGTAAGTTAGAAAAGCGAGGTTATGGACCTATGATCATTAACAGACTCTCAACAAGTGGAGCAGTACAATTAGCCACTTTAGAAGGAGATATAATGCCTAATTACATTAGTGGCTGTAGAGTCAAGCTATATCAGGAACCTCTTACTGAGGATATGCTTAGACGACTCACGTTGGCAAAGAAGCGTAAGGAGGAAGAAAATAGAATACGAGCGAAAGCTCAGGCAGAAGCAATAGAACGCATTAAACGCATGAAGTTAAGAAGACAAGGACTAGGGAGAGAACATTATAACCATCTGGAAATTACACCCAGATATCCCATGGCTATGTGTCAAGTAAAGTCAACCACTCATCCTAGTATAGTGGACAGGAGACCATTCATTACAGTCAGGCTAGAGCACGACAACCGTTGCCAAGAGCTCAGGGCTTTAATTGACTCAGGTGCTGCGACTAGTGCGATTAGATGGTCCCACTATAAGGATTCAGGAATAGAAATGCGGCCAATTGAGGCATACCTCATAGGGCTAGGAGGCATGGAAACCCGTTGCATGGGTGAGGTGGACCTTCCTATCCTCATTAAGGATGTGACCATGACAGCGAAGCTACTAGTGTGCCATGATGACGACCTGATAGAACCCCTAATCCTTGGCCAAGATTGGCTATACGATCACTCAGTGGACCTAAATCTTAGACAAGGCTCCTTACAGATTGGAGCCCTAGAACAGAAGCGAGTGATACCGCTTGACTTCCCTAAC
Organism: Ceratopteris richardii; assembly: GCA_020310875.1. Classification (NCBI taxonomy): domain Eukaryota; kingdom Viridiplantae; phylum Streptophyta; class Polypodiopsida; order Polypodiales; family Pteridaceae; genus Ceratopteris; species Ceratopteris richardii. The sequence goes on from CM035422.1 coordinate 25,752,363, forward strand.
GACATTCCGATTGAGGTTTGTAACCCTAGACCCTATGAAACGCATGCGACGGAAGACCGAAAGATCTTGGGTCAGACCAGTCACGTTACGTCTACACCAACCCACTCGGGCTTGGCTATGGACAGTTGTCAATCAGAAGGACAACAGGAGATCTTCCCTGGGGCTTCCTGCAAACTAGAAGGGGCAGCTACCCAACCGCTAGGGCAGATGAACACAATCAGCGGTCAGGTGGGTTGCATCAGCGGCCAAATGAGCACAACACCCTGCGGTGCTCATCCTTCCAAACTTGCTGCGGACTGGCCTAGATTAAAGATAAATAACGAATCACTTCCTAATGGGCAGGTCACGCAAGTGTTGGATCTCCCTTCTTTTCCAAAGCAGAGCGTCCAATGGACCTCTCAAACCCAACCACGAACGAGTCAACCACAACAGAGGAACCCAGACCGACGACATCACCAGACAAGGCAAAGAAAGCAGCAGTATCACCATCACAGAACAAGTGGCACGTGACAAATATGGGTGCCAAAAGGACAGCCACCACAGGCTATGGGCAACACTGCAGACAAGAACAGGACAAAATTTCAAAAGAAGCAGAGTCAGTATCCAAAGTCCCCTCGATCTTCTTCTACAAGTACAAATACTCGACAGATTTGGATCGCCAAGAAGTATCTTATCAATCGACCCACACCCATGCAGATTTGGGTACCCAAACAATGTATTATAGCCCAACCCTCTAGCCATGTAATATATACCCCTCCAAAATCTGTTCATCCCTCAATACCACCAAACCCGATACCGCTTTTTGTCCCTCAGCAGAAACACACCACCCACTCCAAGACTCTTAGGAAATGGATACCGAAACGTATCCAGACGTCTTCTTGTACCATCGTATGTAACAATTCTCCCACCCCGTTTAAACTCCACCCTTGTACTAATTCACCCTCAACCAAACCTTGTATAAATTCATACACCAAAACCCCACATCATGCATAATAAAAGCTCATCAAGAAATGTATGCATAATCTGAACCATGTAGGTGTCTAGAGACCTGCATTAGTTTTGCAAATAATCATTGCATCAATCACTTCATGACACTTGGCTACACGGGTTACACATCGGTGATGGAAAGGGATTGCGGTCTCACCTTAATGGGATCATAATTAATTTCCATACTAATTTAATCTTTTGTAGCAGATCTTTTCCATTAGCTCATCAGTCATCATGCAAACCGAAGCAGGCCCATCAGAGGCTGGCCCCAGTGCATCGATGGCCACTATTGGAGAATTACTAGCAGAATCTCATCCTACGGTGCAACCACCAGAGTTTCAAGGTTTTAGGACCCATGCCAATCGATGATCCTCCTAGAGGATACACCGAGAAGATTCATCGTAACTCTCATTGGTTTCAAGGAATAGCAGGACCATTAGCAGACGCTGATTTCATATTTGAGGCCAATTTGGCATTTGATCTTCGTACATGGACCAAGTACCAGTTCTTTTCACGAGAATTTGAAGGACTGCAGAATACACAAGATCTAACGCACGTTTGGGCACGAGTAGGATTTACAGAATACTTTAGTGACCCCCTGCCTAAACCCGATTTTTACAGATGCTTTTACTTGGTAACCACCTTAACGGCTTCAGAGAACAAGGATCTACCCGGCACATTCATGTTACCATCCTTGGTAAATGATCCTCCATTTAGAAGGTTCTATTTGTCTAAAGATTTGATTCGCGCAGCTCTAAAAATACATGGAACACACACTCCAACGGAGAAAGAACGGCTAGTCCCAGAGCAGATGAAACGTGGTGACGTAACTAAGTGGGAGGATATTTCTGCTATCACACCTGAGCTCTCTAAGCCATTACGGATATGCATGCAGCACTTTGCTTTCCCAGCTCAGGATCGTTTTACCATGCCCCACAAGAGAATCTGGTTTGGATTATACTTAGCATGTACTGGACCGCAAACGGTTGATCTAGCCAGCTGGATCATTGATCAGCTCTATTTGGCACAACATAGGTGGGAGCGAAAGAAAATAATCAATGGGTGCTGCGCCCTCACCAGGATCATATATATGTGCTTGGCATATGATTTACCCATAGAGCGTGCCATGACCAGTGAGGAACTGAAAGCATCCAAAGGGACCACTAGGAAGGCTAGAAAGTCTAGCAAAGGCAGAGCCGGAAAGCGGATGAGAGGTACTATCGCGTGCCTACAAGTCCCAGAATCACCCTCGCCACAACCATCTCCAGAGCAGTCACCAACAGCAGCCACTCCCACGGTACCACCAATTCGTATACGGTTATCAAGACTAGTTACGCCGGAGGGCACCACCAGTACTGTCGCACCCCAAGCAGCCACAACCACAGAACCTATCACCACAGCAGCTGAACTTCCCACCACTATTGGTGCGGAAGCTTTCTCTTTTCCAATACCGCATTTAGAACCAGGACAAGCAGAGCCACTGGACCAAACTTTTGATTTTGAGATGCCCGATGCATTCTCCAATGAGTTCCAGTTTTCAGAAGGACAATTCTTTTCTCAAGAATTTGAAAGGCCTAGCTACCCTACCACACCCAGGGATCAGCCACAAGGACAGATCGTGTCCAGCTCTGATGACGAAAGAACAGCAACCGATGACGACGAAGGTGACGACGAAGCTAGCCAGGGAACACATGAATCCCAAGAGCAGGAATAGACAGATGGCCAAGGCCAACAAACAGACACACATGGCGATACAAGTACCCATGAAGATGAAACTTACGAGGCAGCAGCTTACACACTAGCTATCAAGAAGTTGTATAGAACTATGGAAAAATTTTGGGCACACAAAAAGCTGACAGAGGAAGAGAGTCAAACAATAATAGAACAAGAACTTGTCACAGGCGGATTCGAAGACGCATACATCAAAGGATTCAAAGAGTTAGTCAAATCAGTAGGCTCCAACGAAGCACTCAGGTACTTGCAACGAAAGCCACTGCCACAGTTTGACCCCCGTAGAGTACGACTACTTTCAAAGCCCGGCGAATACATTCGTGTACCAACCGGAGCACAATCTTCAGAACAAGACAGGGAGGCACGCCTCGTCCCCAAAAGTTCGCTGGCAGTAGAAACCATCCTTGTAGATTCCCCACCCCGCGCTACAGCTGTACAAACCTCAGTAGCACCGACCACCCCAACCGCTCCTCTCTCACTGCCCATCCATCCAGCCTCCCCTCTTCACCCTCCTTCCCCCAGACCAACATCTTCATTCGCCGGAGGTGTTGCCGAAATCGTCTTTACGACCACTCACCCCACGATTCCTGTACCCATTAGCCCTAGTCTACCCCCACCCACACCCACCTTTCTATCCAACCCCTTCCTTCATCAATCTTTTCCATCTTTCCCCACAACTCCAAGACCCCTTTTCCCATTCCCACCACCATTAACCTTCTCCCCCGTCTCACCTCCCCGACCCACTGTAACCCCTCTTTCCCCTTTCCACCAAGCCACTCCAGCCAGCCCCCCTGTAAATTACCCCTCAACATTTGTAAATCCCGTATTTACACCAGCACGAGCACCCACGATCACACTCATATTCACGGTCACCGCACTAGATACGTCCACTGACAGGGACATCTCACCACCCGCTGCACCATCACTCACTTCACTCCCGGCACAAACATTTTTAGGCACATCACAATTTTCAACAATCACTACATCATCCACCTTCCCATCCCCATTCCCCATTCCCGTTGCATCTACACCAACTGCATCTTCATTTAGCACCCCATTAATACTATCACCCACTGTAGATAATGCATTCCGACAGATGTTCATGTGTATGACGCAAGTAAGAGATGAGTTCACATCTCTTGGTGATAATTATCAGCAGCTGCAGAGGACAACCAATGACTTACAGTCGTAGCTTAATTTATTGTCTATTGAAAATGCCTCTCTGAACACCCGATACCAGGAATTACGCGAGGCATATCACAAATTGGAACTAGAAAGCGAAGAAAAGACCAAGGAAGCCACTGCTGACCTGGATAACTTACTAAGAGCCCAGACAGTCCGCAATGCAATGCTAACACGAAACATGGGCTTACTACGAAGACACCTAACAGCCGCCAAGGAAGAAAACCAGCGCTTACAAGATCAGAACTGAGAAAACTTAGAAGCAGCGCTCGACCACCCAGACCAACCGCTCAGTCCTAGCAGGTTCAAAGCCATTCCTTCAGACTCGATGAGGATGCTGCTAGACGATCATGTAAGATTACTAGATGAATACGACCGCATGAACGAGGAGTTACAGAAACTCAAAGAAGATGACAAATTACTCCAGTTACGAGAACCAGCACACCAAGACATACCGGCACCTGTGGACCCCTCTCCTGACCTCCTAGAGGAACTCAACTCATTACGGGCCCAGGTATCGACCCTTGAATCAAGGATTGCAGTATATGAAGCGCCACCAAGGCCAGATTCCCCACCTGAGCTTCCAGCTGAGGAAGAAACGGTCACCATCCCGGTGGAGGAAACGTTTGAAGAAGCGTACGAGCCACAACCCATCCCAGGCGGACGCGTCACGGCCGAAGGTCAGATGACGTACGAACTTCCGACCCCCGCGTGGATGAAGACTATTGAGGAACTTGGAACAACGCACTCAGCGAGAGTAGAGGCACAATTACATGCCATGGCGATGATAGAAGAAAAATATTACAGTCTCCATTCTTTGCTCATTTGGCCCCGCGACGATACATATCTGGGCATGAGCTACAGTATAAACCGTATTTCATGTTAATGGCCGAATACTAGTTAGCCATTGAGAAAGAGACAGGTAAGAAACCATCGCATGCAACTCAATTCGAGGCGGCTGATTTGCCACTAGATGCACAGAAAGGAAGGATCTATCAACCAGAGTGGCGAAAAGATTTACTACAGCAGTATCCGGAGATGATGAGTACATGGGTAAAGGCACCTTTGCATTTGAAGTACAATCCGTGTTGGGGACCAGTGCCACGACGCCGCTCCTGGACTGCCTTTGCTATTAAGGTACAAAACAATAAGCAGTGCCAAGACTGGTTGAATTACCCCTATTTTAAGCCACCCATTGAGTTACCAACTGTTGGCTACATGATGGCTACAATTCGCCACTGGCTCCCTAGATTAAAGCATATGGACGATATAGCGGCGCATATGACTGTCAAAATCTTTGACATGATGCAAATGATTTTTAAAGTCTTCGGACGCGTCAAAGCACCACATGTCAACACCCCGGGCTTTGAGCATGGCAATTTCGATCTGGTATATGATATGAGTACGACGCCATCGCTACGGGTGTGTTATGCCTGGCACTGCAGAATAAAGTACCTACCGGCGTGCTACAAGCAGACGTTCGAAGAGATGTTCACAACCGGCTTCTGGGAATACCATTCAGAGGTATTCATAAGCAGGCCTACACATTTATTACAATTATTTGCCTGTGAACGAATGGTCTATTCCACACACTATCAGCTCCCGCCACCGGAAGAACCGCAACCAATCGACTGGGAGAAACTCGAGGCAGATCTGGCCCGAGGCATTCGTATCTCCGAGCACACCCTCGCTCAAGACCTCCTACAGAACTATATTCGGCAGACCTCACAGCAAGGTTCTGTCAGGGACGACAGAAGCGAGAGGGAGGGGGGTGTTGGAAGCAGCCAGAGGCACAGACGACACGGAAGCATGTAACGACAAAGCAGGGAGCTAGTCGAATCGTTTTTCAAATAATTATGTTTTCAAATACTTTTCAAAAACCTCCAACAGTGATTTTTATCACTACTGTAACATATGTAACATAGAAAACCCCATTTTGTAATCCATAGCTCCATTTTGTGCAAGCCGAGGAGTCCTCGAGCTTGAGGAGCTTAGGTAGAATGCGCGTACCAATTTTCGTTATTTTTAGATACCGTTTACCCTTCCAAATAGCATCTAGGACCTAATTTTTAACTATGCCGGTCACTAGATGTGAAACCGGTCAAAACTAGTCTAGAAACTATAAAAAGAGCTAGAGAGCTCATTTTTGAGGGTGGTTAGTGTTGGCTAGTGTGAGCTTAGAGCTATTTTGAGCTTGTAATAGTGTTCTTGAGTAATAGAGCTAATCTCCCACCTTTCATTGTGTCTTGCTTGTCTCTTTGTAGTGTGTGTGCATGTGTGTGTGCATTTCTATGCTTCTCACCTTCACTCTCACTTCATCTCACATTCACGATCTTCATATCACTCCTATCTCTTCCGCGGATTGACATTAAGGAGGTGGAGCTTCTTAACGTGGTTCTCACCATTGTGCTAGAGCAACATACTTGCTTCTTCATATGAAGAAGGTTCTTCAAGTGATGAGTCCTTAGCAAGATAAATGGAATGCTTAGTAACTAATGAAGTATGATACCCATATCTGATTGGCTTCTTACTTTCCCTTTGCGATCTCCTTAGAGCTCCGTTCGATGATTTAGGGAAATATTCCAACCTCTTCATCTTGGCCTTGCCTTTTGATTTCCATGCTTTGAATTCTTCTAAGTTGATGGTGTCCTCATCATCTGGTCTGATGTCTTCAATTTGGCTTGGATCCTCCTTGGTGAGACTTGGAAACTCCTCTTCCAAGTCATATGGCAATTTGACTTTCCTGCATTCACTTTCAAACCAACCATCATTCTCACCAAACACAATATCTCTACTAACCATAAATCCTTTGTTGGATGGATTATAAAACCTATATCCTTTTTTTATTTAAATCATACCCTGTTAGGATGCATTTATCTACCTTAGGTTCTACCTTACCTCTAATTGAGATGGAACATGCACATAAGGAACACATCCAAATATTCTACAATGATCAAGTGATGTCATTCTACCATGCCATGCTTCATATGGGGTCATCCCATCAAGTCATTTGGATGGAAACCTATTAATCAGATAAGTGGCAATAGAAACACTCTCTACCCATAAATAATTAGGCAATTTCTTTTCATTAATCATTGATCTAGCTGCTTCCACAATCAATCTATTTCTCCTCTCTGCTACCCCATTTCGCTTAGGGGTATACCTGTTAGTGATCTCCCTTTTGGTACCTCTGTCTTGCAAAAATGAATCAAATTCATTCGAGAAGTACTCACCTCCTCCATGTGACCTTATCCTCTTTAGACTTCCTCGTGTTTGATTTTCCACAAGTGCAAGATATTTTTTGAAACAACTGAACATTTCATCTTTGTGTTTCATGAAATACAAGATAGTCCACCTACTGAAATCATCAATGAATGACACATAGTATCTTGAGCCTAAAATTGAAGGGTCCTTGCTTGGTCCCCACACATCTGTGTGGAAAAGTTCCAAATATTCCTCATGCATATAGCCTTTCTTTGTAAAGGGTAACCTATGATTTACCAAACTGACAAGCACCACATTTATAGATCATGTGTTGCTTGGATGCATTAGGTATCCCAAGCACACATTGATCTCTAGAAATTTTCTTCAAGGTTCTCTCACCAATATGCCCTAATCTTTTATGCCAAATCTCTAACTCAGATAATGTTTGATCCTTGTAATTATAAAGTGCAATGTTTCTAGTGTCCTCAAGCTCAAATGTAAATAATCTACCTATTTTCTCTCCCTTGGCAATTCTCTTGAATCCATGTTGGAGGTCCTCCACAAAGGCTCCATATTTGTTGAACCTAACCTGCAAACCCTTTTCCACTATCTCTCAAACACTCATCGGATTCTTGGTGATAGTAGGTACATAAAGAATCATGCTCAATAGATTCCTATTCCCATCAGAAGTTTTGACATTTCCTACCTTGACCACTGAATGCTTGGTTTCATCACCTGTCTGCACTTGGTGCTTTCCCTTGGGTTCCTCAAGATCATAAAGAAGAGCTACATTGCTTGCTACATGGTTTGACCAACCTAAGGCAATATAGAAGAGGTGCTCATCATTCATACCTTGTTTTGAAGTCATGTTCATAATGAGAATGGAATCCTCTTGATCCTCTGTGTAATTGTTGAATTCTTCTCTTGATCTATATCCTCCTTGATAATTGTTGTTGTGGTTGTTGTTGTAGCCATGTTTCTAGCCTTGATTATGGTTCAATCTTCCTCTTTATTGTGAATAGCCACCTCTTTGATATTCTCTTCCTCTCTCATTTTTTATGTTCCTATAGCACTCATATGTAGTGTGATTAGACAGTCCTCATATATTGCATGGGGAAGAGTTGAAAGGTCTCCCCCTACCTTGCTTACCTCCTCTACCCCTTCCTCTTGAACTCCTACCTCTCCCTACATAGTTAGCTTGAGAAGTAGTACCTTCGTTCTCTACTTTCTTGCTCTTCCCTTTATCTTTATACTTTCCTTTATCTGTGTATAGGGCAGAAGAGTTGTTAACTCTTGAAGGTTCTCCATTTTTGTTGAGCTTGGCTTCATGGGTAAAGAGTTTTCCGATGAATGTGGTAAGATCTAGAATCTGCATGTCCATGTAAAGGTCCATAGTAGTTGTGAAGGCTTCTCACTTATCATCTGCCTTGATGCAATTGATTATTTGTCTCACTATTTGCTCCTCTTCAATCTCCTTGATCAGCCACATCTTTAACCTTGGTCACATACTCTAACACACTCTGCTTAGGTTGCTTCCTTTGAGTGGTAAACTCAATCCATAATTGATTTTCTCTAGCTCTCGTTGTTGGAAGAAAAATATGAAGACAATGTATCCCAAGTCTCTTGGGAAGTTTTTGTTGGTGTACATCACAAGCCCACACATTAGGTTTGAAAGATATCTTGAAGACTCTACATATGTGAAGAAGCATAGGAACCATTGCTAGTGGCTGATTACCAGAGGCAGCCAAGAGAAACTTGAAGTATCTCAAGGGTACACAGAACCATGGTTTGTATCTCCCCTACACTTCAGATATTGATATCAAGATTTATTCAGATGCAGATTGGGCAGGATGCAAGGATGATAGGAGGAGCACTTCTAGATACATTTCCTTTGCAGGTGACAAACCAATTTCATGGTCTGCAAAGAAGCAACCAACTGTTGCATTGTCTTCTACAGAGGAGAATATAGAGGACTAGCTAATGCCACACAAGAAGCAATTTGGATTAAACTTTTGTATACAGAATTGGGATTATATACTAGGTCACCAAATATCTTTGGAGATAATACAAGTTCTCTTCACCTTGCACCTAATCCTATCTATCATCCTAGGACCAAACATATAGAGGTCCATTACCACTATGTGATAGAGAAATTGATAAGCAAGGACATTCAACTAACCTATGTATCAACCAACATGCAATGTGCAGGTTTGTTGACTAAAGCTCTGGATGGAACCAAACTTTGCAAGTTCAAAGAAACAATTGGATTGCAGGATATACATGAAGTTTGAAGATGAAGGCCAAGCCTAAATGTTTGGCTTGAGGGGGAGCTGTTGGTGTAAATCACAAGCCCACACATTAGGCTTGAAAGATATCTTCAAGAATCTACATATGTGAAGAAGCATAGGAACCATTGCTAGTGGTTAATTACCATTTTATTCCTTTGTAAAAGTCAAATAGACTTGGAATCGTGTGTAATTACCTACCAAAAGGATTCATGGAAAAAGTTAGCTGTTTGATTGAAGGAATATCTCCTAGTATATAGGAGCTTGATCATAGGGAGCCAAAAGTTTGAATTTGAATTCAAATTTTGCTCACTCCTTATAAAAATGGACATGGAAAAGTCGCGGGTAGGATCAATCACTCTCAAGCTTCTCATTATTGATTCTGAGTGTGTGTGAGGCCTATAATCTAGCCCACACCTATCTACACCATTAGGCAATGATTTTCATGCCAATGTATTTGTATACAAGTGTTCATTAATACATACATTCACATTGTTCATTTCTGAGTTCTCTGTCATATTAGTCAAAAGTCTGTCAACTTGTGACATGCATATCTCGGTCAATTCTTCACCAAATTCAGTGCTTCAAAGCTTTTTGGATTCAGGGTGAAGTTATATACATGCTATCAGAGTTTGAAGAGATTCTATTTAGTCAATTCAGAGATATCTGCGTCGAGAGAGAGGTGATCACTGGTCAATTTTTGCTACAGTCCTAAAATATCGGGGGTATAGCTTAACTTGCTAAATTGATTTCTCTTAGCATAGTTTATCTTTTTACATCATTCCACTTGGAATAGTTAGCTTGCTAAGCTAATTAGATACCCCTAAAAGGAATGTTTTCAATTCCTACTGTGCTAGTCATACTGAGCAAAATACCCAGTAGGTGTCAAGACATAAATAGAAGGTTTTATTGAGTTTGTGAGCTTCAAAGCTATGTGTTTTGGTTCAATCATTACACATATCATTTCCAAAGTACATAGGCCAATTCTTAGTGTCATTGGAAAGCTAAGGAAGTCTACTTATCAAGTCTGAAGTCAAAGAGGGCTAGTACAAAGCAGGTTTAGCAGTACCTACTCAATCTCTTGGAGCATCCATCCATCTATCCTAACAGTTTTAGAGTTCCTTATGTGAGGAAGAAGAAAGTTAGAGATAGAGTTAAGAAGATATGACCTTGCTAAAGCATCTTTGGCACGCCATGAGTTGAGTCTTTCAAGCTCCTCTCTTGTAGCTTGTCCTTTGCTTTTGAAAATGGGCATCTCCTCATCTCCTAATCTGTATCCATAGAGACTCCTTCCTTGTAGATATGTCTTCATCCTCAAGGACCATGCTGGATGGTTATTCCTGTCCAATTCAACAATAAAAGGACGGAAACCATCTCCCATTTTACCTTAACTTGCTCTGATACCACTGTTGGAAGAGATAGATGGATACCTCAAGAAAATGAGTTGGTACTACTAAGACATGCTTTGTACTTGCCCTATCAAACCTCACAGTTGTGTTGTAGGCCCTTATAGCTTGCAAATGCCACCAAAAAAGTACCTAGGTACTTTGGAGTTGATTCTTCAAACAATTGATTCAAAATAGATTACTTCACAAATAGCTATTCACTCAAAACTTGCTATTTTGGTCTTGACACCTATTGGATCTTTTGCTCAATGCTCATAATAGAGTAGCAATTGATAAAGTTCCTCAGGCTGTTTAGGGACTGAGTAGAGAATGACCAGAGAGAATTTTGATGCAGATTTCTCCTAATTGGCTGAAGCCAAAGCTTTGCAATTTGGGTAGCATAAAATGGACTTTGAGCTAGTTCCAACAAGCTATAGATCATGCAAAATTGATAAGAACTCACTGAGATATGGTCACGCAAAGTTCACTATTTTGAGTAGTCATAAGCAAAAATTGAACAAAAATGATCAATGAGGTATATCTATTATGGCACATGATTTTACAAAATCATTTGCATTATAATGATGCCCAATGATATGTTGACATATCAACCTCAACATGTGATGATCGAGGATGACACGTATCAGTTTTTAATTTCTCTAACATGTATAGTGGTCACATTGGTATATGTCAGGGATACTTCATCGAGCTTTATTAGATTTATCTACCGAGAGTGATGGCACATTTGTTACTTGCGAGCTCTCTCATTCGTGGGCATTAGATTTTTCCATATGTACTAATCTTTATATATTGCACTAGTTGTATTCTTGTTTTTAGGGTCATTCTTGTACATTCCTTTTTATGTAATAGAAGAAGAAGAAGATCATTCTTCCTTGCCTCAATCTGTGTGTGTGCTTCTCCTTGAGAGTGAGAGTGTGTGTGTGAGCTCTCTTCCTTATCTCCTTCCTCGTGACATGGTATGAGAGCCAGCGTGGCTATGGAGAGCTCTTGGAGAAGGCGATGGTGAAGAGTACATGGCAAGGCATGGAGAAAATGATTCAGAAACGACCTCCATTTGGTATGAAAATCGGCGTGAAGGTCAGATCAAAGTTTCGGAGCCATCTCGACCTCCATTTTGGGCCTACAAGGTGGGGCCAATAGAAAACACCAGGTCAGTTTCAAAAATTGTAACTTGCATTGTGTTCGATAACACTCATATATTCCAGATCCAGAATGTCAAGCTATTTTGTGTACTGTTGATACACAAAAACTTTGTTTTTCTGAGATGGAATTGTCACATCATAGTGCGATAGTGTTCAAGTAGAAGTGCTGCTTGTAGTGTTTTGCAGTGTTGAGAATTGCTGCAGAAATGGCAAACGCAGATGGAATGAGTCACGTTATGAGTGATAAGCTAGAAAACAATAATTTCCATGCTTGGAGATTTAGAATGATGAATTTCCTGATCGAAAAAGGCTACTAGAAGTACATTGAATGAGAGAATGGAAATGCTCTGCAGTTACCAGAAAGGAATCAAATTGTAGATTAGTTAAGAGCATATGAGGAATGGAATCAAGGAGCATGAAAGGTAATGTACGGGCTATTTGTTAGCATACAGGATAGCATGATTGGACACATAGAGGATGCCAAGACTCCAAAAGAGGCTTGGAACAATTTGGTCACATTGTATGAGACCAATACAAAGGCACAGAAATTGCAACTCAAGAATGAGCTGCATACATTGGAGAAGAGGAGCATGTCAATAAGTGACTACACCTTGAAAATCAAAAGCATATGTGAGTCACTTGCATCTATTGGCATGCTGCATATAAGCACTTCATAACTTCTATACAGACTAGGAAAAATATTCCAAATTTTGCTCATCTGGTATCTATGATGATTATTGAAGAAATGAATCTTGGTGAGGATTCAAACTCCCAAGGAAAATCTAGTTCTAAGCAGGTATTCTACTCTGGTAGAGGAAGAGGCAGAAGTAGAGGTTTCATAAGTGGAAGAGGAAATAGTAACCAAGACCAAAGTCAACAACAGAATCATGCACGAAGAAGAGGATAATTTCGAAGCAAGGGATGCCAAAGAGGCCACAGAAATTTCAAAAGAAATTATTTAGGTAATGATAATAAAGGATGCTAGAATTGTGGTAAACTTGGATACTTTGAATATGATTGCAGGTTGACGAATCAAAATAATTGAAGGTAGTAGAATAATTATGCATCCACAAGTGCACATCATTCAGAGAAGCTATTCATGGTTCAACATCACATGATGAATATGATGCTGGTGTTTCAAAATCGAATGATAATGTCTCATATGTTGATTCAGGTGCTTCAAATCACATGGCCAGTCATGCAAAATGGTTTAGTAGTTTGTCAAATTTGCCAGTTCTTGGATATGTTGAAACAGGTGATGATACATCGCATCCTATCGAGCATACAGGAAACATAGCATTGCCTATGGAGGACGGGAAGTTAAAACATCTTGATGATGTGTTGCATGTTCAAAACATAACAAAAAATCTAGTTTATGTTGGACAAATGGTTGACCAGGGATTACAAGTCACGTTCAATGTAGATGGGTTATATGTAAAAGAATACAAACATGGTGGATGATTGATTGCCAAAGGAAACGAAGTGGGTAGGATGTTCACCTTAAATGTGAAAATTCTTGAAATGAATGCAGCCATGTTTGCAAAAGGTGCAAGAGTTATTGTTGATATAGAGATCCGACACAAATGAATTGGACATGCAAATCTGCAAAGGCTGAAACTCATGCAGTCAAAGGAGATCATTCATGGACTACCATATTTCAAGGTTTTAGAGATGCAAAAGGTATGTGCAGCATGTCAATTTGGTAAACAGTCAAGATCATTGTTTCCACTTGACAAGCATGTTAGTGAGAATGTGTTAGAAATAGTACATACATATGTTTGGGGTTCTATAAAGACCTCATCTATGGGCAGCTGCAGGTTTTATGTTACTTTCATTGATGACCATACACGAAAAGTGTGGGTATATTTCATGAAAGAGAAGAGTGAGGTATTCACTCACTTCCAAAATTTTAAAGCTATGGTGGAAAAGCAGACATAGAAGTATATTCAGACATTAAGATCTGATGGAGGAGGTGAACACATGTCAAATGAGTTTAGCAATTTTCTTAAAAGTCATGGAATTTGATGTTAGTTTTCATGCATGTACACACCACAAGAGAACGGTGTTGCTAAATGCAAAAATAGACATGTTGCAAAAATAGCAAGAGCCTTGATGGCTGAAAAGGATATGCCTCATTGTTATTGGGCAGAAGCTATGCATACTACTGTGTACATCATGAACAGAACTCCAACTGCTACTGTACATAAAGTTACACCTTAAGAGAAGTTTACAGGTAAAAAGCAAAACTTATCACATATGAAAGTTTTTTGTTGTATTGCATATGTACATGTTCTAATTGAGTTGAGGATGAAGCTTGATCCAAAAGTAGAAAAATGTGCCTTCATTGGATACTCCCTTGAGCAAAAGGGTTACAAATGTTATAACCCACTCAGACGATAGGTGAAGGTGAGCAGAGATGTGGTATTTAATGAGCTGTCAAGCTTCTATGCAGATGCCAAAGAAGGACTGAATCTTGAACCAAATCACAAAGAAAATGCGGAAAAATCAAGTGCAGAATCTCAAGTTTTAAGTGGACCAGATGGATCATCAAGCATAAGCAAGTATAAAGCATGATTGGTAGCTTAAGGATATGCACAAACATATGGCATTGATTATGAGGAAACATTAAGCCCTATAGCTAAAATGTATACTATCAATCACTTGTTGCATTAGCTACAGAAAAAGGATGGAATTTGCATCAGATGGATGTGAAGAATGCTTCCCTACATAGTGAGTTACATGAAGAAGTATATATGGACCAACCACAAGGATATGAAGATTCAAAGCATCCAGAATATCTTTGCAGGTTGCAAAAGTCTTACGGTATGGGCTGAAGCAAGCTCCTTGTGCATGGCATGCAAGGATTGTTGATTACTTAACTAGCATTAGGTTTTCTATGTGTGATGCGAAACATTCACTATATGCAAGGAAGGTTGATGATGGCATTACGATTGTGGCTATTTATGTTGATGACCTGATTGTAGGTGGTGATTATGAAGAAAGCATCAAAGAGGTAAAGCAACTTCTTATGCAAGAATTGGACATGAAAGATCTTGGTGTGCTGTGCTATTTCTTGGGCATTGATTTTATTCATACAAAAATAGGTATATGGATGTCACAAAGGTGATATGCCTTGAATATGTTGCAAAAGTATTGTATGGGTGATTATAAGCCGATTTCTATGCCATTAGATCAGAATTTGAAGCTAGATACTATGTCAGGTGAAGCATTGGAAAATGCTACTATGTACAAGAAAATTGTGGGAAGCTTGATATATCACACAATTACGAGGCCTGATTTGAGCTACACAATTGAACTTCAAAGTCAGTTTACGCAAGTTCCTAGGAAGCCACATTTGGATGCTTTGAGGTGCACTCTATGTTATGTGAGTGCTATTTTGGATTATGCATTGTTTTATGAGGCTAGTGTAGATTTGTAGGTTTATGGATACATTGATGTAGATTGGGCTGGTAGCATTCCAGATAGAAGATCTACTACTAGTTTTCTATTCTCACTTGGGAGTGCAGCTATTACATGGAGCAGCAAGAAACAACCCACTATTGCTTTGTTGAGTATAGAGGTTGAGTATAGAGCTGTTGCAATAGCAGCATGTGAGGCATCATGGCTAGAAATGCTACTTGCAGGTTTAGAGTGGAAGTGTGAAAGCCTATCACTACTTATTGTCATAATCTTAACAGCATACAGTTAGCACGGAATCCTCTTTTCCATGCTAGAATGAAGGATATTGAGGTACATTATCACTTCATCACAGAGAAGGTATTAGCAGGTGATATTGATCTTGTTTATGTGAGAACAAATGAGCAGGTTGCGGATATTTTCACTAAAGCACTTGGAGGAGAGAAGCTCAAAACGTTTTGGAAGATGCTTGGATTAGAGGAGATGGCATTGAGCTTGAGGGGGATTGTTGAGATATCAAGCTCAACATGTGATGATCGAGGCTGACACGTATCAGGTTTTCATTTCTCTAACATGTATAGTGGTCACGCCGGTATATGTGAGGGATATTTCATTGAGCTTTATTAGATTTATCTATCGAGAGTTATGGCACATTTGTTACTTTCCAGCTCACTCATTCGTGGACATTAGATTTTCCCTTATGTACTGATCTTTATATATTGCACTGGTTATATTCTTGTTTTTAAGGGTCATTCTTGTACATTCCTTTTTATGTAATAGAAGAAGAAGAAGATCATTCTTCCTTGCCTCAATCTGTGTGTGTGCTTTGCCTTGAGAGTGAGAGAGTGTGTGAGCTCTCTTCCTTATCTCCTTCCTTTTTCCTTGGTCTCCTCAAGATCACAATGAAGAGCTACATTGCTTGCTACATGGTTTGAACAACCTGAGTCAATATAGAAGAGGTGCTCATCATTCATACCTTGTTTTGAAGTCATGTTCATAATGAGAAGAGAATTGTCTTGATGCTCTTTATAATTGTTGAAGTCTTTTCTTGATTTGTATCCTCCTTGATAATTTTTGATGTAATTGTTGTTGTAGCCATGGTTCTAGCCTTGATTATGGTCGAATATTCCGCTTGATTGTGAATATCCACCTCTTTGAAATCCTCTTCCTCCCTAATTCTTGAAGTTCCTATAGCACTCATATGTTGTGTGGTTAGACACTCCACATATATTGCATGGGGAAGAGTTGAAAGGTCTCCCCCTACCTTTCTGACCTCCTCTACCCCTTCCTCTTGAGTTATTACCTCTCCCTGCATAGTTAGCTTGAGAAGTTGTACCTTCATCTTCTACTTTCTTGCTTTTTCCTTTATATTTAGACTTTCCTTTATCTATGTATAGGGCAAAACAGTTCTTATCTCTTGATGGTTCTCCATTTTTTTTGAGCTTGGCTTCATGGGTAAAGAGATGTCCCATGAGAGTGGTAAGATCAGAAATTTGCATGTCCATGTAAAGGTCCCTAGCAGTTGTGAAAGCTTCCCACTTATCATCTGCTTTGATGACATTGATTATTTGTCTCACTATTTGATCCTCTTCAATCTCCTCTCCTATGCTTGCCAATTGATCAGCCACATCTTTTACCTTGGTCACATACTCTAAAACATTCTGCTTGGGTTGCTTCCTTTCAGTAGTAAACTCAATCCACAATTGATTTTTTCTAGCTCTTGTATTGGAAAAAAAGTATGAAGATAGTGTATCCCAAGTCTCTTGGGAAGTTTTGCAATTCCTAATGTGAGGAAGAAGAAAGTTAGAAATAGAGTTAAGTAGCTATGACCTTGCTAAAGCATCTTTGGCACACCATGAGTTGAGTCTTTCTAGTTCTTCTCAATTGAGTCTTTCTAGTTCTTCTCTTGTAGGTTGACCTTTGCTTCTAAATATGGGCATCTCCTCATCTCCTAATATGTATCCATAGAGAGTCCTTCCTTATAGATATGTCTTCATCCTCAAGGACCATGCTGGATAGTTATTCTTGTCCAATTTATCAATAAAAGAACAAAAACCATCTCCCATTTTATCTCAACTTGCTATGATACCACTCTTGGAAGAGATGGATGGATACCTCAAGGAAATGAGGTGTTACTGCTAAAAACTACTTTGTACCTGCCCTAAGTCACTTTTGATTTTGATAGTAGGCCCTTTTATCTTGCAAATGGTACCAAGAAAGTACCTATGCACTTTGGAGTTGATGCTTGAAACAATTGAATCAAAACAGACTACTTTCCAAATAGCTAGTGTCACAAAACTGGATATTTTTGTCTTCATGCCTACTCGTTATTTTGCACAGTGCTTAGAGTACACTAACAATTGCTTAAATTCCTTTTGAGGGAATTTAATTATCTTAGATAACTAAATATTACAAGTGGAATCATCTAAATAACAAACTATGCATTGAGAAATCAATTTAGCAGTCCAAGGCTTACCCCCACTTTTTTAGGGATTGAATAGTACAAGACTAGTGAGCAATTGGATGGCTATTTCTCCCGAATTTCTGAAACAAAAATCTTGAAATTTTGATAGCATAAATAAGACTTCAAGCTGGTTGCAACAAGCTATAGATCATGCAAAATGGTTGAGAAATCCCTATGATATGACTAGGCAAAGTTCACTGTTCTGAGTAGTCATAACAAAGAGGTAGATAGAGATGATCAATGAAGTATATCTATTATAAAACATGATTGTACAAGATCATTGGCATTATGATGATGCTAAATGATGGTATTTTAAGCGAGCTATGGTGTAATTCACTTAGCTAACACAAATGATCAAGAAAATGGCTATCAATGAGGGCACTAGGCCACGAGATTTACAAGCTCTTTTATAAGTGTTTTTTCCTCCAAGTTTGAATTTGAATTCAATGTTTGGCTCGACCTAAACATAGTTCCTCCAAGTTAGGAGTTATTCCCTCAAATAAAATTCATAGCTCTTTGTTCTTCCTAACTCCACAAGATATGCTTTACAAGATTCTCTCAAGTAAACAACTTTTACAATGGCTAATGATCAACCAATTACAAACTAGGATTCATATGATCCATCAAATGCTTCTAGATATTACTTCCATGCCAAGCCAAATGTGAAGGCTTTTATATTGCACCAAAAAATTTGACCTAGACATATGAGGTTTTTGGTGATGGTTGGCACATACAATACCTTGCTAAATAGGTTCATATTACCATCTCAAGTCTTCATACTTCTTATCTTCTCCACTCGATGTCTTGTGTCGTCTCCTGTTTGGAATTCATCTTTATTCCTTGGATCCTACAAGTCTGAGAGTAGAGATACATTCCTTGCTACATGATTTGAACATCCTAAGTCTATATAGAATACATGTTCATCTCTTTTACCTTGCTTCATGGTCATATTCATAAGAAGTAATGAATCTTCTTGAGTTTGATCATTTGCATAATTGTTGTAGTCTCTCCTTCCTTTGTATCCTCCTTAATAATTATTTTTGTTGGATGAGTTGTTGTTATTGTAACCATTATTGTTGTTGAATCCACCTCTAAACCTTCCATAGCCTCCTCTATTGTAATGTCTTTCTCTTTGATTTCTAGGATTCGTAAAACAATTCTTATTTATGTGATTAGTTAAGCCACATATGCCACATAGAGGAGCTTTGAGATCTCCCCCTACCTTATCTTCCTCCTCTACCTCTTCCTCTTGAGTGTCTACCTCTACTGCAAAGTATGCCAGAGAGATACTACCTTCATCATCATACTTTTTACCTTTGCTTTTGTTATCTGTACTCTTGTTTTTATCTACATATAGGGTAGAGGATTGATTATCTTTTTAATTGTCTCAATTTTTCATAAGCTTTGCTCATGTGTGAACAACTATATGATCTTCATCAATGACTTCTCCAATGCTCCCAAGTTGATATGCTAGGTCCTTCACCTTGGTGACAAAATTAGTCACACTTTGGTTGGGCATCTTCTTGAGTGTGGTGAACTCCATCCATAGTTGATTCTTTTTTCCATTAGTACTTGATGAAAAGAATGATTCAAAAGCATTCTAGGTTTCTAGAGAAGTTTTGCAACTCCTGATATGTGGAAGTAAAAAAATAAGAGATTGTGTTTAGAATGTATGATCTGGCTAGAGCATCCTTTGAGCACCATTTGGTTAACCTATCTTGTTCTTCTTGAGTTGGTTGACCTTTGCTTCTAAGGGCTGAAATCATCTCATCTCCAAAAATGTATCCATAGAGATTTATCCTTGAAGATAAGCTTCCTTTCAAAGTGACAATTGAGCTAAGTAATTATGTTGATCCAATTTGTCTATGGATGAAGGAGATCCATCTCCCATGTTGATTTGTTGTTGCTATGATACCATTGTGGAGAGATGGATTGAATAGGCTCGAGAGATGAGTTGTTCTCACTTAAAACATGCTCTACACTTCCTTAGTTAATTCCAAAGATGCTTTAAATAATGTATTTATAACCACCAAGTTCTATGGAACATTAATATATCTCGATTAGAAAAGCAAATAGACATTTGCAAAGTAGTGGATGATAAGATTCTGAAAGCTAAAGTAACTTTGACATTAGAAGAACTCCTAGCTTTATCATGCATAGATGTTAAGGAAGACTTTATGAATACAATAAAAATATGGAGAGAACTAATTGAACATAAAACAGAAGATATTGAAATGGAAGAGAGAAAAGAAAGTGATGCGCCTAAAGTTACTAGTGTTCAAGTCAATGAATCAGAATATTATGATCCATCTGAGCAAAGGATTATTTGCAGCCGGTGGTTGGGCATGTAGAGAAAGTCAATGGATTCCCAAATAGTCACTTCACTCAAAAAATTGGGCTACACATACTATCAAAATTATTGTTAAAATTGGAAATAATAATAAACCAAAAAAAGCTTTCATAGATTTAAGATATGAAATAAATGTTGTTTCAAGGGACTTATATGATAAGTGAAAAAACCTCCAAAAGAGGGAGAAAAGTTACTGGGTTCACAAACATAACTACCAAAATATATCAACAAGAGGATCACATAATAATCATCCCACGTTTCGTGCATACATTTTTTTATGCATGTAGAATGCAAACTCATGGCTTGAGAATAGTTGCATTTATACGTTACCTTCTAATTCATGCATGAAAAAGGAATGAATGTTTGTGCATTTTTTTGTTTCCAAAATGATGTGTTCTTGCACAAAATCAAGTTCAAGGGTTACTTTTATATGGAGTCCAAGGTTTGCTCCCATTAGGAAAAGGCTCTAGGTGCACAAAATAATGTGTTGAATAATAAAAGGATGCACAAGTAGTGTGTTTGTGTACAATCTATAATCATGAAATACATTCATAACTTAAGGATGTATGTATGATTGAAAATGATTCTATGGATGTGCATGTGACACACATCAAGGACTTGAAAGAGCAATTTGCAAACATAGATGACATTATTCTGGATGCATCACTTTTCAAAGCTTTGCCTCCACACTTCGTTTGGTTGCAAAAGAGAATCCCAATATGTATGCATTTGATGAGATTGTGTCTCTTCTTTTGCAAGAAGAGCAATATAGAGTCAATAGGAGTGGTTTGATTGAAGGAACACAAACACTTGCTATTTAAAAAGCAAAAAGCAAGTATGGTTTAGCTTTGGGTTCATCAAAACCAAAGCCTCAACCTTCCTCTTCCATGCATTCCTCTAATGATGCTGAGTTGGAAAAAAAGAAGAGATGCAAATATTGCCAAAAAGCGGATCATACTATTGATGAGTTTAGAAAGCTTGCTAAGCGCAATGAAAAGAAGGAATGCGGCACGTCTATTGCTGAAAATTCAGAAAAATGTAAAGAATGATGAAGCCAACATGGCTCAAGATTTTTGGCTATGTGTTTTTACATGTCATTATGATGCATCTTTGCATTCTAGATGTATGGTTGTTAGTGATGCTGATTCAGATTAGTTCTTTGATTGTGGTACTTCAAAACATATAACTTAATGTAAAAGGTTTTTTGCATCTTTGATAGATGCACCCAAAGGAGGACATGTGGTGTGCATAAAGAGTGCCTCTTATTCTATCATTGGAGTGGAAGAAAATGAGCTTATGATTGCAAATGGAGGTGTGGTTCTCTTGAAAAATGCATTAATGCATTGTACGTATCCAATATAAAGAAGAACTTAATATTAGTTTCGATGTTTGCCAAAGCTGGACTTCATGTACACTTTGTTGATGATAAATGAATCATTAGGGGAAAAAGTGAGCCTTGCATGGGCCTTGTAAAGACTCCCTATTTTTAAGGATTAAAAAGCTTAATCAAGGAGATTTACGGGGCAAGTGAAACCACTAGTGGTATTCTCAAATAAAATAATATGGGGTATACTTATTGTTTTGAATTCTTAAATGGAGTAAATTGTAGCCTTTAGATGCTTGAAATCAATGGCTTATATTCAAATTGATGGAAGGCAAGAGAAAGAGGCTCTGACAATTTGTGGGGAGTAGGGATGCACTCAATCATTGATGTGCACACTTCTGCAAGTTTTTGGGCCATTGTATGGAGCTTAATCCAATGGATCCCCTGATTTGGGGTCGATCCTCTTTTTTGTGTGTATTTAGAGCCATTAAATGCGTGGAAATCCAAGGGACGTCTGTGTTTGGGGCTGCACTCATATCCAGATGCACTTAGAGCCGTTAGATCAAGGATAGATCCAAGGGAAGAGGTGAAAAGGCACCTTCAAATGATGGGCATCATTCTCACAACTTAGATCAAGGAAAGATCTAGTGGTCCACATCATAGGCATCGTTCAAATGAAGCTTGTAATATCATCCATTGGATGCAAAGCCAATCCAATGGCTTGGATTGGCCTTTTTGAGGCTTTACTTAATCTCATCTATTGGAATAATAATAATAAAAAAAAGACAGTCCAAGGGCCCAAATCCAAAGGCGCCTTGACTTTCACAATGCATATAGCTTCCGCATTCGACAGAACAAATATTCATCGCAACATCAATATGAAGAAATATATATATGCACTTTCAAGACAACTTTTAGCACGACGGTTTAATCATCAGAATGTTGAAGCCAAAACAATCAAATCTCATGCATGTAAACCATTAAATTGTGTAGCAGTATTTACAAGAAAAGAATATATATATATATATATATATATATATATATATATATATATATATATATATATATATATATATATATATATATATATATGAATGAGAAAGGAACTTTCCCAAAACACATTACAATGATCTCCCTTTTTTTATGTTATGCAATGGATCGCATACCGAAATTGGTGCAATAATCTCTATTTCTCCGTGCAATTCTGCAAACAGCTTCAGTTCTTCATTCCTTCCACTAAGAGGTTAGCATTTCCAACCCTCAAAAAGTGATGCCAATTAGGAATGATTCCCATCTAAATCATGTACTCTTCCATAGCATGAGGAGGTGAGAACAGACGGTTGATGAAATCTACCATGTCCAATCTTTTCTTTTGTTATCTTTGCTACTTTTCCAAAGAAGAGAAGGATGTAAATGAATGTCACACATCTTTACCGTAGTACATGGCTGCATAATGACTGTGCATCAGCAGCCCTAATCTGTGAATATTCCTTCCGTAATGATCCTGAATGAAGAGGAAAAGAAAGTGCACAGAGCCTTTCTCCATTCATCAATCTCTACCACTCCTTCCGACTTCTGCCAAGGACCCGTCGTCTCCCCTAGATCTTTCCTCACAAATGAAGAAGAAGCAAAAACTTTCTTTTCCATGCTACTTCCATGTTAGTTCCATCCCAAAAAGGGAATGACCCCAAAATGTGTTTTTACACATTCACACTTACGAGAATTCAGATGCACACATCCTCGTAGGAAACTCTTATGAACATGTGTATGCGTATGTAGACATAATGCGCATGCATATTAACACATGCATGCTTTATAAATCTTCATGCAGGTCTTGATATTAAACATATGGAGGGATATCTAAAGATTCATGCCTTCTACTTTGAGCAAGCTCAACAAGTGCACATTAGAGGTTACCGCACAAAGGAAATGGTTTTAAAGGATAGGGATAAACGGTTAGAAGAATGCTATTTTGATTGTGAATTTAGGGTGAAGATTCAAAATAACAGATGGAAGCAAAACAACTATGCATCCATAAGTGCAAATGATTTAGAGACGTTGTTCATGGTCCAACATCACATGATGCATGTGATGTATGCTGATGTTTCAAAATCTAATGGTAATGTCGAGTATGTTGATTCAGATCCTTCAAATCACATGATTAGTCATGTAGAATTATTTAGTAGTTTGTAAAAATTCTGAGTTCCTGGATGTGTTGGAACATGCAATGACACACCACATCCTATGGAGCATATAGGAAACATAACAGATATGTAGGTAAAATATCTTGCTGATGTACTGCATGTTCCAAATATAACAAAGAACCTAGTTTCTATTGGACAAATGATTGACCAAGGATTACAAACCACATCCAATGCTAATGGGCCATTACATGTAGAAGAGTACAAACAAGATGGAAGATTCATTTCCAAAGGAAACAAAGTGGGTAGGATGTTCACCTTAAATGTTAAAATTCCTGAAATGAATATAGCCATGCTTGCAAAAGTTGCAGGAGTTATTGTTGGTATAGATATTTGGCACAAATGAATTGTACATGGAAATCTATAGAGGCATAAATTGATGCAGTCAAAGGAGATTGTCAATGGACTACCAAATTTCAAGGTTGCAAAGATGTAAAAGGTATGTGCAACATGTCAATTTGGTAAGCACTCAAGAGCATCATTTCTACATGACAAGGATGTTGGGTGAGAATGTGCTAGAACTAGTACATACAGATGTTTGGGGTCCTGCAAAGACCACATCTTTGGGCAGTTGCAAGTTTTATGTTACTTTCATTGGTGACCATAAGCAAAAAATATGTGTATATTTCACGAAAGAGAAGAGTGAGGTGTTCACCCCCTTCCAAAATTTTAAGGCTATGGTGGAAAGGAAGATAGGGAATTATATTTAGACATTAAGATTTGATGATAGGAGGTGAATACATGTCAAATGAGTTCATTAACTTCCTAAAACAACATGGAATTTGATGGTAGTTTTCATGCAGGTACACACCATAATAGAATGGAGTTGTTGAATGAAAAAATATACATATTGTAGAAATAACAAGAGCCTTGATGGTAGAGAAGAATATGCCTCGATGTTATTAGGCAGAAGCTATGCACATTGTTGTATACATCATGAACAAAAATACGACTACTGTTGAACATCAAGTTATACTTGAAGAGAAGTTTACAAGTAAAATTCCAAACTTATCACATATTAAAGTATTTTGTTGTATTGCATATGTACATGTTCCAGATTGCTATGAAAATTGGCATGAATGTTGAAGGTGTTATCTAAACCTCAGATTTCTATTTTGGATCCATCTCGACCTTAATTTCCAGCCCGCAAGGTGTGGCCCATAGAAAAATTAGTGTTTTTGTAGTATTGCGAATTGCTACAAAAATAGCAAGTGTAGATGGAATGAGTTAGCTTATGAACAATAAGCTAGACGAAAACAACCTCCATGCTTGGAGATTCCTGATGGCAAAAGTCTACTCGAAGTACATTGAAGGAGAGAAGGGAAACACCGTGTAGCTACCAAAGAGGAATAGCACTATGGACTAGTTAAGATCATATGAAGAATGGAATCAAGAAGCACAAAAGGTAATGTATTCTCTATATATTAGCATACAAGATGGCATGGTTGGGCATATTCAGGATGTCAAGACTTTGCTTGTAATAGTTTGGACACATTGTATGAGACCAAAATAAAGGCACAAAAATTGCAACTTAAGAATGAGATGCATACATTCAAGAAACAGGGCATGGTAGTAAGTGACTACACACTAAAAATCATAAGCATATGTGAGTCACTTGCATCTATTTTCATGAATGTAGATGATGATGATAAGGTCAAAGTGTGCCTTTGTGGTTTAGGAGATGCATATAAGCAGTTCAAAACTTCTATATAGACTAGGGTAGATATTCAAGATTTTGCTTATTGGTGAAGAAATGAATCTTGGTGTGAGGACTCAAATTCCCAAGGAAAACCTAGTTTTAAGCAAGTATTCTACTCTAGTAGAGGAAGAGGCAGAGGTTTTGAAGGTGGAGTAAGGAAACAATAACCAAGACCAAGGTCAACATCAAAATCATCTAGGAGGTAGAAGACAGTTTCGAGGTAGGGGGAGCCGCCAAAGAGGCCGCAAAAATTTCCAAAGAAATGATTTAGGTAATGATAGTAAAGGATGTTGGAATTGTCATAAACCTCAACACTTGAACCCGATTGCACGTTGGAGAATCAAAATAAAAGATGGCAGCAAAACGACTATGCATCCACAAGTGTAGATGATTCAGAGAATCCATTCATGGTCCAACATCACATGATAAATTTAATGTATACTGATGTCTCAAATTCGAATGGTAATGTCTAGTATGTTGATTCAAGTGCTTCAAATCACATGAATAGTCATGCAAAATTGTCTAGTCATTTGTAAAATTGTGAGTTCCTCGATATGTTAGAACATGCGATGACACATCACATACTAGCGAGCATACAAGAAACATAGCACTATCTATGAAGGGTAGGAAGCTAAAACATCTTGTTGATGTACTCCATGTTCCAAATATAACAAAGAATCTAGTTTCTATTGGACAAATGGTTGACCAAGGATTACAAGTCACGTGCAATGCTAATGGGTTATATGTAGAAGAGTACAAACAAGATGGAAGATTGATTGCCAAACAAAACAAAGTGAGTAGGACATTCACCTTAAATGTTGAAGTTCTCAAAATGAATTTAGCCATGCTTGAAAAATGTGTAGGAGTTATTGCTGATATAGAGATCTGGCACAAAAAAATTTGGCATGCAAATCTATAGAGGCATAAATTGATGCATTCAAAGGAGATTGTCAATGGACTACCAGATTTCAAGGTTGAAAAGATGCAAAAGGTATTTGCAGCATGTCAATCTGGTAAACAATCAAGAGCATAATTTCTACATGACAAGAATGTTAATGAGAATGTGCTACAAATAGTACATACAGATGTTTGGGGTCATGCAAAGACCACATCTTTGGGAATTCCAGGTTCTATGTTACTTTCATTGATGACCATAAATGGAAAATATGGGTATATTTCGTAAAAGAAAAGAGCGAGGTGTTCACTCCCTTCAAAAATTTTTAGGATATGGTGGAAAAGCAGATAGGGAAGTATATTGAGACATTAATATTTGATGAAGGATGTGAATACATGTCTAATGAGTTCATTATCTTCCTAAAAGGTCATGGAATTCGATGGAAGTTTTCATGCAGGTACACACCACAATAGAATGGAGTTCCTTAATGCAAAAATAGACATATTGTAGAAATAACAAGAGCCTTGATGGCTGAGAAGAATATTCCTCAACCATATTGTAGAAATAAGAAGAGTCTTGATGGTAGAAATAGTAAGTGCAGATGGAATGAGTCAGCTTATGAGCAATAAGTTGGACAAAAACAACTTCCGTGCTTGGAGATCCCTAATGGGAAAAGCCTACTTGATGGTAGAAATAGTAAGTGCAGATGGAATGAGTCAGCTTATGAGTAATAAGTTGGACAAAAACAACTTCCATGCTTGGAGATTCCTAATGGGAAAAGCCTACATTGAAGGAGAGAAGGAAAACGCTTTGTAGCTACCATAGAGGAATAGGAATATGGACCAATTAGGAGCATATGAAGAATGGAATCAAGAAGCATAATAGGTAATGTATTTGCTATATGTTAGCATACAAGATAGCATGATTCGGCATATACAGGATGCCAAGACTCTGAAAATGGCTTGGAATAGTTTGGTCACACTGTATGCGACCAAAATAAAGGCACAAAAATTGCAACTCAAGAATAAGATGCATACATTAGAGAAAAAGGGAATGTTAGTAAGTGACTACACCCTGAAAATCAAAAGCATATATGGGTCACTTGCATCTATTATTATGAATGTAGATGATGATGATAAGGTCAAAGTGTGTCGTCATGGTTTAGGAGATGTATATAAGAAGAGTTCAAAACTTCTATACAGACTAGGGAAGCTATTCCAAATTTTGTTGATATGGTGTCCATGCTGAAAACTGAGGAAAAGAATCTTGGTGATGATTCAAATTCCCAAGGGAAACCTAGTCCTGAGCAAGTATTCTACTCTAGTAGAGGAAGAGGTAGAGGTTCCCAAAGTGGAAGAGGAAACAATAACCAAGACCAAGGTTACTAGTTTGTAAAAATTACGAGTTCTTGGATATGTTGGAACATGCAATGACACAACACATCCTATTGAGCATACAAGAAACATAGCACTATCTATGAAGGACAAGAAGGTAAAACATCTTGCTGATTTAGTGCATGTTCCAAAAATAACAAAGAGACTAGTTTATGTTGGACAAATGGTTGAACAAGGAGTTCAAGTCCCGTGCAATGCAAATAGGTTATATGTGGAAGAGTACAAAGAAGATGGGAGATTCATTTCCAAAGAAAATAAAGTGAGTAGGATGTTCACCTTAAATGTAAAAATTCTTGAAATCAATGTAGCAATGCTTGCAAAAGTTGCTAGAGTTATTGTTTGTTGGTTCAAATGCCAAGCCTTCACACTTGGCTAGGCATTGAAGGAGTTATGTGCAAACATTTGAAGGACCAGATGAACCCTTGCTTATAATCGTTGACCATTAACTATTGTAAAAGTCATTTGACTTGGAAGATTATTGTAACTCCATATATCTCGTGGATTCAAGAGATCTAAAAGCTATGAATTGCATTAGGTAAAGTCACTCCTAACTTAGAGGAGTACTTTTGGGTGGAGCGTCTATTTGAATTTCAAAATTCAAACTTGGAAAAGTCATTATAAAAGGAGGTTGTAATCTCACGGCCATTAGTGCCCCCATTACTGAGCTTACATCATAGCCTACTCCTATCACTATCATTGGGCATCATTTCTATGCCAATGATCATGTATATCATTGTTCTATAATACATTACATTATTGATTATCTATGCTCATCTTTCTACCATGACCACATAGAACAGTGTAGTTGTGATGGCCATATCCCAGTGTTCTCTCAATCTTTTTTCATGTTCTATGGCTTGTTGGAACCAGCTCATAGTCTTATAAAAGCTATCAAAAGTTGAAGCAATTTGATTCAACCAATTGAGAGTAGTCAGTATTGACGTGCTCTCTAGTCATTCTCCATGTAGCTCCTAAAAAATTGGGGGTGAGTATTCACTTGCTAAGTTGATTGCTCATTGTATGGTCTATTATTTTATGTTATTTCACTTGAAATCATTCGCTCTCCAAGCTAATTATGTACCCTCAAAAGGAATGTTCTTGATTGCTACTGTACTGTGAGCGCTGAGCTTAATACCCAGCAGGTGTGAAGACCAAAATAACAAGTTTTCAGATCACTAGCTATTTGCAAAGTTACCTATTTTGATCTAATTGTTTGAAGCATCATCTCCAAAGTACATAGGCACTTATTTAGTGTCAATAGCAAGCTAAAGGATCCGACCAACACTGAGGTGAAAGAGGGCAGGTAGAAAGCAAGGATTAGCAGTAGCAACTCATCCTCTTGTGGTATCTATCCATCTCTTCCAACAATGGTATCAGAGCAAGTGGAGGTAAAATTGGAGATGGTTTCCCTTCTTTTATTGATAAATTGGACAAGAACAACTACCAATCATAGTCCTTGAGGATGAAGAAATATCTACAAGGAAGGAGTCTCTATGGATACATATCAGGAAATGAGGAGATGCCCATTTTCAGAAGCAAATGACAGCTTACAAGAGAGGAGCTTGAAAGACTCAACTCATGGTGTGCCAAAGATGCTTTAGCAAGGTCATATCTACTTAACTCTATCTCTAACTTCCTTCTTGCACACATTAGAAATTTTAAAACGTCCAAAGAGACTTGGGATACATTGTCTTCATACTTTTCTTCCAATAGAAGAGCTAGGAAGAATCAATTGTGGATTGAGTTTACCACTCAAAGGAAGCAACCCAAGAAAACTGTTTCAGAGTATGTGACCAAATTCAAAGATGTGGCTGACCCATTTGCAAGCATAGGAAAGGAGATTGAAGAGGAGCAAATAGTGAGACAAGTAATCAATGTCATCAAGGCAGATGATAAGTGGGAAGCTTTCACAACTGTTATGGACCTTTCCATGGACATGCAGATTCCAGACCTTACCACACTCATGGGACAACTCTTTATCCATGAAGCCAAGCTCAACAAGAATGGAGAACAATCAAGAGTTAACAATCTTCTGCCCTATACACAGATAAAGGAAAGTCTAAAGAGAAAGGTAAAAGCAAAAAGGTTGAAGATGAAGGTACTACTTCTCAAGCTAACTACGTAAGGAAAGGTAGAAATTCAAGAGGTAGGGGCAAAGGAGGTAAGCAAGGAAGGGGGAGACCTTTCAACACTTCCCCATGCAACATATATGGACTTTCTAATCACACTACAGATGAGTGCTATAGGAACTTCAAGAATCAGAGAGGAAGAAAATACCAAAGAGGTGGCTACTCACAATCAAGAGGAAGATTCAACCACAATCAAGGCTACAACCATGGCCACAACAACAACTACAACAACAATTACAATGACAACTACGAAGGAGGATACAAATCAAGAAAGGACCTCAATAATTACACATAGGATCAAGAGGATTCTCTTCTCATTATGAACATGACATCAAAAGAAGTTATGAATGATGAGCACCTCTTCTATATTGACTCAGGTTGTTCAAACCATGTAGCACGCAATGTAGATCTTCTTTCTGATCTTGAATAGCCAAGGGAAAAGAACCAAGTGCAAACTGGTGATGACACCAAGCATTTAGTGGTCAAGGTCAAAAATTTCAAAACTTATGATGGGAATAGAAATCTGTTGAGCAGGGTTCTTAATGTACCTACAATCACAAAAGATTTGATGAGTGTTGGACAGATAGTGGAAAAGGGTTTGCAGGTTAGGTTCAACAAATATGGAGCTTTTGTGGAGGATCCCAACATGGATTCAAGAGAATTGCCAAGGGTGAAAAAACAGGTAGACTATTTACATTTGAACTTGAGGACACTAGGAATATTGCACTTTATAATTACAAGGATAAAAAATTGTCAAAGCTTGAGATTTGGAACAAGAGATTAGGGCACATTGGTGAGAGAACCTTGAAGCAAATATGTAGAGATAACTGTGTGCTTGGGATACCTGATGTATCCAAGCAACATATGATCTATAAATGTGGTGCATGTCAATTTGGTAAATCACACAGGTTACCCTTCACAAAGAAAGGCTACATGCATGAGGACTACTTGGAACTTGTCCACACGGATGTGTGTGGACCAAGCAAGGACCCTTCAATTTCAGGCCCAAGTTATTATGTGTCATCCATTGATGATTTCAATATGTGGACTATCTTGTATTTTATGAAGCACAAAGATGAATTAGTCAGTTGTTTCAAAAAATACCTTGCACTTGTGGAAAACCAAACAGGAAGAAGTCTAAAGAGATTAAGGTCAGATGGATGAGGTGAGTACTTCTCCAATGAATTTGATGCATTCTTGTAGGATAGAGGTATCAAAAGGGAGATTACTACAAGTTATACCTCTGAGCAAAATGGGATAGCAGAGAGGAGAAATAGGTTAATTTTTGAAGCAGCTAGAATGCTTAATGAAAAGAAATTGCCTAATTATTCATGGGCAGAGAGTGTTTCTACTGCCACTTATCTTATTAACAGGTTGGCATCCAAAGCATTTGATGGGATGACCCCATATGAAGCATGGCATGGTAGGAGGCCATCACTTGATCATTGCAGAATCTTTGGATGTGTTGCTTATGTGCATGTTCCATCTCAAATCAAAGGTAATCTAGACCCTAAGGAAGAGAAGTACATCTTCATAGGGTATGATTTAAATCAGAAAGGATACAGGTTTTATAATCCATCCAACAAAGGATTTATGGTCAGTAGAGATGTGTTTGATGAGAATGATTCTTGGTTTGAAAGTGAATGCAAGAAAGTTAAGTTGCCATATGAATTGGAAGAGGAGTTTCCAAGTCTCACCAAGGAAGAGCCAAGTCAAATTGAAGACATCAAATCAGATGATGAGGACATCATAAACCTAGAAGAATTCAAGGCATGGAAATCAAAGGGCAAGTCCAAGATGAAGAGGTTGGAAGAATTACATGAATCCTCCAACCAAGATCTAAGGAGATCACAAAGGGAGAGCAAGAAGCCAATCAGATATGGGTATGAAACTTCATTAGTTACTCGGCATTCCATTTATCTTGCTAAGGACTTATCACTTGAAGAATCTACTTCATATGAGGAGACAAAGACCAAGGCAGAATGGAAGGAATCTATGGATGAAGAGATAGAAGCACTCCATGAGAATGATACTTCGGAGATAGTACCAAGGAAGGCATCAATGAAGGTGATTGGTTCTAGATGGATTTACAAAATCATGGGAAATTTAGATGGTTCCATAAACAGGTATAAAGCTACACTTATGGCTAAGGGTTTCGCACAAACCCAAGGAGTTGATTATGAGGACGAATTCTCGCCTATGGCTAAAATGTCAACCATGAGAGTATTGGTAAGTGTGGCTGCGTCTAGGAATTGGAATATGTATCAATTGGATGTGAAAAATGCTTTTCTCAATGGCTAGATTTGAGAGGAGGTATACATGGCTCAACCTCCTTGCTATGAAGACCCAAGCAAGGTAGATTATGTGTGCAAATTGAACAAAGCTTTGTATGGTTTGAAGCAGGAACCTAGGGCATGGAATCATAGATTAACTACCTATCTACAAGATCAAGGATTCACAATGAGCAAGTCAGATACTTCTCTATTTGTCAAGAGAAGCAACTGAGAACTGATATACTTATGTGTGTATGTTGATGGCATCATACTTACAAGTAGTGATGCCAATGGCATCAAACAGATCAAGAACCAAATGATGCAAGAGTTCAAAATCGGTGATCTAGGGCTTCTAAAGTATTTTCTTGGACTTGAATTGGTCTATACAAATTCTAGAATTTACATTACTCAAAAGAAGTATACACAGGACATGTTGAAGAAGTTCCACTTAGAGAATGCCAAGATAGCTAGCACCCCTATGGAGGTAAATCATAAATTGAGTGCTCATGAAGGTGATTTTCTTGAAGACATTGCAGGATACCAAAGCATAGTTGGAAGTCTAAACTATGCAACTCTAACAGGGATTGATATAGCATATGGAGTAAGTGTTTTAAGTCAATTCATGTACATACCTAGCACACCTCATTTTGAAGCTTCCAAGAGGATTTTGAAGTATCTCACGGGTACTCAAAATCAAGGTTTATACTTTCCATACATATCAGATTTAGACATCAAGTTATACTCAGATGCAGATTGGGTAAGTTGTAAGGATGATAGGAGGAGTACTTATGGTTATCTCTCCTTTGCAGGTGATAAGACCGTTTCATGGTCTTCCAAGAAGCAACCTACTATTGCTTTATCTTCAACAGAGGCTGAATACATGGGATTAGCCAATGCTACTCAAGAAGCCATATGGATTAGATTGCTCTACTTAGATTTGGGACTTCATACTCACTCACCTATGATCTTTGGCGACAATACAAGTTCTTGCATCTTGCAGCAAATCCTATCTATCATGCAAGAACCAAGCATATAGAAGTTCACAATCATTATGTTAGGGACAAGCTATTGAGCAAGGAGATTCAACTTACATATGTATCCACAAATATGCAATGGGTAGATTTATTGAACAAAGCACTTGATGGTACTAAACTTTGCAGGTTTAAAGCTATGATTGGATTGTAGGACATTCAAGAGGATTTATGAAGAAGAGAAAGCCAAGATGTTTGGCTTGAGAGGGAGTTGTTGGTGCAAATTCCATGCCTTCACACTTGCCTAGGCATTGAAGGAGTTATGTGCAAACATTTGAAGGACCACATGAACCCTTGCTTATAATCTTTGACCATTAACTATTGTAAAAGTCATTTGACTTGCAAGAATATTGTAATTCCACATATCTCATGGCGTTTCCAATGATCATGTATATCATTGTTCTATAATACATTACATTATTGCTGATATCTACTCATCTTTTTGCCATGACTACATAGAACTCTCTACTTGTGATGATCATATCTCAGTGATCTCTCCATCGTTTTTCATGTTTTATGGCTTGTTGGGACCAGCTCAAAGTCTACTACAAGCTACAAAAATTTGAAGCAATTTGATTCAGCCAATTGAGAGTAATCCACATTGAAGTGCTCTTTGGTTATTCTTTGTGTAGCTCCTAAAAAATCGAGGGCAAGCATTCACTTGCTAAGTTGGTTTCTCATTGTATGGTCTATTATTTTGTGTGATTTCAC
Source organism: Ceratopteris richardii (assembly GCA_020310875.1). NCBI lineage: Eukaryota > Viridiplantae > Streptophyta > Polypodiopsida > Polypodiales > Pteridaceae > Ceratopteris > Ceratopteris richardii. The sequence continues at coordinate 25,786,188 of CM035422.1, forward strand.
TTGGAATCATTAGCTCTCCAAGCTAATTAGATACCGTCAAAAGGAATTTTCCTAATTGCTATTGTACTATGAGCATTGAGCTTAATATCCAGCAGGTGTCAAGACCAAAATAACAAGTTTTTTTATCACTAGCTATTTGCAAAGTTATTTATTTTGATCTAATTGTTTGAAGCATCATCTCCAAAGTACATAGGCACTTATTTAGTGTCATTAACAATCTAAAGGAGCCTACTATCCAACTCTGAGGTGAAAGAGGGAAGATACAAAGCAAGGATTAACAGTATCAACTCATCCTCTTATGGTATCCATCCATCTCTTCCAACATTGTTGATATAGATATTTGGCGCAAATGAATTGGACATGCAAATCTGGAGAGGCATAAATTGATGAAATGAAAGGATGTTTTCAATGGACAATTTAATTTCGAGGTTGGAAAGGCAAAATGTATGTGAATCATTTCAATTTAGTAAACAGTCAAGAGCATCATTTCTATATGGCAAAGATATAGTGAGAATGTGCTAGGAATAGTACATACAAGTGTTTGGGGTCCTACAAAGACCACATTTATGGGAAGTTTTTATGTTACTTTCATTGATGACCATACACGAAAAATATGGGTATCTTTCATCAAAGAGATTAGTGAGGTGTTCACTCCCTTCTAGAATTTTAAGGCTATGGTGGAAATGCAGACAAAGAAGTATATTCAGACATTAAGATTTGATAGAGGAGGTGAATACATGTCAAATGAGCTCACTAGCTTTCTAAAATCTCATGGAATTTGATGGCAGTTTTCATGCAGGTACACACCACAACATAATGGAGTTGTTGAATGCAAAATAGACATATTGCAAAAATAGCAAGAGCATTGATGGCTGAGAAGAATATGCCTCATTGTCATTGGGAAGAAGCTACACACACTACTGTATACATCATGAACAAAACTCCAAGTACTGTTTTACATCAAGTTACAATTGAAGAGACGTTTAGAGGTGAAAAGCCAAACTTATCACATATGAAAGTATTTGGTTGTATTGCGTATGTACATGTTGATGAGGAAGCTTGATCTAAAAATAGAAAAATGAAGCCTCATTGGACACTCCCTTTGAGAAAAAAGGATATAAATGTTAGAACCTACTCACACAATAGGTGAAGTTAAGCAGAGATGTGGTGTTTGATGAAATGTCAAGCTTGTGTGTAGATGCCAAAGAAGAACTTAATCTTGACTTAAATGACAAAGGAAATCCTGAAAAATCAAGTTCAAAATCTTAAGTCTTGAGTGGACCTGATGCATCACCAAGCAATATTTCCAAATCAAATTCCTGGAGTGGAAGATTGCATCAAAATTTTTGTCCAAAAAATTCATCAACTACATCAAAGAAAGGTAAAGGAAAACTTTGTGCTAGTGGTAAAACATATTCAGGTTTTGAAGACACTGATGGAGATTTAAGCAGTTTAGAAAAGAGCCCTGATGAGGATCTTGGATTTCCCTCTGTGAAGACCGAGAGTAAGAAAGGCAGATGCACATGATACAAGGAGAAGTGACCCAAGACCAAGACTATCTGGGAGGATGTAGAATTTAGTGCAACGATTGACATCTAGCAGTTATATGGATCGTCATTGTGTCTACATGATTCTATTCTCACTTGGGAGTGCAGCTATTACATGGAACACCAAGAAGCAACCCACTATTCCTTTGTCGAGTACAAAGGTTGAGTATAGAGGTGCTACAATGGAAGCATGTGAAGCATCATGGATAGAGATGCTACTTGCAGATTTAGGTGTGGAAGTGCAAAAGCCTATCATTATCTATTGTGATAATCTTAGCAGCATACAATTTACAAAACCCTGTTCATGCTAGAACAAATCATATCGAGGTACATTATCACATCATCAGAGACAACATATTAGAAGGTAATATTGATCTTGTTTATGGGAGGAGAAATGAGTAGGTTGCTGATATTTTCACTAATGCAGTTGGAGTAGAGAAGATGAACAAGTTCAAAAGATGCTTAAATTACACAACATGGCATCAAGCTTGAGGGGGCGTGTTAAGATATGAAGCTCAACATGTAAAGAACTAGGATGACACATATCAGTTGTTTATTTCTCTGACATGTATAGTGGTTACACTGGTATATGTGAGGGATACTTCATGGAGTTTTACAAGATTTATCTACCAAGAGTGATGGCACATCTGTTTCTTGCTAGCTCAATCATTCGCAGGCATTAGGATTTTCCTTATGCACTCCTCTTTATATATTGCACTAGTTTTATTGTTGTTTTAGGTCATTCTTGTATATTCCTTGTATGTAATAGAAGAAGAAGAAGATCATTCTTCCTTGCCTCAGTCTATACATGTCCTTCGTGTGTTGGCTGTTGAGGATAAGTTGGATGGTACGAATTGCCCATTCTGGGCTTATATGATGTGTCAGGTATTGGTTGTATATATATATATATATATATATATATATATATATATATATATATATATATATATATATATATATATATATATATATATATATATATATATATATAACAGGTTGAACTTCGGGTCACTCAAACATATTAGTGCTCTATCAGAAAAGAGCTATTAGAAAAGTCGCGTGATACAACGGCCTTCAACCTATTACTCTTCGTTTGGAGTCGTTGTTGATGTCACCTCATTTTTTGACACTTTTCTTCTCTAGATCTAGTGGTGGCTCAGTTGCTACATCTTTCTCTTTCATGTTCCGAAGGGGTTGCGCTTCACATTCCCCTCCCTGAGTGCCTTGACTTTCTAGATACACAAGGAATGTCAATAACGACTGTGTGAGAGAGAGAGAGCGAGAGATCTTCTAGCAGCTCCCTCACTAGAAATAGAATTAAGCCGGTCCATTATGATTTGCACAATAAATCAAGTTACTAATATATTGAAATATTGAGGAGCTCTCTCTCTCTCTCTCTCTCTCTCTCTCTCTCTCTCTCTCCATCTCGTAGAAATAGAATTATGCCGGTCCATTATGATATGCACAATAAATAAAGTTACTAATGCATGGAAATATTAAGGACATCTTTCTCTCCTCCATCTCTGTCTCTCTGAGCATTCCACAATATACATACACAAAAACACACACAATCAACCAATCAGTTGTTTATAAATTTATCATATGACAAAGCAATACCCAACTCTACTATAGACATGGATGCATGGACTATTTGATGAATGAGATGAGCAACCATTTCTTATTCAAATTTCCTTGTTTTGGATTACGTGGTTTGATGTTCCTCGTGACTCGATGATCTACAGTACCTTTTTCTTACGTGACTCTTGTAAATTTGCAAAATTAGACAGCAACGTCGCTCCATCTTCGTGCATAATTTTCATTTTAACTTTATTGATGTAGTTAGGTGTAGCCCTAACATTCACTCGTCAAGGTAGAGAAGTTCACGGTCAATAGCTTCAAGGTCAGCCTCTTTATGGAGCCAGTCATGCTCTCAATGAACGCTTTTTAGAAATGTCCACGTCCCATAGGGCACTTGGTTGAGCTTTGGCCTCTTGAGGTGGAGGTCCAGGGTTCAAGCCCTGGGCTGGACATGTTATGACTTAGGCCAGTTAAACGAGTTGTAACCATGTTTTCTTCAGTTGTAACCATGTCTCCTTGTTTAAACCTTGCTTTGTGGGATACAGGGGGGTCCTGCGGGTACTATGCCCATTCACTTGTACAGTTGCAATTTCAAAGCTAAAGTCGAGGAGAGTAGGCTTCGGCTGAACCTCCATTTATGAAAAAACGTTTCTTAGAAATAAATAGGTACATTATGTTCTATTCTTTTTTCCTTCTTCTTCTTTTCATATGATCTCTCAAGTCAGTGTCTCCTTCTCGCCCTTTCAAGTTCAACACTTTGATAGGATATCATCAGGGTTTTCCTTTCACCATCTTAAAACTTCCCTTCCAAGTCAAACCAACTCTAAATGTAGAGTTGTTAGGCTCTGTAAACTTCATGTTGCTTCTATTTACATACAAATGAAAAGATTCTGAAATCCCATTGACACTATCAGTCTATCACTGAAGTCTCAAGTTCAATCAGAGACACTTCTAAACTCTTTGGTCCAAAATAACGCCCCCATAGAGACACACATACACACAGACATACATACAGATTTCTGCCCCATACGCAAGGATAACTAGGACACTTTAGCCTAGTGCAGCCACAACATCATTCTGAACTTATAGTCCAGCAATTCAGAAGAATAGTGAAGAAACAGAAGTTTCACACTCCCCCTTCCCCCCTTTCGCTTTCCCTCCCCCTCCCCTTCCCCTTCATCACAAGCATCAGTAGCATCTGAAGATTAATCCTACGTAAAAGAAGCACATCTTTACCGCTATGCATTAAAGATGAGCGTATGTATCATCAAATTCTGTTGCGCAACAGCGTTTCTGATCAATGAGCTTTATAAGGTACAATTATACACAGATCTCTCTACAGTACCAAAAAATTTGACAAAACAAAGCTACAGTGTTGTAGCTGGGAAAAAGGAAGGAGTTTGCTCCTGCTTGGATTGGCTAGAAGCACACTTATGCACATGTTGATGAGGTAACAGTAAGAAACTCATATAGAACACTCACGCATGGCTCACAGATGTCTAGGATTACAAGAGCTGACGGAGACTAGATCTGCTTTTTTCACAGACAGGATTCTCGCTAAAATTGGATATGGAAAACGACTCTGTCGCCGGGCACTCGAAACACAAGGTCTTTGCCGCTGACGGAAATGGAGTCTATGTTCCACCAGAACATGAAAACTTTGACCGTGATGCCACTTAAGTCCTTCAGTGTTCCGGGAGTGATTGTTCCTGTAATCTTCGATGCATATTTCACGGGGTACGCATCAGGAATATTGACAGTAGATGACCCGTTGAGATAAAGGGCGAATTTACCGCCATCTTTCAGTTCGTAATCCTTGACTGTCCGTGGAAGAAGACCTGAAGGAAAGGCATAGCTTTCGTGCACGTCATACGCATTCATGTCTTTGTCGGCATTCGTCAATTTCAAACCATTACAGATGACCAACGAACCAAGCGAAAGAGAGACCAGGGGAAGGAGTAAGCGTAACATCCCGATTCCTGCTTTTCGCCTTTGTCTACCTGCTTCCAAATCGCTCCGGGGTAATCCCGATTCCTGCTTTTCGCCTTTGTCTACCTGCTTCCAGATCGCTCCGTCGGTGAGCGGACGAGGTTAACGCTGGTGGGTCTTGGAGTGCTTCCGAGCTCGACACAGATCAAGTGATCGTGCAATCCACCTCCATACGGGGTCCATGGCTTATAAAGCTCGTGCTTTTTTTTAAGCGAGAGTATTTAAATTATCAGAAAAGCTAATAAACGCTTCAGAGTCAGCTCAAGCTTTTTGCTGCTAAAATTAACGAGATTTTTTTTTGTTGAAAAACTAAAAAGCTAGGCCGAGCTTTTTCTTTCTTTTTCAATGAGAACTTCAAATTCCGTTGGGTTATAAGGATGGTTATGAAGTGTTCTTCGAACCCGCTCATCAAATGGACCATAATTACGTTGCTTATATCATTATCACCATTGTGGCATGCGTTGTCTTTATAATTCATGAGGCTCCTAGTAAGGCCCGTTTCACATAGGGGTAGTGGAAAGGACACGACAATTGTTCAAGTTTCATCCGAAAAGTTCAAAAAGTCAATAGTTTTTCCAACCCAACTATTCATATATAGTGGCAAAAGCACTCATAGAATGTGTGTGTGCCGACGTCTTATATGAATAGATAAGGAAGGGAGGAAGGAAGCAACATTTTTGTTTTATATATGTTTCAAACATAATTGTAGTACAATTTTCACTACAAACAAAACAAAAAATGCAACATGTCAACTATTCTTTAGCTGTTCCCTACAAGGGTAGTGGAATGGTGCCATAACATTCTTCACAAAAATCTTCTGTTTGCTGGCATCTGTATCAGAAAAGGTCTCTTCCCTTCGCCTTTGTTGGGTATTGAACTCACACCCTCCCACTTAGGAGTGTGATGGGCTAACCACTTGCCCCAAAAGCCATGGTTGAGGATTACTACCTGATCCTCTCTCTTAATGTATGGTTCATCCATCTCCTACTAGGATTATTTGACATTGATTCCCCCTTATATTGAGCATTGTGCTCCATGCTCACTTGTGGACCCTTCTATCTAACTTCGGCCCTTTCCATGTTTGACCACCTCCACTTGCCTCAAATTCTAGCCCATGGACCTATTTTGGACCTATCCAACCCTCTATTCGTGCCTAAATGCCCATGTGCCTTCCTTCTTGGCCAATGTCAAACTCACTCATAGTCAAGCGCTTCCCAAGTGTCCAAGACTGAGGCTTCTTACCTCCATCTTGACCAAATTCCTCAACTAGGCTCTGATACCAAGGTTGGCAATTCAACTCACAACCTCTCGGTTAGGAGTGTGATGGGCTAAACACTTGCCCCAAAAGCTATGGTTGAGGATTACTTCCTAATCCTCTCTCTTAAGACATATTTCAACCCTCTCCTACTAGGATTATGTGATAGTTTGTTGCTCAATGGCACACAAAGTTTGGCATGCAGGTGGTTTTTCCTCTGTTGATGCATGATCTGAAATGCCCCTTAGAGAGGTCACATGTCCTTGACAAGGGAATCCCTCGAACGGATGAGTCCTAAAGCTATCAAATTCCTTGTCTCATGAAACGTTTGTGGAGTATATCCTCTTATTGAGTTTGAGAGGATATACTCCATTGCTTCTTGTAAAAGGGTTTGTCTCAAAGAAACATGGAGCCTCTTATGACTCCATTGCTTCTTGTAAAAGGGTTTGTCTCAAAGAAACATGGAGCCTCTTGTTATACGAATCCAATGTGCCAATGTTGATCTTTCGGACAATGCATAAACTGTGAGAGAACTCCCATTGCATAGTTAAGATCCGGTCATGTTAGTGTAGCGTAAATTAGACTTCCCACTAACGACTGATAATTTCTCATATCTTTAAACTTTGCACCACTGTATTTGCTGAGTTTATGATTTGCTTCAAGCGGTGTTGAAGCTTCTCTACAATTCTCCGTATTAAACTTCTTCAATAAGTTTAGGAGATACCTTTCTTGCGTAACATATACACCATGATGATCTGTGTATGTGATTTCCATTCCTAGAAAGTATGACAACTTTCCAAGGTCACTGATCTGAAACTCCTTTTCGAGTAACCTCTTTACTTCTTTAATTCCTTCATCTGACGTACCTGTAATTATAATGTCGTCTACATAAATGCAAATGTAGATCATATCTTCTTCTGTTCTCTTGATGAGTAGACTTGCATCTGCTTTGGAACTTTGGTATCCAAGTCCATTGAGATATTTCACAAGCCTGTAATTCCAAGCTCTTGGAGCTTGCTTCAGTCCGTAAAGTGCTTTTCTTAATCTGCAAAAAAAATCTGGGTATCTGGAACTTACAAACCCTTCCGGTTGTTCCATGTAGACTTCATCTGATATGTATCCATTCAGAAATGCGTTCTTTATATCTAGCTGACTTAGCTTCCATCCTTTTGATGCTGATATAGCAATTACTGTCCTTATGGTTGACATCTTTGCCACCGGACTAAACGTCTCATCGTAATCTATGCCATGCGTCTGAGCATAGCCCTTGATAACCAGTCTGGCTTTGTGTCTGGCTATCCCTCCATCTGCAAGTTTCTTAACTTTGAAAACCCATTTGTTTCCAATCACTTTCTTGCCATTTGGTTTCGAACAAGTTCCCATGTCTTGTTCTCTTCTAGTGCGCTAAAATCTTCTTCCATTGCTTCTTCCCATTTCTTCTTGCCTTTAGCTTCATCATAGTTCTGAGGTTCTTCATCATCTTTGACCATATATGCATAATTTTTCTGAGTTATGTACGAAGTATCATACGAATACCTTTCTGGTTGTCTTCTATTCTTGTTTGACCTTCTTGGTTCAAACTCTTCATGTGTATCTAAATACACGTCTTCATCAAATCCCTGTTCATCTCCATTTCTCATACTTGATCCGATCCTAGACGTACTCGCCTGCATATAGTCTTCATTTCTATTCGCCTGTACAATTGATTTCCCTTTCTCTTTCCTTCTTACTTCTTCTTCGAATTCTTTCGGTGTATGATTCTGATCTGTATACCAGATTTTTTGTTCATCAAATGTAACATCTGTGGAAACAGTGAACTGTTTTGTTAGAGGACTCCACAACCTATAGCCCATCTGCTTTTCATCATATCCGACGAACACATATTTCTTTGCTTTTGGTTCAAGCTTATGTCTGAGTTGTGATGGTACATAAGCGTAAGCTACTGATCCAAACACTTTGCAATGATCAAGTGTTGGCTTCTTTCCCCACCAGGCTTCATAAGGGGTCATTCCATCTAGTACCGTACATGGTAATCTGTTTACCAAGTATGTAGCTATATTTACAGCTTCAGCCCAAAGATAATTTGGACAATCCTTTTCCTTTAGCATAGCTTGTGCAAACTCAACTAGAGTTCGGTTCCTTCTTTCTGCTACACCATTTTGTTGTGGTGTATACCTGCAGGTTATTTCTCTCTTAATACCTGCATTCCAAAGATAATTATTGAACTCTCGGGAGAAGTATTCTCCCCCTCCATCAGACCTCAGTCTCTTCAGCTTTCGTCTTGTGAGTCTTTCAGCATATGCATGAAAGTGTTTGAAACTTTCAAATACCTCTGATCTTTCCTTTAAAACATATAACGTTATCCATCTTGTAGCATCATCAATGAAAAGAACATAATACCTCGATCCGTTGATTGATCCTTCTTTTGTTCCCCATACATCTGTATGAATGAGTTCAAGTACTCCATCATGTTTGAATCCTTTCTTCTGGAAAGGTAACCTGTGGGCTTTTCCCATCTGACATGCTTCGCACTTGTGAATCATATGTTGATTCTGTACATTCGGTAATCCCAGTATTGACTAGTTTGAATTCATATATATATATATATATATATATATATATATATATATATATATATATATATATATATATATATATATATATATATATATATATATATATATATATATATATATATATATATATATATATATAGCTTTTATTCCTTTTGCATTGAAATGACCTAATCTCTTATGCCAGAGATCAAGTTCTGTAATCACCTTTTCACCATGTGTGAGCAACGCTTGGCCGATGTTCCCTTGTACTCTTAAAGTAAAGAGTCTGCCTTCTTTCTTACCAGAGACAATCTGATTATATCCGTTCTCGGGATCTTCTACAAATACTCCTTCATTTGTAAATCTGACCTGAAAACCTTTCTCAACTATCTGTCCTACACTAATTAAATTTTTCGGTATTGTCGGAACATACAAAACATTGGTTAGCAAATCTGCTCCAGTCTTATATTTCACTTTTCCAATTGAATGTACACTATGCCTCGTATTGTCACCTGTTTGAACAGTATGACTGGAACTACCTTTTTCCAAATCTGACATCAGTTCTATATTTCTTGACAAGTGATTAGAACATCCAGAATCAATGTAAAATACCTTTAGGTCTTCGTTATCTGATGTGCTAATTGAGTTCATCATCAATGATGTATGACTTTCATTCTGTGTGTCATTTGCGTAGTTGTTGTAGGTGGTGTTGTAGGATTGATTCTGTCCCCAACTTCTTGCTTCACCTCTACCATAGCCTCCTCTTTGATTTTGTCTTCCTCTTTGAAAGTTATTCTGACATCTTCCGCTTCTGCCTCTGCTATTACTGTTCTGATTTTGATTTGATCCTTGTTGATTGTGCCAACAATCATGAGCCAAATGATTACTTAGTCCACAGATCCAGCAAGCCTTCTTGTTGTTATTCTGGCTACTTCTTCCTCTTCCAAAACCTCTTGCTCTTCCTCTGTCGGTGCCTTTACCTCTTGTATAATAAGCCTGAGAACTCGACTCTTCTTCGTCTTTTGTCTTACCTTTGTCTGCTTTCTTCTTGTTCTTCATGTACATTGTAGAACTTTGTTCTTTATTTGCATCTCCTTTCAGGTCTTGCTCATATGTGAGCATCAAACCAAGCAACTGATTTAAATCTGGTACAAAATGATTTAAAGAAAGTTCACTTGAGAGTACGAAGAGTTTCCACCTTTCATCTCCTCTCAAACCTATTAACAATTGCGCTATCAATCTGTGATCTTCAACATCTTCATTTATGGATCCAAGACTATCTGCTAGATCCTTCATCTTAGTAACATAGTCACTAATGCTTTGACTCGCCTTCTTTTTGAACATTGTGAACTCGGACCATAAGCTAGCCTTCCTCGCTTTCGTAGTATTTTGGAAGTGATTTTCCAACGCACTCCATATGTCCTCCGCTTTCTCCAGGACTCTAATGTGCGGTAGTAAATGGTCTGAAAGGGTATTATAAATGTAAGCTCTTGTCGTTGCGTCTTTCTTCTGCCACAACTTCAAGGCTTCTAATTCTTCTTTTTCGGGTTGACTATCATCTTCGAAAGTCGGCTTCGTTTCTTCTCCGGTCACACACATCATTAAGTCCTTACTCATAAGTAAGGCTTCCATGCGCATTACCCATGCGAGATAATTATCTCTGTCTAATTTATCAATTTGGACATGATCTGCCATGATCTTCTTGTTTCTGTTACTTCCGGTGAACTTTTGAGAATCTTTCTGCTCTTCAGAATCTTTCTCGTTCTGGTTCCACTGTTGTGGTTAACATGCTCAGTGATACCAATTTCGGTATGCTAGCTCTGACACCAATGATGGTGAATATTCTGGGCTCTGATGCCAATTGAGGGTGGATATTCTGGCTCTGATACCACTTGTTATGGTCGATTAACTTTCGCTCTGATACCACTGTTGGTGGTCGTCGCAGCAAGGCTGGAACCTTGTCAGCCTGCGGAATTTGCCGTGCCACCGAATAGAGAGCTAAGCTAGAGTGATATTAGAACACCTCTATAATCAGCAGTAGCTTAGCACGGTTTCTGTCACTCAGACATATAAGACTGTTGTTTGAAATTTACTGGAAATTCACTAGAACTTCACTGGACTGTCACCAGACTGTCACCGTAATTATACCGAAATCTTACCGGAATCAACTCCTATTCTATTTGTAATTACTTCAAGTGAGTATACAAGAAGTAGGGAAGTGATGCCTGAACTTCCTTCACTGAGTGAACTCTTTCTGAAGTTTAAAGAAAAAACTTCTTCGGTTCAGAATGTCCTTTTTCGGTTAGACTTTGTACTGTGTGTACATATCCATTTCACCGAAATCCTTGACGAAATGATAGTAGAGATGTCTAGCTATAAGATAAGCTAACTCTCATACAAACCTTTAATTTACTCTGCGAGATATACTTCGTTGTTCTACCGGAAAACACATTTTCTAAGAAAACTGTAATGACTGAAAATATTCATTGACTGAGATAACTGTATTTGACCGAAACATTCATTGATTGAGAGAGTACCAAGGGACACATTTACTAACGAACTGTAACTGTTAACGGTTAACAAACTTTCTACCATAACACGTAAATACTCAAAGTTCTTCACATACGAACAATGCGCGCAAACTTCCACATGAACATGTGTTTTATATTAGAGAAGATGTGTACAAATTAACTTGGCCTCTTCTTGCTCAAGCTATGGAAACTCTCCTATACTGAGTAGTTTCTTCTACCATCTCTCTCAGATGACCTGACATTTCAGGTTTCTGTTATTCATCTGTACATACGTGATCTCTGGCGTCTTCTAAGAACTTCTCTCTCTCTCTCTCTTCACTCTCTGTACATACACGATCTCTGGCGTCTTCTCACTTCCTCATACTTTACTATCACCTCTCTCCTTTTTCTTTTGACCTCTGTATGTGCTCTATTTATACTGCGCGCTCTTCTTATGCACGTTCTAGCTCACACTTCCTCTTTTATTCTTATGCACGTTCTCTTTGTATATACAGTTTGATTTGGTGTAACGAACTCTGATTCTGCAAGATTCTGTACTGCACATAACGGTCGTGAATTTGTCCCTTCATTAAGGCTTTTGATTTTTCTGAATATTTGATTCCGCTTCTCTTTATCTTTCTTTGTCTGTATATCAAATTCGTGAGTGATTCTTCAACATTATTCAACATTGATCTTGCAACCTCCACTATCAATCTGTTCCTCCTCTCTGTCCATCCATTTAGTTTAGGAGTATATCTTGTTGTGAACTCCCTCTTTATACCTCTCTTGTGTAAGAATGAATCAAATTCATGTGAAAAGTACTCACCACCTCCATTAGAAATGATCCCCTTCAAGCTTCTACATGTCTAGTTCTCAACCAATGCCAAATACTTTTTGACACATGTGAATTCTTCATCGGTATGCTTCATGAAGTAAATAATTGTCCATCTACTATAGTCATCCATATATGAAACATAGTACCGTGAACTTGAGATTGATGGCTCTTTGCTAGGACCCCACACATCAGTGTGCACAAGCTCCAAGTAGTCTTCATACATGTACCCCTTTCTATTGAATGGTTGCCTATGAGCTTTGCCAAATTGGCATGCTCCACATTTGTATATCATGTGTTGCTTGGACACATTTGGAATGTAAAGCACACTCTGATCCCTGCATATTTGCTTTAGTGTTTTTTCTCCTATATGACCTAGCCTTTCATGCCATATCTCTAGTTTAGATAGGGTTTGATCTTAGTAATTGAAGAGTACAATATTTCATGTGTCTTCAATCTCAAATGTAAAGAGTCTACCAGATTTCCCACCTTTTTCAATCCTCTTGAAGCCTTGTTCAGGGTCTTCCACATATGTTCCATGCCTTGTGAATCTGACCTATAAGCCTTTCTCAACAATCTATCCAACAATGATTATGTTTTCTGTTATGGATGGCACATACAAAACTTACTTAAGAGGTTCATGTTACCATCAGAAGCCTTGATATTTCCAATTTTCTTAACAGAATGTCTAATGTCATCACTTGTCTGCATTGCATGCTTCCCTATGGGTACTTCAAGATTAGATAACAATGCTACATTTCTAGCCACATGATTGGAACAATTAGAATCAATATAGAAAAGATGCTCATAACCTTAACCTTGCTTGGATGTCATGTGCATGATGAGTAGAGAATCCTCTTGTGCTTCTGTGTAGTTTTTATAATCTCTTCTACCTCTGAAGCCTCCTTGATAATTTTTGTTGTTGTATCCTTGGTTGTAGTTGTGATTGTAATTGCTTCCTCCATTGTTGAACCTGCCTCTAGATTGTCGATAGCTCCCTCTATGGAAGCCTCTTCCCCTCTGATTCCTTGTTTTTTTGAATCATTCTTCTCTGTTGTGGTTGGTTAGGACACAAATGTTGCAAGGTGGAGTGTTGTAGGATCTCCCCCTGCCTTGCTTTCTTCCTCTACCCCATCATCTAGTACCTATTCCTCTACTCTAAAGTTCACTTGAGAGGTACTAGCCTCTTCTTCATTCTTTTTACTTTTACCTTTATTCTTACCTTTATTTCTATCTATATAGAGGGCAGAAGATTGGTTACCTCTAGAGTTGTCACCATTTTTGTTGAGCTTTGTCTCATGGGTGAAGAGTTGCCCCATCAAGGCGTTGAGGTTATGTATCTGCATATCCATATAAAGGTCCATTGCTGTGGTGAAGGGCTCCCACTTATCATCAACTTTGATGCCATTTGATCTGCCTTACTATATGTTCTTCTTCTAACTCCTCTCCAATGCTTGCAAGCAAGTCAGTCACATCCTTCATCTTGGTCACATAATCAGCCACACTTTGTTTCTGTTGCTTTTTTAAATTGTAAACTCCATCCATAGCTGGTTCTTCCTAGCTCTTGTATTTGATGAGAAATATGACGAACCAAGTCTCTTGAGAGGTCTTGCAATTCCTAATGTGGGGCAATAAGAAATTCGATAATGAGTTAAGTAGATAAGACCTGTCAAGACATCCTTTGCACACTATGTGGTCAACCTTTCTTGTTCTTCCCTTGTGGGTTGATGTTTGCCCCTGAATGTTGGTATCTCTTCATCTCCTGAGATGTATTCATATAGGCTTCTTCCTTAAAGGTAGGTTTGCATCCTCGGTGACCATGATCGAATGTTGCTTTTGTCCAATTTGTCAATGAATGATGGAAATCCATCCCCCATCTTGCTTGTTGTTGCTCTGATACCACTATTGGAGGAGATGGTGGATAGTCTTTAGAGATGAAGTGGTGTTGCAACAACCTGCTTCACACCAGCCAAGAACAAGTGATGTAAAGTGTAGTGGGCCTCCATAGTTTGGTATTGATCATAAATAATCACCTATATTCTTTGAAACATGATCCACTAATCAATGGATCAAAACAAATGAGTAGGAAATTGATCCAAGGTCATAGACATGCTATTTTAGTCTCTACATATGTTCAATATAATGCATAGTGCTCTCAACTTGCTAGCAATGAGACAAATTCCTTTCGATGGTATCTAAATAACTTAGATAGATACCAATCATGAGTAATCTCACTAAAAAGGATAAACTACACATTGAGTATGATGTTTAGCAAATCATAGGACTTGTCTGACATTTTCGGGATGCATCAGAGTAGAGACTAGAAAGTAATGAAATAAATATATCTGACAATGCAGAAAAACAATGAGCATGAAACTTTGTAGCTATAAACTAGATAGTATATTGAGTCTATGATGCTTTAAATCACATCAAATGATCAACCATGCACTGAGAAAAATCTTTGAGAAGATCACTATTCTGAAGTAGTCATAGCAAAGAAGTGAAGTAGATTTATAATCAAAATGTATGTATTAGATCACATAGAAATACAATGTGATTGGCAATGATCTATTGCACAATGTGAGTAGTGATTGAGCTATGATATGAGCTCTCAAATCACATAGGGTCCCTCTCTATTGTTCTCGAAAGTCGAGACATATCCACGTATGTCTTTTGAACTACTTTTATAGTTGAGTTTTGAGCAATCTTTGAATTCAAATTCAAATGCTCACCCAAAAGTGATTCCCAAACTATAGGATATATTATCTCATCAATCATCTACCAAATAACTTGAGATTTGATGCTTCCTAACTCCACATGTAAGTAAGGTATTTTTACAAAGGTAAAAGGTAGTTGATTTTACAAGGGATTGATCATATGTGACTATATGAGAGACATGCTAATTATCCAAGTATATGGGCTTGGATTCTCTTGCACCAACATTTTCAACACAATTTATGTATCACACAAGATTTTAAAGAATTGTTTATGAAAGAGATGCATGAACCACCATGTATGGGTCATAGGGGCATACAAAGTACTATTTATACATGTAAAAAATTTTTCTTTTGGCCGAATATGGAAAATGATATTGCTTAGTATGTTTTCCATTGCATTGAGTGTCAATGTGTGAAACGACATTGTGGTAAATCATTTTAATTACTAATGCCACTTCCCATACCTAATGGACCATGGGAACAAATTTCTATGGATTTTATTACTACACTTCCTACAACTTCATCTCATAGTGATATGATTTGGAAAATTGTTGAGAGGTTTAGTAAACAAGCATATTTCCTTCCTTGTAAAAATACTCTTTTTGCACCTCAAGCTAATAAGTTATTTATTAAATGTATTTTTCCACATCATGGTTTTCCAAAAATTATTCTTTGAGATCGAGATCTTTGTTTTTGTAATCACTTTGGGTTGCATTATTTTAAAATTTAGGTCCAAAAATAGACTTTAGCTCAGCATTTCATCCTGAAAGTAATGGTCAAAGTGAAGCTACAAATAGTACTATTTCATATTTATTATGTTGTTATTCTTTAGATAATCCAAGTAATTTGGATACCACTACTAGACGTACATCGTATGAAATTGTGTATGGTAAAAAGCTTCCTACTCCCATGTCTATCACTCAAATTGATATCCCTATGGCTGATTCTTTTGCACAAGATCATATTTCTACACTTCATGAGGTTCACGAGCACATTAAAAAGAGTCAAGAATGTTACATGTGTAAACTTGCACCATGTTATTATGGATCTTTCCATATTATTCAAAACAATAATGAGAATTCTTTTAGAGTAGACATACCTTCTCATTGGAATATACATTATTCTTTTCATATTAGTTTATTGAAACAATTTAAAGGAACATTACCACTCACTCCTATTTTAGATGATCCTGCTTTATTGGAAGAGCATGCTGAAGTTTTAATTCCAAAGAAAATATTTGATTATGATGTTACTAATATATGCACATTTTACCAATATTATAGATATTTAGTTAAATATAAAAATCATTGACTTGAAGAATCTCAATGAATTCATCAGACATCGCTAACTCCAAATTATGACACTTGATTTTTGCATATCATTCACAGTCACATTAATTTCCAATTTTCCATTTCCGTGCATGTGTTTTTACATGGAACATGCTTATGATTGTTCAGTGATAAGACATGTGACTCACCATCGATGTCTATTTTATTATTATCAATTGAGGTCAGTTGCTTGTCAACTGGGAGGCATGTTATACTTTATGGAATAATGGAATGTTATATGGATTTTAATGTCTTGAGGCTTTTAATGTGATTGTGTTTTGATTTAGTGGGTGAAGACTCATGAACGTATGAATGCGCGTGGACTTATTCAGATATTTTTGAAGATAGTTAAAATATAGTATTTAAGATATTTTTTCTAAAAATAATAGATCACTTTAGAAGCTGACATTTTTGTAAAAATAGTAGATTGCTTACAAAGCGATGATTTTGTAAATAAAGCTGGTTTTTGTAAATGCACGATTTTTGAAGCACCACCCTCATGTATCTTCTACTCAATAGGTAATTAGAAATACCTATAAATACATATGATAGACTGGTCCATCATAGTTTTGGGGGGAGATTGCATCAAATCTTGTGTTTGTCTCTTATCGCTCTCTATTCTGTGAGTACTTCTGTGAGATTTTGTTTGTGTACTATCCTCTGCGCATGTGTGTTTGCAAGATCTAGTCAATAGTTTGTTTTAAAGATATGTAGGCTCGTAACATACCTTCAAGTATCTGATTGACCCTTTCTATTTGCCCATCTTTTATGCAGGTTCACTTGTACTCATATTCAACTTTTTTTCTAACCTATTGAAAAACAACTCCATAGAAATGACTATGTCATTTCTATAGGAAACAACTCTACCACTCACTATCTTGTGGTAAATCATAGAGTGAGTATAGATGTTCCACAAACAATTTAGCCAATTTTAGAGTTCTAATTGTACTTTGAAGAGGAATGAAATGAGAAATTTTGTTCAATCGATCAATGATGATCAAAATTGCATTGTGTCATTTTTGGGTTAGAGGCAAAGCCATAACAAAGTACATGGAAATACTTTCCCATTTCCCATTCAGAATTTCCAAAGGATGTAACAAGCCTACTATGTTGAACTTCTCCAATTTATTTAATTGACATTTTGTACACCTGAGTACATAGACATGTACTCTTTGTTGAGATATCAAGCTCAACATGTGATGATCGAGGATGACGCGTATCACTTTTTCATTTCTTTAACATGTATAGTGGTCAGCTTGGTATTGTGAAAAATGAGGAGCTGAGCTTAAACACTCTCAAAGAATATATGAGATGAGATATGAGAGACAAATAAGTGAGTGATCCTTAAACCAACAAGAATACAAAGTTCAGCAGTAGACGCTAACTCAAGCTCAAACTACTTGAAAAGAACAAAGCTAATAACACTATCAAATGAGCTCAATGATACAAATGAAGCCAATGTATAATGGTCAAGAGTGTGTGGTATACATTACTCCACTTGCGTCCCTAGGATCCACTCCACAACTACAAGAAATGAGTCGACTGTCTCTCAACTCCAGCCCTCTATTTGTCTATCGAAATTGCTCAGAAGCTTCTGTTTAAATAGGCATAAGTCTCTAAGGTGTGGGATTTTGGTGAAACTCTTTTACATGGAGATTCTCCATGATATGGGAACAACTTTCTTGAAGAAACCATTTTGAGATGAGGCACGTAGCTCAAGATACAATCTTCCAAAGTTGGCCTACTAGCCGTTTTTAGTAATCTGCCAATTCTCTACCTAGCAACTTGCGATCAGCATAACTTGAGTTTGGAGATGAGTTTGTGGAAGATATTTGGTGAGCTGATACCTCATATTATGGAGAACATTTCAGCTTTTAGATCAACCAAAAAGGATGCACGGTTAGCAAGATATGATCCATGCAAAACTGCCTTTAGAAAAGGTGTGCTACTATCTTGAAATTTTTCCTAAATTATAGGAACACTTTTCCAACTTGGCATTGACTTCAGATATGCTTTATTCACGACTATGGCTGATGTGGAAAACATAATAAATAACTCTAAGAATTTAATGAACTTTAATAAAGAGTTCAACCTATAATACTTTGAAGAGATGATGTGGACTTGCATATTCGAACACCTTCCCTCAAGTCCAACATCTTCAAAATAATAAGAACCTGAAATAAAATGCTTGTTGAAGGCATATGAAGATGAGCCTTCCCTTATTTGTTGAAGATGCATGATGAGCCTTCCCTTACTCATGACTTCCTTCCCTTAAGGGGAGCTCCATCATGCCAAGTGATGATCTATGTTTGATGAACAACTCCTTGCCGAGAGCTTTAGTGAAGAGGTCAGCCACATTTTCCTTTGTGTTGCAATGGTGTAAGATGATATCACCACTTTGTATCTTCTCTCTGATGAAGTGCTCACTCACTTCAATGTACTTGGTTCGTTGATGCATGACTGGATTCTTTGCCAAAGATTTAGCTGAGACCTTATCACAATGAATGGTGGTAGGTTGGTTTTCACCGAAACCAATCTCATCCAAGTATCTTCTCAGCCAAATAGCTTCACAAGCTGAGGTTGTGAGAGCTTTGCATTCAGCTTCTGTAGAGGATAAGCTGATCGTACTTTACTTTTTGGAACCCCATGAAATAGCTCCATTTCCTAGGAAGAAGGCATTTCCACTTATGCTCTTTCTATCAACCAAGTTTGCTGCATAATCTGAATCACTAAATCCATGAAGATTCAATGTATCTCCTCCATAGAGAATTCCAAGTGAAGAATTATCTTTCAAATATCTTAGTATCCTCTTGGGTGTATTCCAATGAGATACTTTGGGAGCTTGTACATATTGGGAGAGAGAGTTCACTGCAAAATAAATATCAGGTCTTGTGATGGTCAAATAGAGGAGAGATCCTATGAGTTGTCTATATAGTGTTTCATCATATGGAACACCATTCTCATCCTTCGTGAGTTTGAGAGTTGACTCCATAGGGGTAGAGACCGGCTTAGAGTGAGACATCTCAAACCTATCAAGATTGGAAAAAAGGTACTTTTGTTGAGAGATAAATATATCTCCCTTCTCTAGTCGAGAGACTTCAATGCCAAGAATGTAGTGTAAGTCACCAAGATCCTTCATTTCAAATTCTTTAGAGAGTTCTCTGTGAACATCTTCAATCATTGCTTCATTGCTTCCTGTCAACATGAGATCATCCAGATATAGAAGAACAATAACAATATCTTTTCCCTTGACTTTATAATACAAACTATGATCAACATTGCTTCTTTGAAAGCCTTGAGAGCAAAGATGCTCATCAATCCTTGCATACCAAGCTCGGGGAGCTTGCTTCAAACCATACAAACTTTGGAGAAGTTTGCATACCATGTGCTCTTTACCTTTGACAATGTATCCTTCCGGTTGTTGCATGTAGACTTCTTCCTCAAGTATGCCATTGAGGAAGGCATTGTTGACATCCATTTGCTTCACCTTCCACTTGAATATGGAGGCAAGGGAAAGTAATAACCTAACTGAACTCATCTTTGCTACTGGAGCATATGTTCCATCATAATCCAATCCATATTGTTGAGAATATCCTTTAGCTACTAACCTTGCTTTGTGTCCATCTATCTTCCCTTCCTTGTTGAATTTGAGCTTGTAGATCCATTTCAATCTGATTGCTTTCTTGTTGGGAGGTAATGGACATAACTCCCATGTACCATTTTGATGAAGAGCAGCCATCTCTTTGTCCATAGATTCTTGCCTTTCTTTTTGAGTACTAGCAGCCTTGTATGTTGACGGTTTCTCATGTTGTAAAATAGAGCGAAGAAAAGCAACATTACTTCGCTCAAAACGTGAGGAATTACCTCGTTGATATGTAAGTCTTTGAGGTTGTGTTCTGATCCTTGAAGACCTTCTAAGAGTTGCATGATGATCTTCATCTTCTTCCTCTAATTCTTCAATGGTTTCCTCATGTGTAGAAGAGGGAACTTCAACTTTAACTGTTGTTGAAGAGCTTTTATCCAAATCTAAAATTGATGCTGAACTGAAGCTTGCATTCTCATAAAAAATCAGATCCCTTGATAGGAATGTCTCCTTACATGGATCATAAAGTTTGTAAGCTTTGCTTACATCACTATATCCAACAAAAATGCATTTCCTTGACTTGTCATCCAGCTTCTTCCTCTTTTCATCTCGAATGTGAGAAAATGCGAGGCAACCAAAAACTCTTAAATGATGTACCTTAGGCTTGATGTTGTGAAGAGCTTCATAGGGAGTAATGCCCTTCAAGACTTCGGTAGGAGACCTATTTGTCAAATAGCATGAAGTGTTGATTGCTTCAGCCCAAAAGATGTTGCTCAGACCTTTGTCTTTGAGCCTACATCTTGCTGCTTCAAATAATGTCCTATTCTTCCTCTCTGCCACTCCATTATGTTCTGGAGTGTAGCTGCAAGTAAGTTGCCTTCGAATGCCATTCTCAAGTAGATAATGGCTGAAAGCCTTCGACAAGAATTCTCCTCCATTGTCAGACCGTAGATTCTTTAGTCTTCGTCTTGTCATCTTTTCCACCATAGCATGAAAGTGTTTGAAAATCTAAAATACATCAGCCTTTGACTTCATAAAATAAACCCAAGTATATCTAGAGAAATCATCCGTGAAGGTAACAAAATAAATATTCCCTCCAAGTGAGGGAGTGTGGGTTGAATCACATACGTCAGCATGCACCACATCAAGTATATCACGTGCCCTTGAGTTGCTCTTTGAGAACTTACTCCTAGCATGCTTTCCAAGGCAGCACACGTCACACACTTTTCCAATCTTTTGTAAGGCTGGAATTCCAATGACCATGCCTTTCTCCTTCAGCATACACATACTATTGAAGTTCAGGTGACCATACCTCTTGTGCCATAACTCGGTAGGCACAATGGGGGGGCTGCTTTGTCATTTTCCATTGCTGAAAATGCTGAGACTTCTCCTTCTAGCTTGAAAAGCTTTCCTTGCTTTCTTCCTCTAGCGACCACTTTGTATGAATTATTTGGATCTTTGATGAGGCATTGTTGGCCTTCAAACTCTATTTTGAGTCCCTTCTCAGTCATAGCTCCAACTGAAAGTAGATTCTTGGTAAGCGATGGTACCAAGAGAACATTTCTGAGTGTCTTTTTCTCTCCCGTTCCCAATCGAATGGGTATGTCACCTTTCCCTGCAATAGAATTTGGAGCACTATCTGCTGTAAAGATAGTACCGTTATGAGAATCATCAATATTAGAAAAGTATTGAGCATGAGAAGTCATATGAGAACTTGCTCCGCTATCGATCCACCATGGTTCCTCTTTGGGATCATGTATAAGGGCTGCTATCTCTTCTAATGATACAAGTGAAGAATCTTCTTCAAAGTGAGTGGACTCATTTCCACCTTCTCCATCCATGTAGTGGGCTAATCTTCCTCTCCCATTATCTCGATTTTCTCCTGCAATCTTTAGCAGAATGGCCATACCTAGAGTAATTGTAACATTGGATAGAGTAATACCTACCTCTATCTTCTCCTCTTCCTCTACCTCTTGAGGAAGGATGTCCTCTTTCTTGGGCTCTTGGACTCGTAGATATTCTTCAATGTCTCCCATGCCTTCTTGGGATTCTTCACATCAAGGAGATGGCTGAGAATGTCATCTTTGACACTCAACCTTATCATATGAACTGCAAACATGGCCTTCTTATCCAATTTGGACAGTTCTTCTTCACTTCTAGTCGGTCTGTCCATCAAAATTAAATCCCAACAATCTTGAAAGAACAGTAAGGACTCCATCTTTACCTTCCATGTAGCATAGTTGTTGCCATTGAGCTTCTCAACTCCCTCTAAGTGTAGGTTATGGAGACTTGGTGCCATCTTCAACTGCAACAAGTTGGATCGAGACTCTTCTCTTTACTCAAATATGCTCACACTAGGCACTTCTAACCTAGGTGCTCTGATGCCATGTGAAAATGAGCAGACACTCTAAGAGAATATATGAGATGAGATATGAGAGACAAATAAGTGAGCAATCCTTAAACCAACAAGAATACAAAGCTCAGTAGTAGACGCTAACTCAAGCTCAAACTACTTGAAAAGAACAAAGCTAATAACACTATCAAATGAGCTCAATGATACAAATAAAGCCAATGTATAATGGTCAAGAGTGTGTGGTATACACCACTCCACTTCAGTCCCTAGGATGCACTCCACAACTACAAGAAATGAGTCGACTATCTCTCAACTCCAGCCCTCTGTCTGTCTATTGAAAATGCTCAGAAGCTTCTGTTTAAATAGGCATAACTCTCTAACACGCGGGCTTTTGGTGAAACTGATTTAGGTGGAGATTCTCCATGATATGGGAAACAACTTTGCTGAAGAAACTATTTTGAGATGATGCACGTAGCTCAAGATATAAGCAGTTCAAAACTTCTATACAGAGTAGGGAAAATATTTCCAATCTTGCTAATCTAGTATCCATGATGATTATTGAAGGAAAGAATCTTGCTGACGATTCAAACTCCCAAGGAAAACCTAGTTCTGAGAAAGTATGCTACTCTCGCAGAGGAAGAGGCATAGTTAGAGGCTTCGAAAGTGGAAAAGGACACAATAAACAGGACCAAGATCAACAATAGAATCATGAAGGAGGTAGAGGACAATTTCAAGACATGGGATTTGGATAATAACAGTAAAGGATGTTGGAATTATGGGAAACTTGGACACTTTGAACATGGTTACAGGTTGAAGAATCAAAATAACCATCCATCCACAAGTGCATATGATTTTGAGAAGCTATTCATGGTCCAACATCACATGATGAATATGATGTCTGCTGATGTTTCAAAATCGAATGGTAATGTCTGGCATGCTAATTCAGGTGCTTCAAATCACATGACCCATCATGCGGAATGGTTTAGTAGTTTGCAAAAATTGCTAGTTCCTGGATATGTTGAAATTGGTGATGACACATCACACCCTATTGACCATACAGGAAACATATCACTATCTATGGAAACGAGGCGTTACAAGTTAGGTTCAATGTTGATGGGTTACATGTAGAAGAGTACAAAAAAGATGTAAGATTGATTTCCCAAGGAAATAAAGTGGGTATGATGTTCACCTTGAACGTGAACTTCCTAAAATGAATGCAACCATGTCTGCAAAAGGTGTAGGATTTATTCGTGATGTAGAGATCTGACACAAACAAATTGGACATGCAAATTTGCAGAGGCTGAAATTGATGCAGTCAAAGGAGATTGTCAATGGAATACCAAATTTCAAGGTTACAGAGATGTAAAAGGTATGTACAACATGTCAATTTGGTAAACAGTCAAGAGCATCATTTTTGCATGACAAGCATGTTAGTGAGAATGTGCTAGAAATAGTACATACATATGTTTGGGGTCCTGTAAAGACCACATCTATGGGCGATTGTAGTTTTAATGTTACTTTCATTGATGACCATACACGGAAAGTATGGGGATATTTCATGAAAGAGAAGAGTGAGGTGTTCACTCACCTCCAAAATTTTAAGTTATGGTTGAAAAGTAGATAGGGAAGTATATTCAAACATTAACATCTGATGGAGGACATGAATATATGTCAAATAAGTTCAATAGCTTTCTAAAAGTTCATGGAATTCGATGATATTTTTCATGTAGGTAGACACCATAAAATAATGGTGTTTTTGAATGAAAAAATAGACATATTGCAGAAATAGAAAGAGCCTTGATGGTTGGGAAAAACATACCTCATTGTTATTGGGCAAAAACTATGCACACTCTTGTATACATCATGAACAAAACTCTGACTCGTATTGTACATCAAGTTACACGTGAAGAGAAGTTTACAGGTAAAAAACCAAACTTATCACATATGAAAGTTTTTTGTTGTATGAGTGTAAATGTATATATTTGAGATGGGTTGAGGACGAAGCTTGATCCAAAAGCTAAAAAATGTATCTTCATTGGGTACTCCCTTGAGCAAAAGGGGTATAAATGTTATAACCCACTCACACAATAGGTGAAGGTAAGCAGAGATGTGGTATTTGATAAAATCTCAAGCTTCTATGCAAATGACAAATAAGGAATGAAACTTGAACCAAATGAGAAAGAAAATGTTGAAAAATCAAGTGCAAAATTTCAAGTTTTGAGTGGATCGGATGTGTCACCAAGCAATTGTTCCAACTGAGATCCATTGAGTGGAAGATATCATGGAAATTTGAGTCCAGAAAATATATAATATACATTTAAGAGAGGTAAAGAAAAGCTTTCTGCTAGGAGTAAAACATCTACAGGTTTCAAAGAAACTGATGGAGATTCTAGTGGTTCAGAAAAGAGTCTTGATAAGGAACTTGGATTTCCCTCTATCAAGACTCCAAGAGTAAGAAAGACACATGCAAATGATACAAGGGGAAGTGACCTAGGACCAAGAAGATTTAGAAGGACGCAAAATTTAGTGCAAGGATTGAGATATGAGAGTTACATGGCTCATCATTGTGCCTACATGACCAAGGTAATACAAGATCTTGAACCTTCTTGTTTTGACAATGCAACTAGAAATGCAGATTAGGAGAAAGCTATGGATGAGTAGATGGCTACACTTTATGGAAATGAAACATGGAAGCTGGTTCCACTACCACAAGGAAAGAAACCCATAGGCTACAAGTGGGTTTACAAAGTAAAGCACAATAATGGTGGTAACATAAGTAGGTACAAATCACGATTAGTAGCACAAGGATATGCATAGACATATGGCATCGATTATCAGGAAACATTCAGCCTAGTAGCTAAAATGTCCACTATCAGAGCACTTCATGCATGAGCTATACCAAAAGGATGGACTTTGCATCATATGGATAT
Organism: Ceratopteris richardii; assembly: GCA_020310875.1. Lineage (NCBI taxonomy): Eukaryota > Viridiplantae > Streptophyta > Polypodiopsida > Polypodiales > Pteridaceae > Ceratopteris > Ceratopteris richardii. Next base: position 25,811,365 of record CM035422.1, read on the forward strand.
GAACAACGCTTTTCTACATGGTGAGTTACAAGAAGAAGTATACATGGAGCCAAAATCATATGAAGATTCAAAGCACTGAGAATATGTTTGCACATTGCAAAAGTCTTTGTATGGACGTAAACAAGCCCCTCTTGCTTGGCATGCAAGGATTGCTGACTACTTAACCACCATGGGATTTTCTATGTATGATGCAGATCATTGATTATATGCAAGGAAGGGTGATGATGGCATCATGATTGTGGATATTCATTTTGATGACTTGATTGTAGGAGGTGATAATGAAGCAATCATTAAAGATGTAAAGAAACTCCTTATGCAAGAATTTTACATGAAAGATCTTGGTGTGCTGCACTATTTCTTGGGCATTGAGTTTATACATACAGAAATAGGTAAATGGATGTCACAAAGGCAATATCCCTTGAGTATGCTATAAAAGTATGGTATGGATGATTGCAAGCCAATTTCTACGCTATTAGATCAGAATTTAAAGTTGGATAATACATCAGCTAAAGCATTGAAAAATGCTACTATTTACAAGAAAATTATGGGAAGTTTGATGTATCTCACAATTACAAGGCCTAATCTTAGCTATAGTCTTAGACTTGAAAGTCAATTTATGCAGGTTCCCAAGAAACCACAGTTAGATGCCTTGAGACACACTCTACAATATGTGAGTGCTGCTTTGGATTATGCATTTTATTATAAAGCTAGTGCAAAATTAAAGGTTCAAGGATACACCAATGAAGATTGGGCAGGTAGTATTCTAGGTAAAGGATCTACTAGTGGCTTTCTATTCTCACTTGGAAGTGTAGTTATTACATGGAGTAGTAAGAAGCAACCTAGTATTTATCTAAGTATAGAGCTGCTGCAATCGCAGCATGTGAAGCATCATGGTTAGAGATGCTACTTGCATATTTAGATGTGGAAGTGCAAAAGCCTTCATCTATTGTGATAATCTTAGCAGCATTTAGTTAGCATGAAATCTTGTTTTTCATGCTAGAACAAAGCATATCGAGGTACATTATCACTTCGTCAGAGAGAAGGTATAAGTAGGTGATATTGATCTTGTTTATGTGAGGACAGATGAGCATGTTGCTCATATTTTTACTAAAGCACTTTGAGAAGAGAAGCTGAAGAAGTCTTGGAAGATTCTTGGATTAGAGTACATGACACTAAGCTTGAGGGGGACTGTTGAGATATCAAGATCAACATGTGATGATCGAGGATGACACGTATCACTTTTTCATTTTTCAAACATGTATAGTGATCACGTTGGTATATGTCAAGGACACTTCATTGAGCTTCACTAGTTTTATCTACCGAGAGTGATGGCACATTTGTTTTCTTGCCAAGTCACTCATTCATGGAAATAAGGATTTTACATATGTACAATTCTTAATATATTGCACTTGTTGTATTCTTGTTTTAGGTTATTTTCTTGTACATTCCTTTTATGTAATAGAAGAACAAGAAGAAGATCATTCTTCCTTGCCTCAATCTGCGTGTGTGCTCCTCTTTGATTGTGAGGGTGTGTATGTTTGAGCTCTCTTCCTTATCTCCTTCCTCATGACACTCTTGAGAGTTCCATCCTCCACACTTTTGTCCAAATCTTGCTTCACTATCATGCAAGCTCATTTATCCCACATGCAAGGAGCTCAACTCCATACAAGGAGGGCCTCACTTCACTCCACACAAGCTGATCACTCAAGCACTTGGAAAGAGTTCCCTCTCTCTCCTTATGGAATCTTCACACTCATAGAGCATTGTATGTAAGTCATTTCCATTTTAATTCACCCATCATGTTTTGTTATCTTTTGTTCCTTCCTCCATAGCATGTTAGATATGTGCATATGAGTAGAGTAGGAGTATTTCTTTTATATTTTAGCATGGTATCTAAGCCTAGGTTAATTGCTTTTCTTTTCTTTGAGTCACATTTTTGTTATTCATACATCTCTCTCTTAGTTCCATCACACTTCCATTTCACTTCTACCATATAAAAGTTTTTCTAAGCACTATTTTATTTCTCTATAAAGCATGCCTTTTGTTCGTAATTTTCTTGTCTTGTTCTTGTTATAGTGATTTCCATCCTCTCAATCCCTTCCCATGGCTTTATTTCTATTGGTTCTTGATTTCATTCAAGATTCCATTCTCATTTTGTGCCCTCAGCCAAAAAGTAAGGAGTACTCCAAGCACTATCATCTGAGAAATAATTCAAGTTTTTGTCAATGCTTGATTATGGGGGAGCCAAGGTGAAAATATTTGTAGATCATTGGCTAAAGATAGAGTGCCACATAACCTCTTTGTTCTCACTCTACACCTTTGTCAATGAGCTAAGGAAGTTATAATCTATGCTTACCCAACTTGAACCTTTTCCTTCTCAATTGCTCATTGCTCTACGAAAGCAATGCATGTCCCAACATGTGTGATGGAGAGATCCTATTCAAGAGAGAAAAATTTTAAGGCCTGCACACACACCCTTGGAAGCCCGCTAGTGCAAGATGAGCGAGGGATGAGAAGAATGCAAAGCTAAAGAAACAGCGGTATGTGCAACATGAACGGCATGTACTGGATCACTTTTAAACATCTACACATTATTCAAAGAGTGGACCATCAATCTTATAGAGAGATCGAGAAGGAGAAAGAGAAAGTTTTGTTGAGACTCGTGTGGTAGTCTACTTGTGTACAAACATCCGCAAAACAAGATTTAGGCCATGTTAATTGAAAAGAGAAACTGGAAATTGTTTTAGCATAAGGGTCAAAACCATTCAAATCAAGGTGCTCTAGTTCATACACATCATTAACACATGGAGAAATTATGGTGCATGATCATCTACATAGATACACACAGATTTCACATCCTCCACATCAATGAGGAGATCCACAATAAGGACAAGCTAAAAAAGCTAACATTGGATCTTTGCAAGAGTACTAAGAGAGAGGACAACTATGGGTGCTTGCTTCACAGAGGATAGGGTGGAGGCTCCAGAGTCATGCAAAATCATCTTCTTCACTACTACAGAATGAGTTTCTACTACAATTAACACCATAAAAAATGAAAGAACTTCCATTTAGCCAGGAGCGTGACAAATATATGGGATTGCAACTCGTTATACAAGGTGCAGGCACATGAAACTTTCTAAGTTTGAGATTCAACTTGAGGTTTGCAAAACAATAAAGGTGTGACAAAGGCACTGGCATATAACTACTGCCATTTTGAGATGGATGAACCCATAAGATTTGTAGTATCGACTATGTCATTATCAAAGATGCTACAAAAGAATTAATCCTCTACCAAAATGGGAAAATAGAGACTCTTGTCTCTTCACTCTCTAGTCTCTTTATTCTATCATGTAAGCACATATGGCATTCCCTTCGGATTCTATACTCTATGCTTAGCAGAATCATCAGCGTATGCAACAAAATGAATTATGAAATCCATTAATTTCATACTCTATACATAGACAACAAGATTTGCACTCATATCTGATATGTGAGGTAATAGGATATTTTTAGCTACAACGTACCTCTACCCTCATTTAGTTCAGAAGAAAGAGAGCGAGAGAGATTCCATTTATAGAAGAATCTACTAGAGAGGTGACCTTCATGTAACACACTCAATATTTGTGTATGCATAAATCTATAATAGCTTAGTTCATTTTATCCATGATGCCAATATATGACTCTTTCCTTTGAAAAGGGATTAGACACCATCCTCACTCAAGAAGCTAGGATCTTCCCTATGAGCTCTATAGATGTAATACTCTCTCAACAAGACAAGAAGAATAAGGCCTCTACAACATCAAAGAAGGTCTTCATCATCAAATGAAGATCAAAGGAACCAAATGGATTCAAAGCACCACCTACCCCATGATGTAAATCTTCTCTACATGGAGGGATCCCATATGTCCCTATATCTCACAAAAACCACTTGCATCCCATATGTCCATATATATGTCTTGGGATCCCATATGTCCCAGATCCCAGGGATGCCATATGTCCCAGCACTATGGATCCCACATGTCCATGGAATAAAAAATGACATGGATTCCATATGACCTTCAAAGCCAAGGGATGCCATATGTCCCACACTTGTATGCCATATGTCCAAGCATATCTAAGAATACAATATGTCCTTAGATCCCAAACCAAATAGACTAAGTGATTTCATATGTCATTAGTTCCCCACCTTACAAACAAAAGGGTCGTCACATGAAGGGGAGGTGTTGAGATTTCCATGCTCCTCCCTTTTCTCCAAGCCTTGGTTCACTCTCATGCAAGCTCATTTATCCCACATGCAAGGAGAATTCCCCTCAACTCTATATAAGGAAAGCCTCACTTCACTCCCCACAAGCTAATCACTCAAACACTTCGCGAGAGTGCCCTAACTCTCCTCATGAAGTGTTCATGCTCATAGACCATTGTATGTAAGTCATTTCCATTTTAATTCATCAATCATTTTTTGTTATCTTTTTTTCCTTCATAACTTGTTAGATGTGTGCATGTGAGTAGACTAGGAGTAGTGCTTTGTTCTTGCAACATGTACATCTTTATGTACACTAGTCCGATAGAATTGCCTTTTGATCAATTCATAAGTTTTTTTGAGTCTTGAATGATCGAAACTTGGGGCATGGGGTCATTCAAACAAAACTTTCCTTTTGATTCATTGATCACAAGGTACATATACCTTTACTTTGTATAATAGATATTCATCTTGAATCTTGTAATGTCTAACCTTATCTTTAGATGATAAGTTTGTACCTTAGTTAAGAAACTTCTTCCGAAAAAGCTTGTGTCTTCTTGATACTTTCCATTCATCAACCCTACTAAGTCATTGAAGATTTGTATGAAAGTTATAGAATTCAATAGCAGCATAAGGCTTAAAGCATCTACAACTATATTGAATTTCCCTCTTTAATAACTTATTTCATAGTCGAAATCCTAGATTATCTTGACCCATCTAGTCTTTCTACCTATTAAACCATTTGATACTTGCTTTATCAAAAACTATGGTTATTTTGATGCCAATCAAGTAATGTATCCATTTCTTAAGAGCATGCACAAACCGATTGGCTAGGTTGAATTAATCATTTATTCAGATATTCTTCCAACTTCCTTTCTCGTTTTCCTTATTGGGAATATGGTAGTGGGTAGGGGAGTTACATATAGGTTTAATTCTTGAGAGCAAGTGTACAACATGATGCCCACGAGGAGGATGTAAGCCATGGAGAAGTTGTTCTAGAAACTATATTTCGATATTTACTAATAAAACACTTAAATATAGACTTTTCATGATCGAACAATGGAGATGAGACATATCTAATTGGATTTATATGTTGATATATTTTGCTAGTGATAAGTGTGAATGGATTGGGGCATTTTTTTCCTCTTTAGTAGCTTTTTTTTGTTGGTGCAAATGCCAAGCCTTCACACTTGGCTAGGCATTGAAGAAGCTATGTGCAAACATTTGAAGGACCACATGAACCATTGCTTATGATTTTTTACCATTAACTATTGTAAAAGTCATTTGACTCGGACGAATATTGTAAGTCCACATATTTCATGGAGTTTGGAGAACTAAATGCTAAGAATCTCATTATTTTAGAATCATTCCAAACTTAGAGGAACACTTTTAGAAGGAGCTCTATTTGAATTTCAATTCAAACTTGAAGAAAAGTCACCATATAAGAGACATTAAGATCTCACAACTTAAGGCCTCTTCTTGGAGTTCATTTTCTATTCATTTGTAGACGTTGCGTGGCTTACACCATAGCCCACTCTTCTCACTATCATTGGGCATCATATATATGCGAATGACCATGTAAAAATTTTATATCATACATTACATCATTGATCATGTCTATCTTCTTCTCTGATATGTCTACTCAAAACAGTGTACTTGTGATGATCATATCTCAGTGATCTCTCCATGATTTTCATGTTCAATAGGTTGTTGGAACTAACATAAAGTCTACTACAAGCTACCAAAGTTTCAAAGGATTTGCTTCAGCCAATTGGGAGAAACGCACCTCAAAGTACGCACTAGTTAATCTCTACATAGTCCCTAAAATATCGGGGGTAAGCTACTAATTGTTAAATTGATTGCTCAGTAGCTAGTGTATCATTTTAAGTGATTCCACTTGGAATCATTAGCTCTTTAAGCTAATTAGGTACCTTCAAAAGGAATTTTCCTAATTTCTACTGTACTGTGAGCACTGAGCAAAATATCCAGCAGGTGTCAAGACCAAAATAGCAAGTTTTTGGTCACAAGCTAGTTGCAAAGTTATCTATTTTGATCTAATTGTTTGAAGCACCATTTCCAAAGTACATAAGCACTTATTTAGTTTTTTTGGAAAGGTAAAAGGGCCTACAACACAACTCTGAAGTGAAAGAGGGCAGGTACAAAGCAAGGATTAGCAGTACCAACTCATCCTCTTGTGGTATCTATCCATCTCTCCCAACAGTGGTATCAGAGCAAATTAAGGTAAAATGGGAGATGATTTCCCTTCTTTTATTGATAAATTGGACACGAACAACTACCAAACATGGTCCTTGAGGATGAAGACATACTTACAAGGAAGGAGTCTCCATAGATACATATCAAGAGATGAGGATATGCCCATTTTCAGAAGCAAAGGACAACCTACAAGAGAGGAGCTTGAAAGACTCAACTCATGGTGTGCCAAAGATGCATTAACAAGGTCATTTTTACTTAACCCTATCTCCAACTTCCTTCTTCCACATATTAGGAATTGTAAAACATCCCAAGAAACTTGGGATAAATTGTCTTCATACTTTTCTTCCAATACAAGAGCTAGGAAGAATCAATTGTGGATTGATTTTACCACTCAAAGGAAGAAACCCAAGCAAAGCGTTTCATAATATGTGAGCAAAGTCAAGATGTGGCTGATCAATTGGCAAGCATAGGAGAAGATATTGAAGAGGATCAAATAGTGAGACAAGTAATCAATGGCATCAAGGGAGATGACAAATGGGAAGCCTTCACAACTACCATGGACTTGTACATGGACATGCAGATTCCAGATCTTACCACACTCATGGGACAACTCTTTACCCATGAAGCCAAGCTAAAAAAAAATGGAGAACCATCAAGAGGTAATAACTCTTTTGCCCTATACACAGGTAAAGGAAATACTAAAGACAAAGGAAAGAGCAAGAAAGTAGAGGATGAAGGTACTACTTCTCAAGCTAACTATGCAAGGAGAGTGTTGAGGGTTCCAAGGTTCAACACAACATCTAAGTAAAGAACAAATCAGAATTACTCATTTTCCATTTGCACTGATCTTTATTCACAGAGATTCCATCGGATCATATTTGAAAGTTTATCGCAATTTTTTGTTCCGGTAAGCTTCTACCGATTCAGAATTACACGGTCACATTTCAGATTACACATTTTGATGATTAAGAGGTTCTGACACACTCACATACACACGAGTTCAATGTGCTTCTGTGCAAACAATTTGAAATCTCTCTATAAACTTAGCGGAAATAGAAGATTACAAACAAGAACTCATGTCTTGCAGACATTTCTGTTCTTTCTTTGATTGACTTAACGCCGCGATTACAGAATTGTAAATATAAAGCTTCATAGATAGTATTCGATACATCACACGATTACATCAATCACAGTCTGTATAATGTTTCCTGCAGAACCTATTTCATTGTCCTCCAAATCCCTGTTAAGAAAGCTTCTTCTTCTTACAGTTGTCGCGCTCCCCCCTTTTGTAACGTCTTTTTTCCTTCTTACGACATGTCCCTTTTTATCTCAACATAACCATCTTTTTCTTTTTATTTTATTAAAATCCAATACACCAAAAAGATATATATAACTAGATAATATCTACGTTTAACCATCTTTCTGAATTCAAATTAATCATTCATCTTCCTGATTTCCCTGCCTTCAACACCTAGCACAGCCCGGTGGGTAATTTTGTCAAAAATTAGACTCGAATTTAGCAATCCCTTGATCATATAAAATTATTTCCTGCGACTGTTTGGAAATATGCACTTCTTCCACTTCAATCTTCTGATTCTGCAAACTATTGACATCCTCCTCTGCACCATCCTGCTTTCCCTGAAAGTCTGCATCAATAATAAACTGCTGCTTCTCAATTAACATGTCCACCTTTTCTTCTAGCTTCCTTTGCAACAACTCTTCCTGCAATTCCTTAATTATCTGTGTCTGTTCTTCAATTTGCTTCTCTTGCTTTGTAATTACACATACTAAATCTTTTTCATACTTTGACACAAAGCATGTCTGCACCTGTTCATGCTGAATTTTAAACATACTTAGCCAATGACTTTGGAAAACATTCCAAATGTCCTGAACATACTTATGCAGTTGCTGCGTCAATAATCCTATATCCGACCTTGTCATTAATGTAGCATCTAACTCCACATCTTCATCTTTTAACATCTGCTTTTCCAACTCCTGCAAAACTTGTCTTCTCGAATGAAGAATCACTTGTTCCTTCTGTAAAGTAGCATTAAGCAATGAAAAATCCATCATCTCTTTTTGAATTTGTTCTTGCACAGACTTCTGCCATTCTTCAAATTCATGTATAGACCGCTTTATACTAGACAACTCTATCACATATTGCATCTTGTCCTTTTGCAATTCCTCCAACATTCGTACCTTCTTATCCAACGCTTCATGAAGTGTTTTAGCCTTCTTCTGTAAAGACTGATAATCATCCACATTAATAAGTACTTTTGTCTGCTCGTGCTTAGACAATCTTTCCTCTTGCAAAACTAAAAAATTAAAAATTTCTTGCAACCTCTTCTTCATTCCTGGTACATCATAATCTGTAGTGTTAATTGATTGGTGCATAACATCCTTCAACATTTTCTCACCTACTGCTTGCAACTGTTCCTCCAATATTCTCTTTTTAGACAACTTAAAAACTATTCCGAGTACTTTCAGATGCTCAACACCATCTCGCACCTGCAACAGAATATCCTCCTCTATCGCTGCTTCTCGTATATCAGGTTGAATCATCTGAATAACCGGTTTCAGCTCTTGTACAGTATAACCTGCGCGGAGAAGATCCTCACATGTCTCTGAAGGTCTATCCATTACTTCTTTCACTGCTAGCTGTTCCTGCTCTCGACTCATCAACTCGTGACGATGAAGATTTATCTCCTTTGACCATACTATCTTCTGACCATCGACTAGCTGCACGAACTCAAATAACGCGGCTAAATATGCTGATAACCTACTATTTGATTGCGTTTTACGCCTATCACCAACAAATATCTCACTATGAAGGTGATCATACAACCAATGAGCCCAACTTACTTTTCCACCTGCCTCTGCATAAGCCAAAGGTGCAAAATTCTCCCTGGACATATAATCATATTTAATGATAAAACACAACCTTTCCAAATACCATTTTAACTGCTCCCTTCGAACATAACTTGCGTTCTTCATCATGTAATACTGCCGTCCCCCTTCTCTGGGTCCAAAATATTTCTTCAAGGCCTCTTCTGAACACTTTGCAATGACTACATCATCATACATAGGCAACTGAAATAATTCTGCAACTAGTTCCGGTGAAAATTTTACCTAAAGTGCTAACTGACCCTTCGTTTTCCGAATGATTTCCAACTGGCTCTTTGCATAATAATTGCATCTCCAGCACGCCCATGGCAACGTAGCGAACTGAAATAACCCAATCCTTCTGAGCCAATTCTCATTCAGAGAAGACTGTGTATCAACTTCCACTTTAAAGTCTGTGAATGGCTCCATAAGCGTTTGCACAAACTTAGTCGTTGCAGATGGCGTTGATATTTCATCTTCATCCTCCTGTAACAAACTATTACTCTCATCCATTGTTGTTTCTTCCTTTCGCACTACAACTTCTCTCTTTCTCATACGCCCTCTCATGGCTCCTGATTCAGGCACCAATACAGAAGACGCAGGAAGAGACATTACCTTGGGAGCCATCAAGTAGAACTAAAAATACCCGTTCCACAAGTGCGAATGCTTGAACTGCCACTGACCGCAATGATGGACGTACTTACGCACGTAACACTTCATGTGACTCAATAATATTGTAGTATGGATTACCATAAAAATCATCAACAGTCGGTTGCCTCGCATATCGATAACCCACTTAACAAATCTTCTACACATGCCAGAAGAATCATGGAACTGAACACTCATGCGCACTTCAAGAATAAGAAATTGATATTTAAATTCCTCAATACTACATTTTATAATGCAAAAACTTCCAATCATACAATTCCGACAAATTGTATTTTGCAAGATAATAATTGGTTGAATACTAGCTTTCTTTTCATATTCCCCTCGATGCCTCTGCTCCTTATAGGTCTGCTGACTCGTAATACGTAGTATACTTATTTCCAACACCTCATTACTTGCAGACTCGGAATATCCCTGAGTATGTACACCCCGATCCAGCAACGCTTCCTTATCCATCATTGGCCTTGGGCTAACCCCTAGCACGTTGTTGAACTGCAACTGTAAACCGAGTCTCCATTGTAATCGTAAAAATTTACTTACTGTAGTTTTGGACCAACACGAGGTCAAAAAACACTTTACCACATATAAAAATGTAGAGAAATAAACTCTTTTATTGCGATGATCACAAACATTGATGAAGTGATGCTCTGAATTATGAACGACTTGCACCACATTAGCAGATAACCAATCCAAATGTGGCGGCTTCCCTTGAAATAATTTCAGCCTAAATCCATTTATTGGCTTGTCCATCCATGTGCCAAACACATCTGCCACTCGAAAAGTGCCTTGACCCAAATCCTGGACACTCTGATATGGGCCCCTGTATCTCAATGTAAGCTTTCCTGGATGGGGTCCTAGCTTAGAATTATACACCATCACCCAATCGCCTTCTTTAAATAACTTAAACTTCACATTCTGATTTACCCAAGCTTGTCTCCGCCTTTGAATCACCTCCGTAATATATGCACTTATCAAACGATCTTCCTCAATCTGTAAAAGATATTTACTCCTGTGTTTAACCGATAGCTCAGGTGACATCTTCTTTGCCGTAATCCGCAAACTTGGAACTACAAACTCCATAGGTACTACTGCCTCCAATCCATATACCAATCGGAAAGGTGTCATTCCTGTTGTCACTTTAAATGCTATTCTGAATGACCACAAAGCTGAGTCAAGAAACAAATCCTAATTTTTCTGATTTTCATGCACTAATTTTTTAAGAATACGCATTAAAGTTTTATTCATGCTTTCTGCCTGCCCATTTGCTTGAGGATGATAGGCTGTAGTCTTTTTATGCAAGATTAAATGAATCCTTGTTAACTTTGAAATCACCTCATTCAGGAAATGAGTACCTCTGTCACTCACCAACTCAATCGGACACCCAAACCTGGTCATAATATTATGATAAAGAAATTTTGCCACACTTGCTGCCTTATTATCCTTCAATGCCACTGCTTCCACCCATTTTGTACAATAATCGGTTGCCACCAATATATATCTATTACCCCGCTGAGTGGTAGGTTTAATAGGCCCCACAAAATCCATGCCCCATTTTTGGAAAGGATCCAGTGGTAATACCGGATGATCAGTCATGCGATCAGAATTATTAGGTTGGCCTAACCTTTGGCAAATCACACATCCTTTAGCATACTCATGCGCATCCTTTAAAACCATCGGCCACCACAACCCAGCTTGTAATACCTTCTTGCCTATAATATCCCCTGACAAATGACCTCCTGCTGAACCTGAATGTGCCTCCTGTAAGACAGCTGGTTGTTTGAAATCTGGTAGACACCTCCTTATAACCTAATCCACCCCCTTCTTGTATAATGCCCCAGCTATAACCAAATACGGCCTACTTTTAAGGGCAAACTTCTTCCTCTAATCAGGTGTAAAATACTGTAGTAATACGCCCTCTGTCAAAAAAATTAATAATTGGTCATACCACGAATCTGCCTCTACTACTTGCGCATTAAACAACTCAGCATCCCGAAATACATCTAGTGCACCTGTAGGTGCTTCTCTTGAATCCAATCGACTAAAATAATCTGCCATCGCATGCTCTTTCCCTGGAGTATGCACAATCACAAAATCAAATTCTTGTAACAAAAGCATCCACCTCGCTAATCCGCCTGTTAATAAGGGCTTCTTGATTAAATAAACCAAGGCCTGAGGATCCACATGAAAAACCACTTTATTGCCCAACAAATAATGTCGAAACTTGTTAAGGGCATACACCATCGCCAAAGCTTTCCTTTCCGTCACCGGATAATTTCTTTCAGCCGCAGCCAATACTCTACTGGCATAATAGACAGGTCTATACCATCCTTTGTCTCTCTGCTGCATCAAAACTGTTCCTATGGCCACATCTGATGCATCAACAAATATGTGAAATGGCACTGACCAATCGGGTGGTTGCAAAATGGGTGCTACCGACACCAGCGGTAAGGAAATGTTTGCTAAATATCTTAAGTATCGAGAATGCCACTAAATTTGACCCACAAACCGCATTACTTATTTAACGTTGGTCGGTGCTTTAGCTGTACTTATAGCTTCAATTTTCTTAATATCAATAGCCATCCCTGCTTGTGATATAACATGGCCCAATAAAATACCACTTCTGACCACAATCACACTTTTAAACGGATTCAATACCATCCTAAACTTCCGACATCTTTCAAAACATGCTTTCAGGTGTAGCAAGTGCTTAATCATTTCACCAAAGACCGAAAAATCGTCGACAAATACTTGCATAAAGTCCTGTAGATAAGGTTCAAACACTTTATGCGCCACATAATTGAATGATGGCGGTCCATTCTTCAAGCCAAAACTCATGACGGTAAACACATAAGTGCCACATTCTGTAATAAATGTTGTTTTATTCTGATCCTCCTCAGCCACACTGATCTAATTATAATTGGAAAATCCATCCAAAAAACTATACATTTCATGGCCTGCTACTACATCCAACACTGCATCACAAAACGGCATAGGAAATAGGTCTATAACCGTTGCCGCATTTAACTTTCTATAATCAACACAAATTCTGAGCTTCCCATTCTTTTTGGGGACCACTATGATGGGAGATAGCCAAGTCACCTGATTCACCGGTTTGATAAATCTGACTGCCAATAATTTATCAATTTCTTCCTTCACCTGTTTAGCAAAGTTAGGATTCATTCTATATCTTTGCTACGCCACAGGTACTGCATCTGTCTTCAAACTAATCCTGTGTTGATGCAACTGCGGATCTATGCCTTTTACTTGAGTATAATCCCAAGCAAACACATCTACATACTCTTTAAGCAGGCAAATAAGATCCTCCTTAAACTTTCCTTCCAATGTTTTACCAATCCGCACCATCTTGGGTTCAGCTTCAGTTCCTAAATTAACCTCTTGAAGCTCCTCCTCCTTCACCCGCATAGAACCTGCATACTTCTGATCATGATCATACACCCTTTCCGCCCGCATAATTATCTCTTCCTCCTGTTGTTCCATCTGCTGCTGCACCGGAATGTCCATACGTTCATCAAATATCTTTTGTAACTGGGCACCTGCCACCTGTTCACCAAGAACTGGCCCTTCTACATTTGGCCCACCACTATGATCCTTACTTAATACTCTTGCAACATCGACTTCTAATACCCGCACCACGGTTGGGTTTGCTTGCAAAAACTTTTCCTCTTCATCATCTTCAATCTCATCTACTAAATTAATAGTCTGAGCCATAAGTGGTTTCTCCTGTACAGACATATTTTTTCGTCCACGCATAGGAATCGTCAATTGCTTTTTACCCTTGGTAATCATTACTACATTCAAGCCCCAATCTTGCTTGACTTTGGCGAGTCAAAACCAAGGTCTCCCTAACAACATTTCATACGGATACGCGGACTCAAACATTCGGATGACCACAAAATTGACCATAAATGTCATGCCAGAGATGATAATTTGTTGTTGCTTCAGAATGCCAACCGGCTGTACTCGTGTTTGATCTGCCATCTTTACCTGAAAAGGTGTTGGAGCCAATACCCCTCTTCCCATTTCAATAAAAATATGCTCGAGTAATATGTTTACCCCTGATCCTCCATCAAGCAACACTTCTACGAATCGCCGCTGGTTGTAGTGCACCTGAATTACTCGTACTATAAAATCCACATCTACTGGATCAATACTGTTGGCCGAGATTGAAGGGATCGACCTAATTTTGGGCTCGGCATGATACCCAAGTAGCTTTCTCAATAATTTCTCTCGAAACACAGGTACCAAAGATAACAGTTGATCCAAGGACGACTGTAACGGTGAGCTAATGATTTCATCAAACCATTCATTTACCAAGCCTTGCTGACTCGGAGCCTTATCCCGCTCCATTATGGGAGGTATCAATTTCACACCCTGTTGTTGCTCGATCTAACCTCCACACCTCGCCTGATTAGGAGACTCGTCTCGAACCTGCTTCAAAACCTTGTCTCGGATTTGTCTTTGTTCCTGTCAATCAATAGGGCCTTTATTCCTTGATCTTGTAACTGCCAACACTTCAACCTCTTTACCTTTCCCACATTGTTTATAATCACACTGCCATTGGTTATTATTCTTAACGTGCATTCCATCAGATGTACTGGGTGCATCATGGGCTCTATCCACTTGATATGGCCATTCTATCAGCATGGCATTCGCCTGAGCCGCCTGCTGCCCCTGTTGTTGATGTTGTACCTGTTGATTATGCTAATTATACCTAATAACGGGTATACCTCTTTCTTCACGATGCTTTACCCACAAAGGGCAATTCAGCCCTATCCAATGATCGGGAGCTGAACAATATCCACAAGGCATTACCCTTGGTGGTCGACCTTGGTGATTGCCTTGTTGGTTGTTCCCTTGCTGATTCCCTTGATCTCTCGATGGGGGTCTTACTTGTTGTTGTCTCTGAAAATTACCTCACCCTTGTATAGGAATAGCCTGATTGGCCGCTACGTCATTGAGATTTCAATTGTCCTACCGAGAACTTTGCCCTCTATGCTTAGGGTTATACCAACACTGAGTTGTTGTATGTCCCTCTTTGTCACAGATATCACAAAATTGTTTTTCCTTTGGAGCTAGTATAGAATACCCATGTCTCTTTAACTTATTAATCCATTCTATTGGAGATAGACGTCTGCGGAAGCACGCGAACAGCACAAGGAAGAAGAAGAAGCTTGGAGCACAAACACACAATACTGAATGTATTACTAGAGAATGTACAAAGATAAGTAGCCCATTAGGGCAATAGGCGTATATACAAGCCGGGGGAAGAAAACCTCCTAAAGAGGGAAAAAAGTGCCCCGGCGGTCCTAGAGTGTTCACACACACATCACTACCTAAATATATCAACAAATCCCCCCTGGGAGTGATGCGGTGAACAAGGAGCTGGCATTCATGTATAAGGAAGTGCCAAGCTATGTGGAAATCACTCCACAAAAGGAAGTAATCCCAAAGCTTTGCGGAAAGCTTCAAACTTCTCCCTAGGCAGAGCCTTCGTGAAAAGGTCTACAATGTTCTCCTGTGTGGGCACATATGCCAAGCTGATCTCCCCAGCAGAGAAAGTCTCCCTGACATAGTGATAATGCACCTCAATGTGCTTAGTGCGAGCATGGAACACAGGGTTCCTCGCAACTGCCAATGCGCTCTGACTGTCAGTGAAGATGGTGGTGGCAGAAGACTGGCCAACACCCAAATCAGCCATAAGGCGTCTAAGCCACACACACTCAACAGTCGCTGTGAAAGCTGCCCTATACTCAGCCTCACAACTGGAAGTGGCCACAATAGGCTACTTCTTGCTCAACCAAGATATACATAAGCTACCAAGCATGAAGCAAAAACTACTGGTGGACACACGAGTGTCATAGCAACCAGCCCAATCTGAGTCAGAAAAAGCATGCAAATCTGGCGGTAGTGATCCCCCCTTGGGATAAAACAACCCAAGTAGCCGAGTACTAGTCAAGTAGCAAAAGATGCGCTTAACCGCTTTCCAATGCATGACTCCTGGGCAATGCATAAACCTGCTCATCTGTGAGACAGCAAACTGAATATTTGGCCAAGTAATGCATAAGTAAATCAAGCATCCAACAGCCTGCTGATAGAGAACAACATCAAATGCATCTCTAGCATCATGAAGACTCAATCGTAAACCTGTCTCCATAGGAGTGGCAATAGGCTTACAGTCTTCAAGGCCAAAACACTGCAATAATGTGTCAATTTATTTCGTTTGACACAAAGCCATTCCACCATCAACGTGCATAAATTGAATGCCCAAATAGTGATGCAAATGCCCCAAATCAGACATCTCAAATGAGGCATGCAAATCAGCCTTAAAATCAGCAATATGTGTCTCAATAGGACCAGTGAGCAGCATGTCATCAACATAGACAACAATGATAAGAAGCACATCATTAGCACGTTTAACATATAAGGTGCTTTTAGTTGGACTGTTCTCAAAACCATGTGCAATCAGATAGGCGTTACATGGTGCTTGCTTTAAACCATATAATGCCTTCTTTAACCTGCAAACCTGGTTTTCATGCCCTTTCTGCACAAAGCCACGGGGCTGAAAAACATACACTTCTTCATGCAAGTCACCATTCAAAAATACTGTTTTAATGTCCAATTGATGTACATTCCAACCATGATGGGCTGCAAGTGCACAAATGCTACGAACAGTAGTCATACGGCATGTAGGTGCAAAGGTCTCATCAAAATCAATGCCTCTTTCCTATCCATAACCCTTTGCAACAAGCCTAGCCTTATACCTTTCAACTGTACCATCAGGTTTACGCTTCAGCTTGTATACCCACTTAGTGCCAATGGCCTTCTTGCCAGGAGGCAAGTCACATAAAGACCATGTACCATTCTTCATTATAGCATCATATTCAGATTGCATAGCATCCATCCAATTTTCTGAATTTTGTGCTTCATCAAAAGAAACAGGCTCATTCTCATCATAGAGACTAGATGCAGCCATAGCATAGCAATCTGATGCAAAGGAGGTACTATGAGAGCCTGAACGAGTACGATATGACAAAGGTGCATCTAATTTGCTATCACGCAAAGTCCGCACCAGCCATTTTGGCATAGTTTTTACCTGCTCAATATCAGCTCTCTCATCAACAAGTGCATCATGTAAATCTGCATCAGAAATGGAATGATCTGCATCATCATATGAAACCTGCAAAGGCTGAGAAGTTGCCTCATTAGGACCAGCACTAGCCTGTCCACCTGTAAAAAGAGGCATCAAAGTATCGTACATGTCTTTGGAGCTAACAGATGTCTCCTTAGTACATGAAAGCAATGGCTGAATAGCATCTTCCACAAAGAGAACATCACGGCTAACCAGAATGCGTTTAGTCTGTGGATGATACAGAAGATAGGCTTTACTTTCAGAACTGTACCCAACAAAAATACATTTTACTGCCTTATCATCCAATTTTCTGCGATGTTGTTCAGGCACTAATGCATATGCCAAACAACCAAAAACACGCAGATGAGCAACAGATGGCTTGCGGAAATGCCAAGCCTCATATAGAGTGATAGACTGCAACGGTTTAGTGGGACACCTGTTCAGTACATATGCTACACACATGACAGCCTCAAGCCAGAAACTATGTGGTAAAGCCTGACTTTTGACCATGCACCTCGCCATCTCCATGAGTGACCTGTTCTTTCATTCAGCAACTCCATTCTGTTGAGGTGTATACGGCACTGTACACTGGTGTTTTATCCCACGTTCAGCCAGAAATGCATTAAAATATTAAGACATATATTCCCCCCCTCGATCAGAACGGAGGGTGCCCATTTTACATGCTAATAGATTTTCAGCCAAAACCAAAAACTATTTGAAGCACATGAACACTTCGGACTTTGCTTTGAGTGGATATACCCATGCATGCCTGGAAAAATCATCAATGAAAGTCACGAAGTAAAGGTAATTTCCAAAAGAGGGTGTCTGCATAGGACCACAGACATCACTATGTACAAGCTGCAATTTTCGCATAGCCCGAACTGAACCATCTTTTGGAAAGGAAGAATGCTGCATTTTGCCCAAAATACAGCCTTCACAAGCATGTTTTCCTGGTGCCTCAAGTTTGGGCAAAGAGGACACCATTTCAGATTTCTGAAGGCGTAACAAACTAGCAAAATTCAGATGACCAAAGCGTGCATGCCAAAGCTTTGCATCTGACATAGCCTGAAAATCATGAACTGCACATGCCGAATCATTCACAGATCTTTCATAGTCTATGAGCTTATACAGCCCACGACATAAAATGCCAGAAGCAATAATCACATCGCCATTTGAGAGATCATGGACTGTACACCTGTCATCAACGAATTTCACAACCAAGCAAATCTTGGCTAATGCAGAAACTGATAACAGGTTCTTTTTGATGCCTGGCATAAATAAAGCATCTGACAAAGTGAAAGAACTACCATCAGCAACAGTCAGAATGATCTTACCAACTCCCATAACAGGATAAGAGGAGTTATTGGCACATGTGACAGTATTCCCTGTAGGGGCAGGCTCGAGTGAAGAGAAGAAACTGCGCTGCGAGGTAATATGTTTGGTCGCCCCACTGTCAAAGTACCAAACATCTGAGTCTACTGCAGACATGCACTGATCATGAGAAGATGGGTCAAGACTGCAGACAGTAGTAAACGCCCATTCTTCTTCCTGCACAAGATTTGCAGACTCTGTTTTTGGTGTAGAGGCCTCTGCAACAACCATTCAAGCCTCTTTCTTCTTTGCCTCTTTAGCAGCCAGTTTTGGACAGTTCTTTATAATATGATCATTTCCTTTACAATACTTGCAGAACAATTTCTGCTTTTCTGATTTCTTCTCATCTTTATCATGGTTCTTCGATTGTGTAGCATTTGCAGATTTTTGCTTACTAGTAGAAGAGCTCCATTTTCCTTTGCCCTTCTAACTAGCCAAGAAAGCTTGATCTGCAACATGCATAATGGACCTGTTCTACCTGGAGTAATCTTCTTGCAACAGAATAGAGACTAATTCCTCAAATGACAAGGCATTCGGATTGCCTTTCATCATCAACCGAAGAGTAGAGGCAAAACTCTGATATGAATCAGGAAGACCATTCAGAACGGTCTGCACAAGTGAGCTATCTGGTATAACCTCATCAGCAGAAATCAATTGTTCCTTC
Organism: Ceratopteris richardii; assembly: GCA_020310875.1. NCBI lineage: Eukaryota > Viridiplantae > Streptophyta > Polypodiopsida > Polypodiales > Pteridaceae > Ceratopteris > Ceratopteris richardii. Next base: position 25,830,553 of record CM035422.1, read on the forward strand.
AGGTCTTTGATCTTTGTAAGAAAATTGTCCATAGAATCACCTTCATTCATGTGCTCACTCTCCAACTGTTTTCAGAGGTAAGCAACATGAGCCTCATTCTTAGCCTGGTACAAAGTGGTAAGTGTATCCCAAGCATCCTTTGTTGTTCTGCAAGAGCGAATGTGAGGAGTAATGGCACGTTTGACAGACAAAGCTATCAATGCATGTGCCTGGGCATCTCTGCCATCCCAACGAATCTGCTCTGCAGTAGGTGCAACAGAAACAACAGCATGAACAAGAATCTACGGAATATCATCTTCGACACCATCTTCATTAGCTCTAATACCTGTATTTGCAGTACCTGTCGTTACAGGTGTAACAGGACATCTTTCAACACCCTGCACAATGTTCCACAATCCTTTTGCAACCAGTACATGTCGCATCATATAAGCCCATAATGGGCAGTTGGTACCATCCAACTTATCCTCAACAACCAACATACGGAATACATCACTGCTTTCAGCCATGGCCGGTGACTAAAATACCTTGATGCAGAAAATTGACTGTATCTCAAAAAGTTGAACAGAACTGCCCAGACGAGTTCTGCTAGACCTGTAGCAGCCTTCGAGACGCTTAAACTGGCGAACAAAAATTGGTATATACCTTTGGCACAAAAGGACGAAATAGCCTGCACAAGCGCTACGGTAGTGCGTTCGGAGGCCGAAACGAGCTCAGATCGCGATTTCGGCACCACAAAGCAAAGCCGTTTTGATCTCGGAAACACCCTGAGTATGCTCACCAAATTTCGTGCGAATGTGAGACTGCAAACGGAGGAGTGTCGACGGCACCCTAGAAGAAGCGACAACCTGCTCTGATACCAATTGTTGGAGATAGACGTCTGCGGAAGCACGCAAACAGCACAAGGAAGAAGAAGAAGCTTGGAGCACAAACACACAATACTGAATGTATTACTAGAGAATGTACAAAGATAAGTAGCCCATTAGGGCAATAGGCGTATATACAAGCCGGGGGAAAAAAACCTCCTAAAGAGGGAAAAAAGTTCCCCGGCGGTCCTAGAGTGTTCACACACATCACTACCTAAATATATCAACACATTCCTCCTCTTTACTGTGGTTGGCTTTATGCTCACGATGCTTTGTCCTCACTATTTCATCATCATAGTCATCAGTGTCATAATCACTTAAACTCTTGCCCGACTCCGTTGCTGAATCCGATTCAACCTCTGAACCAGAATCAGACTGCTTCTTTTTGGTTCATCCAAACCTTCTTTCCACACGCGCTGCTGCTAATACTAATACATCAAAGCCATTTGCAATGTCCACACTCGCCACCGCATGTCTTATTGTGCTCCGTAATCCTTTAAAAAAAATCATGCCAACATCTCATCAGTAGGTCGTTCATTACCTTGCAACCTCTCCATTAGGGTCCGAAACTTTTGAGCATAGTCTTCCACTAGCATGGTCTTTTGTCTGATGGCCCTCAACTTCCTTAATACATTGGAAAGCAACTTTTCTTTTCTAAATCGTTGCAAGAATGCTATTTTTAAATCATCATATGTAGCAAAATGGGCAATGCCGTATTGACTGAACCAGCTCATAGCTCGCCCTTCCAACGTGGCTGCAAACTGTTGAAGCTTAATATCATTACCATACATAGCTCGATATCCATTAGCTGTCCATTTTATTTCGAATTGAGCCACATGGCAATCAGCATCCTCCTTAGAGGTTCCACTGAAATGAGCAGCTTTGACCTTAGGATTAGGACGTGGTTGAGCCATTGGCTGTGGTTGAGGTGTGCGCCTAGTTCTTTGACCGGTCTCCCTTGCAAGTGGCTCAAACTAGAGTCCTCTTCTTACCCCTATAGTTGCTTTTGTGAGGAATAACGCTCCAAGTATGCCGCCCACTAACCTTGCCTCTGCTCCACCTGTTTCCCCCTGTTCCTCTTCAGTTCCCAGATCTTCCTGCTCCTCGGCCTCGTACCACTCATAAAAGTCTGAAGATGTCTCCACGTTTGACTGCTCTTGCCTATGCCCTCGTAAAATATACTTTACCAAAATGGTTGCATCTGCTCCTCATGCATTCTTGAGGCTGCGTTAGCCGTACAGTAGGATCGCCAATTGTGTTGAGGGTTCCAAGGTTCAACACAACATCTAAGTAAAGAACAAATCAGAATTACTCATTTTCCATTTGCACTGATCTTCATTCATAGAGATTCCACTGGATCATATTTGAAAGACTGCAATGTTTTGTTCCGGTAAGCTTCTACCGATTCAGAATTACACGGTCACATTTCAGATTACACATTTCGATGATTAACAGGTTCTTACACACTCACATGCACACGAGTTCAATGCGCTTCGGTGCAAACAATTTGAATCTCTCTATAAACTTAGTGGAAATAGAAGATTACAAACAAGAACTCTTGTCTTGCAGACATCTTTCTTTGATTGACTTAACACCACGATTACAGAATTGTAAATATAAAGCTTCATAGATAGTATTCGATACATCACACGATTACATCAATCAGAGTCTATATAATGTTTCCTGCAGAACCTGTTTCACTGTCCTCCAAATCCGTGTTAAGAAAGCTTCTTCTTCTTACAGTTGTCGCGCTCCCCCCTTTTGTAATGTCTTTTTTCCTTCTTACGACATGTCCCTTTTTATCTCAACATAACCATCTTTTTCTTTTTATTTTATTAAAATCCAATACACCAAAAAGATATATCTAACTAAATAATATCTACGTTTAACCATCTTTTCTAAATTCAAATTAATCATTCATCTTCCAGATTTCCCTGCCTTCAACAGAGAGGTAGGAACTCAAGAGGAAGGGGCAGAGGAGGTAAGCAAGAAGTGTCAAAATGAAGAGGTTGGAAGACTTAGCTGAATCATCCAACCAAGCTCTAAGGAGATCACAAAGGGAGAGCAAGAAGCCAATCAGATATGGGTATCACACTTCATTAGTTACTAAGAATTCCATTTATCTTGCTCAGGATTTATCACTTGAAGAGCCCTCTACATATGAAGAAGCAAAGTCCAAGGGAGAATGGAAAGAAGCCATGGATGAAGAAATAGAAGCACTCCAAGAGAATGATACTTGGGAGCTAGTACCCAAGAAGGCATCAATGAAGGTAATTGGTTCTAGATAGATTTACAAAATCAAGAGAAACTCAGATGGATCCATAAGCAGGTATAAAGCTAGACTTGTGCCTAAGGGTTTTGCACAAACCCAAGGAGTTGATTATGAAGAAACATTCTCACATGTGGCTAAGATGCCAACCATCAGAGTATTGGTAAGTATGGCTACATCATGGAATTGGAATATGTACCAATTAAATGTAAAAAAAGCTTTCCTTAATGGATGGATTTCAGAGGAAGTTTACATGGCTCAACCTCCTGGGTATGAAGACCCAAGCAAGGTAAATTGTATGTGCAAATTGAACAAATCTCTTTATGGATTGAAGCAAGCACCTATGGCATGGAATTGTTGGTTGACTACCTATCTTCAAGATCAAGGATTCATCATGAGCAAGGCAAATTCTTCTCTACTTGTCAAGAGAAGCAACTCAGAATTGATATACTTATGTGTGTATGTTGATGACATAATTCTTACCGGTAGTGATGCCAATGGCATCAAACAAATCAAGAACCAAATGATGCAGGAGTTCAAAATCTGTGACCTAGGGTTACTAAAGTATTTTCTTTGACTTGAATTGGTCTATACAAATTTTGGAATTTACATTACTCAAAGGAAGTATGTGCAGGACATGTTGAAGAAGTTCCACTTGGATAATGCCAAGATCGCTCGCTACCCCATGGAGGTAAATAATAAATTGAGTGCTCATGAAGGTGATTTTCTTAAAGACATTTCAGGTAGTTGGAAGTCTAAACTATGCAACCTTGACAACGATTGATATAGCTTATGGAGTAAGTGTTTTAAGTCAATTCATGCATAAAGCTAGAGCACCTCACTTGGAAGCTACCAAAAGGATTTTGAAGTAACTCAAGGGTACGCAAAATCAAGGTTTATACTTTCCATATACTTCACATTTAGACATGAAGCTATACTCAGATGTAGATTGGGAAGGTTGTAAGGATGTCAAGAGGAGTACTTTTGGTTATCTTTCTTTTGTAGGAGATAAGCCCATTTCATGGTCTTCCAAGAAGCAACCTATTGTAGCTTTATCTTCAACAAAGGCTGAGTACAGGGGATTATCCAATGCTAGTCAAGAAGCCATATGGATTAGATTACTATATACAAATTTGGGACTACACTTTAACTCACCTATGATCTTCGGTGACAATACAATCTCTTTGCATCTTGCAATCAATCCTATCTATCATGCAAGAACCAAGCATATAGAAGTTCACTATCATTATGTTAGGGAGAAGCTATTGAGCAAGGATATTCAACTTGCATATGTATCCACAAATATGCAATGTGCAGATTTATTGACTAAAGCACTTGATGGTACTAAACTTTGCAAGTTTAAAGCTATGATTGGATTGTAGGACATTCAATAGGATTTATGAAGAAGAACAAGCCAAGATGTTTGGCTTGAGGGGAAGTTGTTGGTGCAAATGCCAAGCCTTCACACTTGGCTAGGCATTGAAGAAGCTATGTGCAAACATTTGAAGGACCACATGAACCATTGCTTATGATTTTTTACCATTAACTATTATAAAAGTCATTTGACTTGGAAGAATATGGTAAGTCCACATATTGTGTGGAGTTTGGAGAACTAAATGCTACGAATCTCATTTTGTAGAATCATTCCTAACTTATAGGAACACTTTTAGGTGGAGCTCTATTTGAATTTCAAATTCAAACCTGAAGAAAAGTGACTATATAAGTGTTTACACTCTTAGTCCAAGGGAAAGTACATACACAGAATGATATTTTGCCAAAACCTTCTGAAACTAGATCAGTTTGGGTCTCCCTAAGTCCATAATTTCACTCTCATGTATCGTGGGAAGATACGGGCAAATACATGCACCAAGGGGCATCCAACTCTAGTGGTTACCTTTTAGCAAACTCTCTTCTCTCACTCTCACACATACATATGCTTTCGCACATGCTCATTCCCTTGCTTCCACACTCTCATACTCTTATACCTACACACCCTTATTTTCCCTCACCTTTTCTTTCTAAAGTGGCTAAGGCATCTTATGACCGTCTAATTAGCTAAGGGAACGACTTCAAGGTTAGCCTTGATAAAGGCACTTACACGAAACTAGATAGGTATAGTGCTCTTTGGTGAGTACGTGGTGCTGTCAGTTCTTTGGGTTCATCCTCAACATACAAGCCTTTTCAAGAATTTCAGCTAGTTGTTGTGGCATGTTACTTTCATATTCAACAACTATTGCACTGCTGTGTTTTTGGATTGGTAAAGGGTCAGCCACTCTACAAGCACATAAGAACTACGCTTATATATATCTGACGAGAGCTAAGAGTATTCTTGGAATGTCAAGCACTATCCAAGAGTTTAGTGTAACTTTTCGTTTGCAAGTGGATGCTACAACCCTCATATTCGTTCGAGACTTGGACCCATAGACAGTCATACGTCCATTTCAATACCCCCACCACAAGACTTTAAAACCCACACAACAGTGGTTGCCCGGATCTAGGGGCCTGAAGCATAATGATTCAAAGTAGGACTGAATCCTTAGCTATCTCTCTCTCTCCTTACTCACGCTTTCTAATTTCACTTAATTCCTTGTTCTCTCTCTTTCACATATTCTCGTCTTCACACATTTCCCGAATTTCTCGCTTTCTTGCTAATATGCAATCACACACACATGCGTACTAAAAATTATAGATCTTACTCACCGACACTTTCTCCCTCACTCACATGCTCACCCACACTTTATCATGCACATACTTTTTCTTCTTTGCCACTCTTATTTTCCAGCACCCACAAGGGCTCTTCTTTTTTCCTTGCCTTTGGTGACCTTTCCTATTTTGTCCCTTTCCCACCTTCACACATTCTCACTTACTCCCACACACACTCATGCATCCACATACATTCATGCAATCTCCCCCCCCCCCATTTACGCAGTCGCTGGTTTCAACTAAGAACAACCATCTTCACCCTTAATTCAAAACAAATGCTCATATTACTGTAGCCACACGGATCTAAATCCCAACCCCATTACAGGCTGCAACTGTGCAACATTACCCCTAGAACACGATCCCAATATATATGCTGCCCCACATCCCCCACTAACGACTGATCCGCTTATGCTATTCACAAGCATATACAAACACACCAACACAAACTCGTAGGCAGTCAAGCAATTGGGGCAAATTATACAAATGTTAATGCAAAAGGTACTAACTTACCATTTTAGTGTGCGATTGCGGATTTGATCTAACATCTGAACCCATGTTTTAGTCTGTGCTTACCAAGAAATAACAGGAATGGAGGACATGCAGATATATACTAACACAGTTCCGAGCTTTATACGTTAAGTCATGCTAAGCACGCGATCTAGATCCCATCACATCTCTAAATAACCTTTCGATCTCGGATGAACAACAATGTTTATCCTACGTATGCATTGAGATTATTGCTTTACCCATTCATTTAAGGCGTTCGCAATGAAGTTCTGCAGCACATTTGAAACGCTTATGAATATCTATTTAGCATAATAGTTACACTTCATGTTGCGATCCGAGAGTGCTTGTTCATATCTCCACATACAGGAAAAACAAAGCAAATTCAAAACACACCTATTGGAGCAATCTGAACAGTGTTTTTGCCTAGTGCTATACAAGATCTTTTCTTAATCAGTGGCATACCAACCTTACAATACACATCAGCATACCAGTTTCCCGTTCTTTATGTTTGCGCTTTGTTCGCTTGGTTGAAATGGAGCAGCATCTCAGGGTTGCTAAATCTTCAAATCAACATCACAACAACATGAATTTGGGAGCAACCATTGTATGCGATCCTCCTAAAAACGATGAACGCCTCCTTGGTGCTGGCGATTCCTTGATGCTCTCTGAGGACAAAAATTGCAGCTCCGAACTTAGGCCACCGCCCCCCAAAAAAAAATATCCTTCCAAAACTACTTTTGATTGATATGTGTGTGATTGTTGATGTCAACAAAAACCTGAAGATTGATATGTGGCTGACCATAACGTGTACAATCGTCTTCTAGTTTCTTAAAGATCTACCATATGGTGACTACTGTGAAATGTTGCCTTCAGCAATTCTTAATAGTCTGCAAAATTTTAACCAAACTTAAAAAAACTATGACTCACAAACTTCAAATCAACACTTGATTGCACATGGAAACTGCCCTCTCCTTTCCTGTGAGCATGACTGAACACCTCTCTTCAGGCCCTCTATGTTCAAGAGCTAAAAGTCATCTTCTTTCTCGTTCCTAGAAGAGAGAAGGAAGCCTTTGAAGTATCATCCTCTCTAAATGAAGAAGAAAAAACTTTGCCTGAAGCATCTGCACACCTTTAAGCCTGTCCTTGGAGCCGCCCATTAGGCAAAAGAATGAGAACAACTTGTAATTATCCTTCACACTTGGGCAGAACAAAGCGACTACTGCACCTATGTCCCTCTTCTTCCTTCCATGGTTGTCGCGTGTAGACAGAGCTTTAAATATATCTCTCTAGAAGAAAGTGGTGGTCATTTGAGATTATCTTTTCCCGAATAGTTGAGCCTTTGTTTAAAGGTATCTTCCCAATAGACTATATATTAATCTCTCCCTCTTACGTAAATTCTTTTACCTTCTCTCTTTCTTTGCACATCATTTGCTTCAATCTTCAGTACTCTCACAGAAAGTTATCTTTCCATGACCGGATTCCTTGTATCATGTGTAGTCCTTTGCATCACATGTCTGTCATATGCACCAAATGTGCCATCTAGTTGGACAAGCATTGAAGAGTGATATATCAGACATCATCCTTGTGCACATCATCATTGTACCAGCTTGATGAATTAAACTTGTCAAACTACTGAGTTTTTGTTTCCTTGCAAACATCACCAGTTACGACCAAGAAGTTCAGAAGGGCTATAGCCTGTCTTGAAAATATCCCTTTGCACTATGAATTAAGGAACATAAAAACTTAAGAATCAGCTCTGGCAAAATGAATGCCCCAGCCAAGATAGATCTTTGCACCGCTGAAATGACATACTTCGGTCTTGAGCGCCATAGTAGACTGCTATCTCCTTTTCACTCAACAATATGTGCTTCCCATGTTAGCATCATCCCCCCCCTCCCCCCGTTTGATTCGGTAAGCACCCTTCTTTTGTCAAGCGATCATCCTTGCATACATCCCCCCGGTTGCCATCTATTTCATAGCAATAGAATGTTGGAACCCCTAGACAGGCTTCTGTTGAAAAATCTCTATTGTTCTTCTCACTACCAAAACATGGACATCTAGCCTCTGGACACCAAAGTTCTTCTCTACCTCCAGGATTCACGTCACCCTAAACTAGTAACTTCTCCAAGAACTATTGCATATCCTCACGTAGTACTTCTGTAGTTCCATCTAGCGAATTTCAAACTGTAAATCTTCACATTTGCCACATGCTATTGTCCTTTGTGCATCACATAGCGCCTTCTATTTGCCATTGATTTACCCTTTGAACTACGTGGAGGACTCCGTCTGGATGAAGAAGCCTAACTCATGTATTTAAGTATCTGTCTGCTGGTTGCTATGAACATGGCCTGCTAAGAACTTCATGTGGAGATCAATTCACACTATTTTTCCCTTTCTCCTCTGCTCATAACCTATCGATCTGTTTCTCGTTCCCCCCCCCCCCCCTTCGTCTTCATCAACAGCTCAATCGAAGACCTCCATCATCTTAAGGCTTCTCATAACCTTCTGTGTATGTCCGAGAAGTTGTGTTCCTCCCATTGTCTCCATCAGAGCATCCCTTGATCAGCTTCCCTTTGGATTGGAGTCTAGGCCATCATTATTTCGAGGGTCATCCTCAACACGCTTTGATAAGAAATATATGGAGTGCGCTATCTTCCCCTCATTCTCATTCTTCTCCTACCACATGTACACACAGAAAAAAACCAAAAACGGGAGAAAAAAATCCGAGAGATAGAGCATGTGAGACCCGGGGACACTGAGAGAGAGCAAGAGACAGAGACAATTTTTCTTTTTGTTTTCTTTCCCACAAACCCACTCCCCCTGACATCTCACACACCCACGTTCCCCACTTCTCCTGCGTTTCTCTTTATAGACTTTTTCGAAGTGGCCAAAGTCACAGAAACTCTAGATTGACAAGACATATGAGAGCAACCCTGCCACATAAGGTAATTTCTGTACGGGGCTCAAAACACAGCAAGCATTGGTAATCTATGGATAATTTTAGTATTACCCTCTCTATTGACTCATGGAAAAAACACACATCTTGAAGGATTCAAGAAAAAATTAGTCGCTCACTAGAATCTCTTCAATGGGCAGTAATTTAATCAATTGAACAAGGGGAGATGAAGTTCTTGATCTCCACATCTTGAGTGCAATCCTAAGTTGTTCTCCCCTCCACATCAGGGACATCATACTTAGCTCTTGCCTCCCCCTTAATACCTTATCTTGAACCATCATGTTCCATGACACATTGTTCAAAGGCACACCTTCTAGGTGCACTTGCTCCCATAAATTGTGAGCTTGTTGAGAGTGTCTACGCTAAAAATAGCTTGCCATAAGTGAGTTCCCAAAAAAATTGCATCATGAACATGCTCATATTCCCTGCAATGAAGTAGATTCTCTGCCAAATAGAAACATGGTAGGGCATAAAAACCGACTCTTTACTAAGCTAACATACTCCCCTCTTCTGCTTGCGAAGTCGTCCCTGACGAGCCAATTAGCACCTGCACTCAAACTATTCAAGTCATTGACAATACATCCATGCATATTCACATATCTCATACTTATTTGATCTTTTTCCACTGGCATACCTGCAATGACACTAAATCAACATCATTAGTCATAAAAAATCAGTCACTTCACCTACCAACTTTGGATGCCGTTTCGCATCTTCACCTATCATGTCCACCTATCTACAAACTCACCAAAACATTAGACCATTTTTCATCAAATTACAATATCTACAACCAAAATGAAAGACAACCATATCAGTCATCCACATCACACAGATATACTCAGCACACACATCATGATCCCGTATCACACATGCATTCTCGTCGCACACAACATACCCATGCCAACAGAAAGCAGAACCACATTTTTTTCTCGACACTCTTTTCTGCTATCCAATCAATACCTCACGAATCTCCTATTCCACATGCATACTCAACCCATTTTTCACACGCACCATATATATGTAAACAGGTACCATTCTTAAATTTCAAATTTTTTATGCCCTACCCGGCTATACTACCACCTCCCCAATTCATCTTTCGTTTCTCATCGAGACCTCCTGTCTATTTGTCATGGCTCTTCAACCTAGGATGTCCTATCCCCACTTGCCTTCCTATCTATCTCTTGTTTTTTGCTTGCTCATCAACTAGATCCTATGCTAGGTCACCACCACCCACTCTAACTTGGTGGATACACGACAAGGACCACTCAAGCCTAACACGAGCTCACCTCAATAGGACCACTCATCATCAACACGATTCAGGACTTCTCAAGTTGTCATACCACCTAAGAGCCAAACTGAACACTTCCTAAGAGTTCACAAACAAACAAAGCAACTAGCACGCTTGGGTTCCTCAAGTCCAAGTCTTCCATAGACACGTCGCAGCCAAAACCCTAGCCGAGCTTAAGCTTCGATTTGACATGCCTCATCAGGAGTCCACACATTCCCAGATCCCCACAAACACAGACACATATTCCCATCCGAGCATCATGCTCTCTCACCTCTCTTCTGTCCTCCCTCGAGCGAGGAATTTTTACTTTTTTTTTCTCTTTCTTTTTTTTTTTAATTTACGCGCAATGCACACCGCTAGTCCTATGCGAAACCGATGTCAGCTCGTGGCTTTGACCACCCGGCCAAAGGGACTCCACCCACCTATCGGCCCACATAGGCACATAGCCACATATAGGTCGGGCCTACAGCGAAACTAGCGTCAGCTCATGGCCTCAATCACCCAATCAAGGTTGCTCCACCCGCCTACTAGCTCACTACAGCACACCGACAACACACACACACAAATACACAATCATTTCTTGTTTGTTTTTTTTCTTTTTTTAAATTCCCGCATCTCGAGAATTAGGAGACAAAAGAAAGGATCTTTTCCCAACCATCCCGATCACGACACACACACATAAATTCCCTGGACATCCCGATGAGACACATCTCCTCTCTGCTGTTACTCAAGCCAAAATCCAACCACTAATGCCGTGGTCAACTTTTCCTCTCGAAACCCGCACATACTAACCACCTCATCGACCTGAAACCTCAAAAAGTGCCACTTCAGTCCTAAGCGTACAACAGACTTGGTCTGCCCGTCCTCACATCTCATACGTGCAATCTACAAAGCAAACCCTAGTCAGACTCAAGCTGTCCTCACCGACATCCAACTCCTCGTTTATTTTTTCATCTCCAACCTCTGCCTCGCAGAGATTCCACCTGACCTGATAGATGACACGGAAAACTACCATTGGCCGTTGTACTTCTTACTACTTCAAGCCTCGCCGCTAGATCTCTTAATCCTTGTTTGTTGTGCTCAATATCACTCTGATATTGGAACAGGTAAGAGTCAATGCTTTAGAACCGATTCCATATTTTCTCCATTTTTTCATCTAAATCTCTGATCCTTTTTTCAGATCCGAGGGGAATATCCTCCCTCTTCTCAACTTGAACGGTCAACTTCTTGACCTATTCTCGAATTGTCCTTTCCTCCCAAATCCTACTCATATTTTCTACATCCAGATCATCTACCTTCTTCGACAATTCATTCTTCGTCCTTTCTAACTCTGCTCTGAACGCATCCAACCTGTCCAACACCGCTTTCAACTCTTCCTCCACTTTCCCTACTTTTTGGTCCTTTACTTGTCCTCGTGTCTCGTCGTCTTTCCGATTCATCCACCTACAGAGCTTGCTACTCAGCCTTGCATTCTCTTTCTCTACCTGTCTCATTTTCTCATCACTTTCTGTTTGAGCACTCTTCATCCTTTCTAATTCTAGGTGGAACTCTTCAGCTACCTTATCCTCTTGGTCATCATATCTACAAGTCATCTCTCGTAATTTCTCAATTTCCTTTCCCATTCGATCGACTCTCTATGCCAAGTCATCATCATATTTAGGGGAATCCTCCTCGATCTCAGCACTATCGCAATCGGCTATCGTCAAGCAAGTTCTTAGGTCTAAGACCATGTTTTCATGCTCAGACCTCGCAAGGCCTTCCCTCAAGCTTTTGTTCGCTCTCAACTCCTTGTTTCTATTCTCCACAACTTGCAACTGTTCTACACATTTCGCGACGACATCTCCTAACTTCGCTTGACTTTCCTCAAGCTTTTCTACCTTGGTCCTCTCGCTATCCCACTCTAGCCGAAGCAAATTGACTTGACATTCCAGGCTCTTTACGAGTTCTATCAAGTCTCCATCATGAGATCCACTGGCCTTGCTTTCACTTGCTCTTGCGGTCTCTGTCGACGAAGTAAGTCCACCCTTGTCAAATTCCACATACAAAGAGTATAAACACCTATCGGATTGATTCGTTGCGACCTTTACGTCAGTCACCTCTTTTGAGCCACACACGTGCTCGCATAGTCTCTTTTTCTCGTAGTCCGCACATGTGGGAACAAAATCCAACGAGGTGCATACAGGAGGGAAATATTTGGCTATATGACCAATCTGCTCGCAACACCAGCATCTCACATAATTTGATATCGGGCCAAATCGCCACCCTCGGTTCACATGATGTCTCATGGTCGGATGAGAATATATCCATCTCCTATTTTGTCCAAAATTCGATTGCCTCATGTTGGCCTTCTCAATACCACATGCTTGCTTTTGTTGGGCCATTTCTTTATTGAAGGTCATAGAAGATCTGGGATCGACTTGGCTGTGCCACAGGATTGGGGCACCAAGCGAACTCGTAGCAATCTCTATGAGATGTGTTAAGCCAATTCTCGGCAAACGCGCCAAAATGTTTACACTCTTAGTCCAAGGGAAAGTACATACAAACAATGATATTTTGTCAAAACCTTCTGAAACTAGGTCAGTTTGGGTCTCCCTAAGTCCACAATTTCACTTTGATGTATCATGGGAAGATACGAGCAAATACATGCACCAAGGGCCATCCAACTCTAGTGGTTACCTTTTAGAAAACTCTCTTCTCTCACTCTCACACATACATATGCTTTCATACATGCTCATTCCCTTGCTTCCACACTCTCATACTCTTATACCTACACACCCTTATTTTCCCTCACCCTTTCTTTCTAAAGTGGCTAAGGCATCTTATGACCGTGTAACTAGCTAAGGGAACGACTTCAAGGTTAGCCTTGATAAAGGCACTTACACGATACTAGATAGGTATACTGCTCTTTGGTGAGTACGTGGTGCTATCAGTTCAATCACTTCTTTGGGTTCATCCTCAACATACAAGCCTTTTCAAGAATTTCAGCTAGTTGTTGTGGCATGTTACTTTCATATTCAACAACTATAGCACTGCTGTGTTTTTGGATTGGTAAAGGGTCAGCCACTCTACAAGCACATGAAAACTACGCTTATATATATCTCACGAGAGCTAAGAGTATTCTTGGAACGTCAAGCACTATCCAAGAGTTTAGTGTAACTTTCTGTTTGCAAGTGGATGCTACAACCCTCATATTCGTTCAAGACATGGACCCATAGACAATCATACGTCCATTTCAATACCCCCACCAGAAGATTTTAAAACCCAAAACAACAGTGGCTGCCTGGATCTAGGGGCCTGAAGCATAAGGATTCAAAGTAGGACTGAATCCTTAGCTATCTCTCTCTCTCTCTGTCTCTCTCTCTCTCTCCTTACTCACGCTTTCCAATTCCACTTAATTCCTTGTTCTCTCTCTTTCACGTATTCCCGTCTTCACACACTTCCCAACTTTCTCGCTTTCTTGCTCATATGCACTCACACACACATGCGTACTAAAAATTATAGATCTTACTCACCGACACTTTCTCCCTCACTCACATGCTCACCCACACTTTATCATGCACATACTTTTTCTTCTTTCCCACTCTTATTTTCCAGCACCCACAAAGGCTCTTCTTTTTTCCTTGCCTTTGGTGACCTTTCCTACTTCATCCCTTTCCCACCTTCGCACATTCTCACTTATGCCCACACACACTCATGCATCCACATACATTCATGCAATCTCCTTCCACCCATACGCAGTCACTAGTTTCAACTAAGAACAACCATCTTCATCCTGAATTCAAAACAAATGCTCATATTACTGTAGCCACACGGACGTAAATCCCAACCCCATTATAGGCTGCAAGTGCGCAACTTTAGCCCTGGAACATGATCCCAATATATATGTTGCCCCACATCCCCCATTGATGACTGATCCGCTTATGCTATTCACAAGCATATACAAACACACCTACACAAACCCGTAGGTAGTCAAGCAATTGGGGCCAATTATACAAATGCTAATGCAAAAGGTACTAACTTACCATTTTAGTGCACGATTGCGGATTCGATCTAACATCTGAACCCATGTTTTAGTTTGTGCTTACCAAGAAATAACAGGAATGGAGGACATGCAGATATATACTAACACAATTCCAAGCTATATACGTTAAGTCATGCTAAGCACGCGATCTAGATCCCATCACAGCTCTAAATAACCTTTTGATCTCGGATGAACAACAATGTTTATCCTACGTATGCATTGAGATTATTGCTTTACCCATTCATTTAAGGTGTTCACAATGAAGTTCTGCAGCACATTTGAAATGCTTATGAATATCTATTTAGCATTACAGTTACACTTGATGTTGCGATCCTAGAGTGCTTGTTCATATCTCCACATACAGGAAAAACAAAGCAAATTCAAAACACACCTGTCGGAGCAATCTGAACAGTGTTTTTTCCCACTGATATACAAGAGCTTTTCTTAATCAGTGGCAGACCAACCTTACAATACACATCAGCATACCAGTTTCCCGTTCTTTAGGTTTGGGCTTTGTGCCCTTGGTCGAAATGGAGAAGCATCTCACCGTTGCTAAATCTTTAAATCACATCACAACAACAGGATTTTGGGACCAACCATTGTATGAGATCCTCCCAAAAACGATGAACACCTCCTTGGTGTTGGCAATTCCTTGATGCTCTCTGAGGACAAAAATTGCAGCTGTGAACTTAGGCCGCCCCCCCCCCCCCCCAAAAAAAAAAAATCTTCTTCAAAAACTGCTTTTGATTGATATGTGTGTGATTGTTGATGTCAACAAAAACCCAAAGATTGATATTTGGCTGACCATAACGTGTACAATTGTCTTCTAGTTTCTTAAAGATCTACCATATGGTGACTACTGTGAAATGTTGTCTTTAGCAATTCTTAATAGTCTCCAAAATTTCAACCAAACCTACAAAAATTATGACTCACAAATTTCGAATCAACACTTGATTGCACATGGAAATTGCCCTCTCCTTTCCTGTGAGCATGGCTGAACACCTCTCTTTAGGCCGTCTATGTTCAAGATCTAAAAGTCATCTTCTTTCTCGTTCCTAGAAGAGAGAAGGAAGTCTTTGAAGTATCATCCTCTCTAAATGAAGAAGAAAAAACTTTGCCTGAAGCATTTGTACACCTTTAAGCTTGCCTTGGAGCTGCCATTAGCCAAAAGAATGAGAACGACTTGTAATTATCCTTCACACCTGGGTAGAACAAAGCGACTACTGCACCTATGTCCCTCTTCTCCCTTCCATGGTTGTCGCGTGTAGAGAGAGCTTTAAAATATATCTCTCTAGAAGAAAGTGGTGGTCATTTGAGATTATCTTTTCCCGAATAGTTGAGCCTTTATTCCAAGGTATCTTACCAATAGACTATATATTAATCTCTCCCTCTAACGTAAATGCTTCTACCTTCTCTCTTTCTTTGCACATCATTTGCTTCAATCTTCAGTACTCTCAGAAAGTTACCTTTCCATGACCGGATTCCTTGTATCAGGTGTAGTCCTTTGCATCACATGTCTGTCATATGCACCAAATGTGCCATCTAGTTCAACAAGCTTTGAAGGTGATATATCAGACATCATCCTTGTGCACATCATCATTGTACCAGCTTGATGAATTAAACTTGTCATACTACTGAGTTTTTGTTTCCTTGCAAACATCACCAGTTATGACCAAGAACTTCAGAAGGGCTATAGCCTGTGTTGAAAATATCCCTTTGCACTATGAATTAAGGAACATAAGAACTTAAGAATCAGCTCTGGCAAAATGAATGCCCCAGCTAAAATAGATCTTTGCACTGCTGAAACGACATACTTCGGTCTTGAGCACCATAGTAGACTGTTATCTCCTTCTCACTCAACAATATGTGCTTCCCATGTTAGCATCACCCCCCCCCCCCCCCCGTTGGATTCCGTAAGCACCCTTCTTTTGTCAAGGGATCATCCTTGCATACATCCCCCCGGTTGCCCTCTGTTTCATAGCAAGAGAATGTTGGAACCCCTAGAGAGGCTTCTGTTGAAAAATCTCTACTATTCTTCTCACTACCAAGACATGGATGTCTAGCCTCTGGACACCAAAGTTCTTCTCTACCTCCAGGATTCACGTCACCCTAAACTAGTAACTTCTACAAGAACTATTGCATATCCTCACACAGTACTTTTGTAGTTCCATCTAGCAAATTCCAAACTGTAAATCTTCACATTTGCCACATGCTATTGTCCTTTGTGCATCACATAGTGCCTTCTATTTGCCATTGATTTACCCTTTGAACTACGTGGAGGACTCCGTCTGGATGAAGAAGCCTAACTCATGTATTGAAGTATCTGTCTGCTGGCTACTATGAACATGGCCTGCTAAGAGCTTCATGTGGAGATCAATTCACACTATTTTTCCCTTTCTCCTCTACTCATAACATGTCGATCTGTTTCTCATTTTCCACCCCCTTCGTCCTCATCAGCACCTCAATCGAAGACCTCCATCATCTTAACGCTTCTCAAGACCTTCTGTGTATGTCCGAGAAGTTGTGTTCCTCACATTGTCTACATCAGAGCATCCCTTGATCGGCTTCCCTTTGGATTGGAGTCTAGGCCATTATTATTCTGAGGGTCATCCTCAACACGCTTTGATAAGAGATATATGGAGTGCGCTAGCTTCCCCTCGTTCTCCTTCTTCTCCTACCACCTGTACACATAGAAAAAAACCAAAAACCGGAGAAAAAAATTTGAGAGATAGAGCATGTGAGACCCGGGGACATCGAGAGAGAGAGAGAATTTTTTTCTTTTTGTTTTCTTTCCCACAAATCCACTCCCCTTGACATCTGACACACCCATGTTCCCCACTTCTCCTGTGTTGCTCTGTACAGACTTTTTCGAAGTGGCTAAAGGCACAGAAATTCTAGATTGACAAGACATATTAGAGCAACCCTGCCACGTAAGGTAATTTTTGTACGGGGCTCAAAACACAGCAAGCATTGGTATTCTATGGATAGTTTTAGTATTACCCTCCCTATTGACTCATAGAAAAAACACACATCTTAAAGGATTCAAGAAAAAATTAGTCCCTCACTAGAATCTCTTCAATGGGCAGTAATTTAATCAATTGAACAAGGGGAGATGAAGTTCTTGATCTCCACATCTTGAGTGCAATCCTAAGTTGTTCTCCCCTCCACATCAGTCACATCATACTTAGCTCCTGACTCCCCCTTAATATCTTGTCTTGAATCATCATGTTCCATGACACATTGTTCAAAGGCACACCTTCTAGGTGCACTTGCTCCCATAAATTTTGAGCTTGTTGAGAGTATCTACGCTAAGAATAGCTTGCCATAAGTGAGTTCCCAAAAAATTGCATCATGAACATGCTCATATTCCCTGCAATCAAGTAGATTCTCTGCCAAATAGAAACATGGTAGGGCATAAAAACCGACCCTTTACTGAGCTAACAATAAGAGACATGAAAATCATGCGGCTTAAGGCCTCTTGTTGGAGTTCATTTTCTCTTAATTTGTAGATGTTGACTTGCTTACACCATATCCCACTCTTCTCACTATCATTGGGCATCATAGCTATGCCAATGAGCATGTACAACATTGTTTTATAATAGATTACATCATTGATCATGTCTATCTTCTTCTCTGCTATGTCTACTCAGAACAATGTACTTGTGATGATCATATTGCAGTGATCTCTCCATCATTTTTCATGTTCCATAGCTTGTTGGAACCAGTTCAAAGTCTACTACAAGGTGCCAAAGGTTAAAAGGATTTACTTCAGCCAATTGGGAGAAAATTGCCTCAAAGTACTCATAGGTCATCCTCTTCATAGTCCCTAAAATATCGAGGGTAAGCTACTGATTGTTAAATTGATTGCTAAATACATAGTGTGTCATTTTAAGGGATTCCACTTGGAATCATTAGCTCTATAAGCTAATTAGACACCTTCATAAGGAACTTTCCTAATTGCTACTGTACTGTGAGCACTGAGCAAAATATCTAGCAGGTGTCAAGACCAAAATAGCATGTTTTTTGTCACAAGCTAGTTGAAAAGTTATTTTTTTTATCTAATTGTTTGAAGCATCATTTCCAAAGTACATAGGCACTTATTTAGTGTCATTGGAAAGCTAAAGGGGCCTACAACACAACTCTGAAGTGAAGAGGACCGGTACAAAGCAGGGATTAGTAGTACCAACTCATCCCTTTGTGGTATCTATCCATCTCTCCCAACGTTTTTCCTATGGCTTGTATATATGCCTATAACCCTAACAAGTGACTTATTCTTGTACATTTAGTTGATAATTCCTTTAATGTCATGTTGTGCTCCAAGATTGTTCTTCTTCTTCTTCCTTCTGGTGTTTGTGTGCTTCCACAGACCTCAAACTCCAACAATTGGTATCAAAGCAAGTCATTGCTTCATCTAGGGCATCATCAACACCTCGGTCACAATCTCAAAATCACAGGAAAATAGGTGAGCCATACTGAGGGTGATTAAGATTTCAAAATAGCTTTGTTGCATGGTTTCAAAGTTTGATATGAGATCATTTCAAGCTCTGAATGCACTATGTCAATATCTATGTAGCCAATTTCATCCTTTTGAGCCAAACATATATATAGGTTTTGGTTCACTAGTACAGCACCTTGAAATATATTGTAGGTCAACCAGAGCTCAACAGGGTGTCTTTGTTCAACATTTTTAGATACAATCATTTTTTTGCATTAGTGTATCTAATCACTAGCCATGGCTGAAAGAAATGATGCATTCTATATGTCTGTTGAGGACACATTCAATGGTACTTATTACCTGTTATGACAATATATGATGCATCTTGTATTGGAGCAAAAGGGCTATAGAATATTGTGTAGGGTATTGAAAAGTGCCCTACTACACCTATGAATATAATTATCAAAGGTGATGTAGATGGCATTGAAGGTGATGATCTTTACATTCATGTTCATGTTGTGCTTCATGTTGCACCTATTGTAGAGAAACTTTGTTGGGATGATAGAGATGCTCAAGCACATGTGTTGATAGCATTGTCTCTCACATGTGCCATTATCCCTCACATTTTCTCTTGCAAGATAGCAAGGATGTTGAGGATACACTTACAACCTTACACCCAAGAAATGAGGCTCGTGTTTCTTACCTCCACAAATAGTTGGAGAGTGAGCATATGAATGATGGAGATTCCATGGATAGATTTTGACAAAGATCAATTGATGAAAGAACAATTGATTTCTATCGATGAAGTCTTGCTAGATAGTTCACTTGTGCAGAATGTTTTTAATGGTCTTCTAGATTCATACAAGAGGTTTACTTCTACTCTTTAATTGATGATGAAAGGTAATCCAAATGCCTTAACATTTGAGGAGTTAGTCTCCATTTTTTTGTTGGAAGATCAATCCAGGTAGAATAAGTGCATTATGAATGTTGCTGATCAAGCTTTCTTAGCTAGTCAAAAGGAAAAAGGTAAATGGGTCTCATCTATTAGCAAGCGAAATTTTGTTAATGTTGCACATTCAAAGAAGGAAGACAAAGATAAGAGGAAAACAAAAAAGTAGAAATAGTTTTGCAAATACTGTAAAGGAAATGACCATGTCATAAAGAGTTGTTCCAAACTGGCTACAAAAGAGTTAGAGAAGAAATATGCTAGAATGGTTGTTGTAGAGGCCTCTACACTTAAAACAGATTCTGGTAATCTTGTGCAAAATGAAGAATGGGTGTTTAACACTTGTTATATCTATGAATCATCTTCTCATGGATAGGATATGTCTACAATAGGCTTAGATGTTTGGTAATTGCTAGTGGGGCAACCAAACATATTTTCTTGTAGTGCAGTTTCTTTAGGTTGCAAATGGGTATATAAACTGAAAGGAAATTTAGATGGATCAATTTTTAGGTACAATGTAAGATTAGTTGCCAAAGGATGCTCACAAACTCATGATATAGACTATGAGGAAACATTATCATTATCTGCAAAGATGTCTACAATCAGAACATTGATAAGTGTAGGTGCTGCAAGAAATTGGAGACTCCTCCAACTTGATGTAGAAAATGCATTTCTAAATGGTTGGATAAGTGAAGAGGTATACATGTTATAACCTCTAGGTTTTGAAAGCCCGAATCATCCATCTTATGTTTGCAGAATTAAGAAAGCATTGTATGGATTGAAACAAGCTCCAAGAGCTTGGAATCATAGGTTTGTTACATACCTTCAAGATCAAGGGTCTAGACCTAGCAACTCATATTGTTCTCTATTCATACAAAAGGATCACAATGAGGTTATCTATCTATGTGTATATGTAGATGAGATAGTTATGATATGTAATGATCTAAATGGCATTCAAAGGATCAAGAGACACATGCACGAGGAGTTCAAAATCAATGATTTAGGGGAGCTCACATGCTTCCTAGGTATGCAAGTAATATAAAAAAATGAAGGAATGTATTTGACTTAGACGAGATACATTCAGGGTCTACTTCTTAAGTTCAAAATGGAGAACACTAGACCTACAGGTACACCTTTGGAGATGAATTATAAACTTAGTGTTTATGAAGGTGAAAAAATTGAAGACATTAAAGAATATCAAAGCTTGGTAGGTAGCTTGATATATGCTACTCATACAAGGGTAGATATATCATATAGTTTAGGAGTGCTAAGCCAATTCATGCACTCACTATGAAGAACACACATGGATGCAGCTAAAAGAGTACTTAAGTACCTCAAACGTACAATCAATGGAGGTAAATTCTATCCTTACTCTTCATATTTGGATATCAAAATCTATTCACACGTAGATTGGGTAGGAGCTAAGAATGATAGAAGAAGTACCTCTAGTTACTTAGCATTTGCAGGCTCAAAGCTAGTGCCATGGAGTTCCAAGAAGCAATCAACAATTACTTTATCTTCAATTGAAGCAGAGTATAGAGGTTTGACCATAGCAACTCAAGAGGCAGTATGAGCATTGTATATAGATTCGAGACTTGTGAGTTCCAAACCTCACATATTTGGAGATAATGTAAGTTTCATGCATTTAGCAACAAACCATATTTTCCATGCAAGAACCAAACACATAGATGTTCATTACCACTTCATCAAGGAGAAGCGCATGCAAAGGAGATTTACATTTCTCTTGTTCCAACTGAAAAGCAAGTAATAGATATGATGATGAAGGCTTTTGATGGAATAAAGCTTTGCAGATTTTAATAAATGGTAGGTTTAGACAATACACACTCAAGCATACTTTATCTTGAGGTGGAGATATTGGAACATGAATCTTAGAATATGCTTGAGGTGGATTTGATCTACATCAAGAAGCCATTGTTCGGATTAGGTTTAAAAAATCCATTGAAGAGTTCTTTTATTTATGCTCATTTATTATATTTTTGCTAAATTTTTTATGGGTAATTTACCATGTAAAAGCCTAGAGCCTTACATATGTAAAAGGAGAAAAGGGAAGCTTAAATTCCATGAATTTGAGGTGGTTGAGCTTGACAATCAATCAATCACCTAAAAGTAGATCAAATTAGCTCTTCACTTTTCCTAGATTGTAGGAAAGTGAATTGATCCCTTCAACAACATATCCCGCCTTCATTTGAATTGAAAATCCACTTTTAGAAGTCATGGAGCACTTCAAGGTTCTATATAAAGACGTCAAATCATTTATAAATTACATGGAAGCAATATACATACACTTTTGGCCATCATTATCTTGCTCCTTCATTTCTCTGGACCATCTTCTTCAATAATGGTGAACTTGGAGAGGCTATTATTCTCTCTATAGAGCTTCATATTGCATGAATCAATATTCATTCAAAAGATATTAGTTTACATGAACAAATTTTCAAAGCATTTGGTTCTATAGATGTGGAGAAATCTCAAGTTTACTATCTCGGGGTCTATCTTTGTGCATCCCTGAAAAATAGGGGGTACCTCTCTTGAGTGTCAAGTTCATTCTAGAAGCATATCTTGCTTATTACTTGCACTCTTGTGCATTTTAGACACTCAACCCTATTTAGTAACTTTCCTCCAAAAGGAAACATTTCAGTTTTAATCATGTTGGTTGCTATGACCATTTGAAGTTGATTGTTTCATTCAAAGATAGCAAGTTTTTTGGGCTAGTCAATGCAAAAACCTAGCTGTTTTATATTGACTCTTTCTGCTTGATGCTCCAAAGTACATAGTGGATTTTGATGCACTAATCACATGCTGATAAGGTCTATTTGAGTCTCCATAAGCTCAAGGACTAGTCCTGTGCTGGTTGGTTGGACCAAACGTTTTCATTTTGCAACTCGCTTTTCTACCTCCTACAAGCTTCTCCAAGTTCTCTCAGGATATACATTTGATGTTTCTCTGTCAAAAGGCTGTTAGATGCTTGATTTACTTATGCATAACCCAACCCAATGTTTAGTTTTCTATCTCAGAGATAAGTAGCTTTATGCATTGCCCAGGTGTCAAGCATTGCCAGGTGGTTATGTGCATGTTTTGCTATTTGAGTGGTACTTGACAACTTGGATTGCTTTATCCCAAGGGGGATAATTGTTGCCATATTTACATGCTTTTTGTAAATAATATTAGTTTATTTTTCACGACACTCATGTGTCCACTAATGATATTTGCTTCATGCTTGCTAGCTCATGCATATCGTGGTTGAGCAAGAAGCATCCTACTGTGGCCACTTCTAGTTGTGAGGCTGAGTATAGGGAATCTTTCACAACAATTGTTGAGTGTGTGTAGCTTAAATACCTTTTGGCTGATTTGGGTATCTGTCAATCTTCTCCCACCACCATCTTCACGAACAGTTAGAGCGCATTAGCACTTAGGAGGAACCTTGTGTTCCATGCTTGCATAAAGCAAATTGGGGTTCACATTAATTATCTGAGGGAGAGATTCTCTACTAGAGAGATCGGTTTGGCATATGTGTCCACACAGGATAATGTTGTGACAAAGGCTCTACCTAGGGAGGCTTTTGAATTTTGCAAAGCTTTGGGCTTATGTCCTTTTGTGGATTGACCTCTTTCCACATAGCTTGGCACTTCCTTATACAGGAGCACTTACTCCTTGTTCACCGCATCACTCCTAGAGGGGATTTGTTGATATATCTTGGTAGTAATGTGTGTGAACACACTTATAGGAATGCCAATGCATTTTTACCTCTTAAGGAATTTTTTTATCATGTCTTGTATATATGCCTATAACCCTAATGGGTGAGATATTCTTGTACATTGAGTTGGTATTTCATTTAGTGTTGTGTTGTGTCCAAGCTTCTTCTTCTTCCTTGTGTTGTTTAGTTGCTTTCATAGACCTCGAACTCCAACATTATATTATATACATCATATACATTGGTTGGTAATATCATGTAGAATTCCACTTTATGAGTATTTAGAGGCTTTTTCAATTCATGCTTGAGATCAATAGAGTACCCAACACATCGTGCTCCCCTTGAATCGAGTAATGGATACCGTTTCTTTCATATTCCAAAGTTTTCAAAAGACAAATCCTTTTTAGTGATCTACCTAAATCCCAACGATTCCCTATCCAACACCACATCAATTCTATCCATAGCCATGAAATAGAAATGAAGTTTATCTTTTTCTTGAAACTTGATTTTGAGCCCAGAGATCATGGTGTTCCACACTTTCTTATCCTATCCTTGCATCATGGACACTACATATTGATGCGGAGACTTCTACTGAGGCAACCTTAATCTATTGAGGAGAAAGTAGTTCAAGATGGGTGATTGAGTCTACCATGGATTTGGCCCTTTCCCCTCTTATGCAGGCATGAAGTTTGACTAATTCATGCAGTCCAAAAGGATTTTGGATTTAGATAAAAGTTTTGACAAGGTGGAATCCTACCATTTCCTTCCCTTTTTTCTCATGGGAGGCTTTTTGTTGCATCCTTGCAATATAGTTTTTACTTTAATGTCCTAGGTTTAAGCACTCAAACCTAAGATTTTGATGATTTTCTTTCTCTAAGACTTAAGGGTCATATTGCCCATGAAAATTGAGGAGTCTTGAAGTCCTCTTTCTTGAAAGTGCTTAATTTATATTTATTTCTTTTAATATTTTATTCTCTTGGATAGGATAAATTTGAAGTGGTGGTGCCCTAGTCTTGGCATAATCTTCCCAGATATGTGCTAACCTTATTGTGTCTTCAAGACTCTTAGAGGCATCTCTCTTTACTTTATGTTTAATTTTCTTATCGATGCCATAAATAAAGCCCCTTAGTTCATCCAAATTTAGGAGATTTATAAGTATTTCTTTATGATGACAAATGTATAAGGAGAGGGAAAATACTCATTAAACAACCCTATCCCACTCTTCCCAATTATGTTCATCCTCTGCTCCGATAAGAAATCCCTTTTGAAGAGTTCTTCAAACCCGTTCCATGTCTCAAGAATTCTTTGAGATTCCTTCAAGCTCATCCACCACTTGTAAGATTTTGAACCAAGGGATAAGCTAGCTTCCAATACCTTTTAAGATTCATGAGTATTTTAAAGTTGGTGTAAGTCCTAACATTTCTCCCAAAAGGTCAAGTCTACATCTTTATTTCTATCTTTATCTTCATCTAAAACTTCATCAATCTTCAAAAACTTCCACTCTGCTGAAAAAACATCGATTAAAAAAAATAATAATTTGTGGCCTTATTTGGGAAACCCTTACATCGGATTTTTCTCTTTCAAAAAGGTTGGAAAAACCCTTAGAGGGTATTCTAGAAGGTGCTCTCCTAATGCCCAAAAAATTGGTTGAAGATGAGTTGAGAAGGTGGATCTTCCAACTCGACTTCCTATTCTTAGGATCATCCAACTTGTGTAGACAATCATCTTGAACAGAGGAGGAGTGGAGGCAAAACAAAATTGTGGAGCTCCACACAGCCTCATGGGGTTTTCTGTATCCCATGTCTGCATTTATTGCAGAGAAAAGGAGGTATATAGACAAGGGCCTTTGAAGACTTTGCACAACAAAGTTGAGGGAGAGATACACTCATTGGAATGGCTTAGGAAGCTCCTTCTATGTGTTCAAACATATGGAGCATGTGGGAAGCTTGGGGGCAGGGGAGAGTGGGCCTCGTATGGGCGGGGGTAGGGGCAGGAGGGGGCCTCCTTTGGCTGCATGCAATGGTGACTAGAGGGGAAGTTTTAGACTCAAGATATGAGAGGTTGGAGATGGTTGAATTACACCCTAAGGGGAAGATTAGGAACTAATCTTCAACCATGGCTTTTGGTGCAAGTGATTAGCCCATCATACTCCTAGTCGGTAGTTCATGTGTTCAATTCCCCTCGGACACAAAAATTGGTATCAAATCCTAGGAACTAGGCTTGGGAAAAGTCAGTAGATTTCACATGGCTCATGGCTACCAAGTTGCCTCTAGAAAAGATGCTTGGACACATCAGTATATGCAAGGGCAACATACTCTCTATATCCAAGGAAATCATTATTTGTAATCTATTTTTTCTATAGAATGGATAAGTAAATGAAAAGAAGGTAAAGGAAATGATGAAACCATAGTGACAAGAATAAAGTCATAAAGAATCTTAATCATATTTAGAGTTAGATGAGGATAAACAAAGATTCATCCACAAATACAAATGTGACATTGGCTTCTATTAATGAGGATACTTGGAAAGAATTGGACCAACTCTAGAATTAAATTAATACATTATATGTAGATATGGAAGAGCCATTGGTACAACCCCCATCTCCATTGCACTAGTTATATTTACACCCATTAGTTCTCCATAGCATGGAAACTATAGGTCACCACTCCTACAAAGCTAGTGTCTATACATGGTGAGTCCAAAAGAGCAGCAAGAAGAAACTCCCACAGAACCAAAATCAATACTATCAGAAGGACACACCACTACCATCATGAAGCTAGTCCATCAATCAAAAATTTCTTTGAAGTTTAAGAGGGTACTTGGTGAGCTACTACATATCTTTGATGGAGAGAAAGTGGGAACTTCCTACGCAACTTCAATACCTGAAGAAATATAGTTGAATGTCTATGAAAATTAGTTGAATCACTCTACATGTACGATGATGCAAGATAAATTGGATACATAGTTTGCCATGGAAAAAATAACAATGTAAAAGATGCTACTAGGGAACTGTTGATGTCTAAAGGAGTGAGCAAAGAATTCTCACAAGAAAATCAATTTGAAGAGCAAGAAGGAGGAGCAAAATAAGGATATGGCCATGATCTAGAAAATATAATTATCTTAGCCCCAAGTAGGATACTCTAAATGTGGATCACATAGTAGTAATAAAAATACACAAAATTAGAAGAAGAGCACAAAAAGCTTTAGCAAGAATTTGAATCTTGCGATGCTATAAAGTCAAAGAAAAAAACATTCTCCACCATAGACGCAAAATAAAAAAGACTAATGGAGGATGTAAAAAATTTGAGATTATGCAATGACGAGTTACTGCAATCCTTAATCTTTAATCAATTAATATATGTAATACATAATCAAGATGATAAGACTTTTGCATCAAAAGCACAATTAGAATATTACAAATCATAACTAGAAAAACACGAAAAAAAATGGAAGCCATGAATTTCTAACATCAAATATAGATGGAAGAGTCAAAGAAACAAGTTAGTAAATTAGGGGCTCAATTCATCAAAAAGTCCCATAAAGATGTAGATCAACTCAAGTTGGTGGGAGAATAAAAGGTCCAACAAAAAAAGGATCTACAAGATGCTTTAGAATAGGTGAACCAATAAAGAGAAATTATACACAAACTTCTAAAACATGTAGTAAAGAAAACAATGGCACCCAAAAACACTCTTGATGCACTATTGGGATTGATGGATTTTCCCATTCAATTGAATCATGATAGAGAGGAAAAGGTATGGCCAATTTCCTTCCCCATTGATTCATCACATTTCTGGAGGATGTTGGAGACAATGTCCAATGTGCTCAATGGGCCAAAACCTTGAAATTATAACTTATGTTTATATGTTGTAGAGGACTCCATAAGAAAAGGCGGAAGACATCTTTGATAAAACAAATGCCTCTCATAGCAATGGTGCATGTTTGATCACCATCGAGCCCAACAACAAAGAGTTTATTTGCCAATAAAAACAATGATGCCATTTGGCGGATTTTTTCTTAGTGTAGATGTTTTGGTTTTGAGAGTGGCAACATTTTTCGCATGATTTCCTTTGCTTTTCAAGGAGCCTCATAGCTATATAATGAGACCTTAGCTCATTGTGTAATCATCAACGCAAGGACACAATGCAAGATTGAGAGGGTTTTAGAGGTAATCACTAGGAGGAAAGTTCCTATACTCTTGGAGGAGGTGTTCTTTACATTTGGAGATATTTGGAGGAGTTTGCTTCAGTAAACCATCAACATCACTTATTGAGTTGATGTGATTTACAACTCTATTTTCTTTATCACTTGTTTATTCACTAGTTTCTTATTTAGGTTAATCAAAATTTGGCTTTTTTGACAAACAATTCTAAACTATTCATATTCTCCATATTTGGCTTTTTATTCACTCTTCATACCTCTTAGGCACACAATCTCTTCTATCTAATTCCTATTTCTAACTAGATTCAGATATTTTCAGTTTGTATCATATTCACACATTTTAATTTGACATTGGAATATAAGTTACTATAGGGGATCACTTTAGCTTACTGTGCACTTTGAAAATCTTGTCTAGTCTCTCTCTATATCTCACTCATAATCTTTTTGAGTCTTAAGGTGTGTATGATAAGGTTCATGTGTTGGAAGATCTTGTAAACCTATAATTAATACTATTATTGAGGCCCAACTCACTTCCAACATTTGGTATCATGACATAGTTGACATACACACTTAACAAAATGAGTGACTATAGACTTGAGAATGAAGACAAGTTTGAGGGAATTTCTAACTATCCAATGTGGAGTTTTATGATGGTGAATTTGTTAGTATCAAAGGACTTGTGGAGTATTTTATTGGCACTTATCCAATGTCAAGGCAAGCCGGAGAAGATGTTACTTCATCTTCTAAAAGAATTGGTGTTCCTATTTTTTCTCAATGGGAGGTTAGTGAAGAAGAAGGAACTACTTCATCATCGAGAGTCGGTACTAATATCAGATCACTTCTTATAGAAGAACAATCCAAACGGAATTCAAGGAATGCACAAGCACTTTCATATATTGCTCTAGGATTCAAGATGCATATTATACCCCAAATTAAAGTCATAAAGAACCTCATGTCAGGCTTGGTTGGAGTTAGAGTATCTCTATCAAAGTAGAAACCCATATTTTGAAGCTCAAAGATTTTTTAGATCAGTTACTCAATGTTGGAGTCAACATTTCAGATGTAGAGATGGTAAATACACTCCTAAACTCACTTCCATCTACATATCATGCTTTTGATACTTCTTTATCTCTCTCTATAAGAGATAGAGAACTTTCACTTGAAGAGTTACAATTCTTGTTACTTCAAGATGAAGATAAACAAAAGAGTATGGAAGAGAATGATGATGTCATGTTATCATCATCAAAGGGTAAGAAGAAGAAGGAGACTACACACAAGGAGAAGAAGAACCAGCAATCCAAGAAGGAAAGTAAGTCTTCTAATCCTAATTCTTTTAGTCCTTCTCCTAATGCTTCCTCTACACTCAAATAAAAGTCTTCAACCACATCTGATTCAAATAAAGGAGTATGCATTACTATTAGAAACTAGGTCATTTCATATCAGAATGCAAAATAAGGATTTTTAATGAGAAGAAGAAATCATCAAGTAATAGTGTTGAAGATGATCCAAAACGTAAACCTTCAAAGGTAGATTCAAATGCATGTGTTACTATTGAAGAAATAGCTTTTGATTAGGCAGCATTAAATGCAATCTCAAATAATTCTTCTTCTTTTTTATTTAGGAGCTACCAAGCATATGACATGTTGCAAAAAGTTATTTTCTTCCCTTTCTAATTCTTTAGGTAGAAGAGTGACCATTGCAGATGCTTATGATTTGGATGTTTTTGGTGTTGGAGAAGTGAAGCTAAAGTCAAGAGCAGGTGGAAATTTCACAATTTATGTTCCATACATGAAGAAGAATTTTCTTTCTATATCTACTTTCTTGTTATATGGTTATAAAGTTTTGTTTAAGAATGTCATATCCTCTCACCTAATGAGGAGCATTGTCTGCTTCAAGGTGAAAACAAAAGTATCATGTTTGTGTTATCCAATTAGTCATGCTAATGTTCCTAAGTCTATTACACCTAAGGAGAACATGAACTTATGGCATGCTAGATTTGGTCACATAAAGCTCTCAATCATATCAAATATCAAGGCATGGTGGAGAGTTTTCTTGCTTTTGCATTACTAGATAATGCAGAGTCATGTGAAGGATGTCTTGAAGGAAAGCTTCACAAACTACCTTTTAACAAGCATGGATACATGATAGCCACAAGGAAATTGCAGATCATACATTGAGATGTGAATGATTTGATGAGAATATATTATATTCAAGGTTTCAAGTAATTTGTTACTTTCATTGATGATTTCTCAAGATATTCATGGATTTACCATCTTAAAGTGAATTCAGAGGTTTTTCCTATGTTTAAGGATTTCTTAGTTATGGTTGAAAATGAAAGTCAATCAAAGATCCAAATTTTGAGAAGTTCTAGAGGAGGAGAGTACATGTCTAAAAACTTTTAGTGTTTTCTTGAAGAAAGAATTATCTCTCGTCAAATCACTATTTCTTACACTCTAAAGCAGAATGGTGTTGCAGAGAAAAAGAATAGGATACTTATTGAAATGATGCATAGTATGATGTCATCAAAAAAGCTTTCTTTTGAGTTTTGGTTTGATGCAATACATACAACTACTCACATTCTGAATAGTTCTTTCACAAAAGATTTAACGTTCATCACATCTTATGAAGCTCATTATGGGAAGAAACCCAATGTGAGTTACTTCAATACTTGGTTCCGCAGCTTATGTTCATGTTGAGAAGAAGGATCCTGGTAAGATTGATGTAAAAGCCATTAAAGCTATCTTAATTGGTTATGCAATTGAAAGCAAAGGATACAGACTCTATGTTCCTGATACAGGTGGTATCCTACTCTCACACAATGCATCTATAGCAGAAAGTAAAATTTATGATAAGAAGGAAGAGATTCCAGAATTCATAAAAGAAGATGGATATGCATTCTTTAGAAGGAATTTGGATTCTTATATTCACACATACAAGGGGGTGATGAAAATTCTCAAACCCTAAAAGATGCACTTGATAAAGGTGAAGGGAGAATTTCATTACCGACACTAGTACCTAGTCCATCATTAGTACCTCTTGAAGCTCTAACTTATGAAGTTGGAGAAGGTTCTAGAGTAATAGAAGAAAGAGATATTGAAGAACCAAAAAGGATTCCACCTTTTTTCAGGAATACACCAAAGTGGTTATATCAAAGCAAGAAAGACAATGGTATAAAGGAATAGATTGGAAGAACCAGAAGTCAAACAAGGAGACAACAAACAGACTACATAAATTATGGAAGACATTTTTGAGATTCATAATACGTTAGCTCTTACTTTAGTTAGGAATGAACCAACTAGTGTTCAAGATGCACTACATAGTCTTGTATGGTAAGAGATTGATTCTATTCATAAGAATCAAACATGGAAGCTTTGGGAATCACCAAAATGTAAGAACACTATTGGTGTTAAGTGGATCTTCAAAATTAAAAAACAAAGTAGATGGTACCATTGACATGTATAAATCAAGATTAGTTATCAAAGGGCATGCACAAAAGAATGGTATTGAATATGATTAGATTTTGGCTCCTACATAATGATAGTAGTTAGAACAATACTTTCTTTAGTTGCATTCTTTAGTTGGAAAGTATACCAATCAGATATCAAGACTACATTTCTTAATGGTGATCTTCATGAAGATCTTTATGTTTAGTAACCAAAAGGTTTTGAAGAGAAAGGTAAAGAGCATTTAGTGTGCAAGCTTATTAAGTATTTGTATGGACTAAAGCAAGCACCAAGAGCTTGGTATGAGAAGATACACATATGTCTTCTATCTATTGGTTTTGAGAACTTAGATGCAGCTCACACTCTTTATGTTAAAGCTGAGAAAGATGTTATTATTATTATTATTATTATAATATATTTTGATGATATGATCATGAAAAACCCAAGGATTTAGACCTTCAGTATTTTAAAGCACATCTTAAACATACATTTGATGTAAATGACTTAGGTATTTTTCACTATTATCTTGGGATTTAATTCATGTACAAAGATGAGTGTATCTACATGACATAGCAGAAATACATTGAGAAATTATCGAAAAGGTCTGAGATGATGGATTCCAAGCCTATGTAGACATCTATGGATGTCACATTACAGTCAGAAGTAGATTCACAACGATTTGATGATATATTATACAGTCAAGCAGTTAGTTTCTTGATATGTCTATGTTATACATGTTCGGACATTCAATTTTTGGTTTCTCAAGTATTCACGTTTTGCATAGTTAGCTCAAGATTTCATGGAAATAAGTTAAGAGATATAGTAATAGAAATCAAACATTTTGCAAGTTATTAAACCTTGTACCATTATGAGATTTAAGGGGGGATTTTCGGAGACAATGTCCAATGGGCTTAATGGGCCAAAACCCTGAAACTATAGCTTATGTTAATACGCTATAGAAGCATCTACAAGAAAAGATGGGGGCATCTTGGATAAAAAAAATTCCTCTCATAGCAATGGCATAGGTTTGATCACCATTGGACACAGCACCAAA
The DNA here is from genome assembly GCA_020310875.1 of Ceratopteris richardii. Lineage (NCBI taxonomy): Eukaryota > Viridiplantae > Streptophyta > Polypodiopsida > Polypodiales > Pteridaceae > Ceratopteris > Ceratopteris richardii. The sequence goes on from CM035422.1 coordinate 25,862,911, forward strand.
GAGTTTTTTTGGCACTAAAAATAGTGATGCCATTTGGCATATTTTTTTAGCATAGATGTTTTGCTTTTGAGAGCGGCAATGTTTTTTTCATGACTTCTTTTGCAATAGATTTTCAAGGAGTCTCATATATATATAATGAGACCTTAGTGATGGAATTTAATCACTCCGATTTTCACACTAGAAGTGAAAGCATCCCAATACCTAGGTCCCTTCATATACCTTTTTTGCTACCCTACCACAAAACTCTAGTTCACCTAGGTTAAAATTATCCAAATCACTTGATCTTTTAATCACACTTCATGTGGTTCATACTCTTTGCCACAAGCTATAGAACACCTCAAATGGATCTATTTAGGTTAGTAAAAAATGATCTACAAAATAGACTATGCAAAGATGTAGGATATGCAAAAATTAGGCTTGTAGAGATACACCAATTTCTCTTCACATAACATTGCTCTCATGAACCCCTCTTAGCAAAATTACAAAACGTACATAAGCTACATAATGCACTTTAAATCTCTTGAATTGGATATGTATACAAAGGGTTACAAATCTTACAAGTAGACTATGTATATACCTACAAGAGACTAGAGGGGATGTGGGCTTGATAGCTGCTCCTTACTCCTCCTCTGTGTATATAACACCCTCCTATGTGGTTTTTCTAGCTTGGACAGCTATGGGATTCAACTCCTTGAGCCTTGGCTATCTTCTTGAGCTTCTTTGAGTATATGTCTCTTGGTTTTCAATGACCTGCAAGACTTCCATGATTTCCATGACTTCCATGGGGAGGGGACCATCCTTATAAGGTCCTCCAAGCCTAAGTCAGCCTACCCATGTTCTAGGGTCGTGGTAGCTTGATCCATGCCCAAAATAATATCCACCATTGATCTAAGGGGTAAATCTAATGGTAGAAAGTAGGATCAACAACCATTTGTTTGTAGCCCTTGATCTTGCTTAATCCACACTTAGGATCAAGTCCAGATCCAATGGCCCGAATCAAATAGACCCTTCCCCAAGTAAAGAAAGCTACTTTTATTTCTAGCCCTTCATTTAGGTTGATCCTCTCATAGGATCAATCCCAAATCCAATGTCTTAGAAGTAACCTTGCTACCTATCCATCTATTGTCTATTCTAGACCTCATCTGACCTCAAAGTTTGGAAACTACCAATGTCCAATACTTTCACATGGCTTCTCCTCATAATGGGGTCCTTACAAAATAGAGCTTTATGGAACAATGGTGGTATTACATAAGGAGATTGAGCATATCTAACATCCCCCCTGAATGTCCACCTAGAGCTTGCATAATTCACACTTTCAACACTTCCCCTCAAGCTTAAGGTGGTAGTGTCCATATCAAGTGAGCTCATACCTTTTGAAAACTTTGTTAACTTGGTCCTATCAAAGCTTTTGGTGAAGATATCTACAACTTGGTCCTTTGTACCTAAACACAAGATTTTGAACTCTCTTTCAAGCTTCTCTTTGATGGTCCTTATGTCTGCATCATCATCTCGTGTCCCAAGAAGATCATCTACATATATACATATTAAACATATCCTGTCATTTGTTTTCTTCATATACAAGGATGGATATGTATCACTTCGAGAGATACCACATCTCTTCAAGAAGTCCACTACCCTCTCATTCCAAGCCCTTGGGGCTTGATATAGGCCATAAAAGGGCCTTCTTCAATCTCTAATCATAGGTAGGATGCTGCAAATCTACATACCCTTGAGGTTGTTCCAAGAACACCTCTTCTTGTAACTCACCATTCAAGAAAGCCCTTTTTAAGTCCATACACACATATATACATATGCATGCATACATACACACACATGTACACACATGCATACATACACACACACATATACACGCATGCATACACATACATATGCATACATACATACATACATACATACATACATACATACATTCATACATACACACATATACACACATGCATGTATACATACACACACACATGCATACATACACACACACATCTATATACATGCATACATACACACACATATACACACATACATACATACACACACACATATACACAAACATGCATACACACACATATACAAACATGCATACATACACATACACATATACACATATGCTTTCATACACACACACATACATACACACACATGCATACATACACACACACATACACACATGCATACATACACACACACATACACACACACATACACACACACATATACACACATGCATATAGATACATATCCATACATACACACATATAATCAAATATATAAAAATAGGGATTTAGTGTTTTTTAATATATATAACAAAAAAAGAGATAAATAATTAGAGTCTATAATTAAATATATATAAAAAATAGGATTTCACTATAGATAAATAAGTATGAAAATAGCTAGTGTTTTGATTAAGTATATATCACTAAATATATAAAAATAGGATTTTAGGGTTTTTTATCAAATTAAATATATAAAAATAGGATTAGGGTTCTTAGGTTATTTACACATGCATACACATACACACACACACACAAACACACACACACACATCATATAAATATATATATATATATATATATATATATATGTGTGTGTGTGTGTGTGTGTGTGTTTGTGTGTGTGTGTATACACATGCATACACACATATACATGTTTTAGGTCTAGGTCTTTACGATTAGGGTTTTAGGATTTTTACACATGCATACCATATATACACATATACACATATAATACATATACATATATACATGTATATACACATGCATACACACATATACATATTTTAGGTCTAGGTCTTTAAGATTAGAATTTTAAGGTTTTTACATACATATAATTCAATTAAATTTATATAAGGAAAAAATAAAGAAAAAATTATAATATATAAATAAAGATATAAAAAATAGGAAATTGTATAGATAAATAAATATGAAAAGAGCTAGTGTTTTAAATAAAATAATTAAACATATATAATTAAATATATAAAAATAGAATTTAAAGGTTTTTTATCAAATTACATATATATAATTGAATATATAAAAATAGAATTTTAGGGTTTTTTTATCAAATTAAATATATATGATTAATCATATAAAAATAGCATTTTAGATTAATATTAACATATGTAAATGTATATTTATAAAAACTAGAAAAAAATACAATATATAATCAAATATATATGAAAAATAGGATTAGGGTTTTTAAGCTGTTTAAACATGCATACACACTTATACACATATACATGTTTTAGGTTTAGGTCTTTAGGATTAGGGTTTAAAGTTTTTTCAGGTCGAATATATAATTAAATGTATATAAAAAATAGGATTTTAGTATAGATAAATAAATATGAGAATAGCTAGTGTTTCAATTAACTATATATAATTAAATATATAGAATTATGATTTTAGGGGTTTTTTTATCAATAAATATATAGAAATAGGATTAGGTTTTTTATGCTGTTTACACATGCATACACACATATATATGTTAAGGTCTTTGGGATCAGGGTTTTAGGTTTTTTTAGGCCTTTAGTATAAATAAATGTATATAATTAAATATATACAATCAAATATATAAATATTTAATTAAATTAAACATATATAAGAAAAAGAAAATAAAAATTAGAATATATAATTAAATCTATATAAGAGAAGAGGATTTTATTATTGATAAATAAATATGAAAATAACTAGTGTTCCAATAAAATATATATAATTAAATATATAAATTAAATAAGAAAAAGAAAATAAAAAAATTAGAATATATAATTAAAGATATATATATTTTAGGTTTAAGTCTTTAGGATTATAAAAAAAATCAAATGTTCTAAAATGTCCATAATGTATCAGATGGCTAGTTTGGATTCGAAGGAGAGAATGGCATCTCCTTGCACTCAGTGCAAGTATCAAATTTATCAAAAACAACGGATTTGTACTGCACATTAGACAATATGGATCCTTTGAGAATATGGATCCTTTGTTGTGGAGGTCGTGCGATGGATGTTGTGTCACCCACTTCTACTCTGAGAGTGAGTACCTCAGATGTAGGTACACCATGTGGTACACCATGTGGAACACCACGTACACCTTGGGGTGATCATGAGCATGATGAATCCAAAGTGTATAGTATCCGTGATGGAGCTCTCGTGATGGATGCGGACAAAAAGGCCATGTGTGGGTGTATAGGATAACTTTGCTCCATACAATTTGGACACTTTGTCATGTTGAAATTGAGTGAACAAGATAAAGATCATAAAAATTATATCACAGAGACGATCTATCAAGAGTTTTGACTAGCACATGGGCATCTTGTTATAAGCTCACATTGGATTCAACACACGACATGTGAAGTTATGTCACATCGATGATCTGAGGCTTGTGATGCTTTTAGAGTAGGCTTACCAAAGCTTGTATGGTTATATGCTGAGGAGTGGAATATGATTCGTGATGAGCAGCAATAGAGTCCTCACCGATATTGCCAGTAGCGAGATGCCACAGCCACACATCTAGATACGGTCGGACCCTCATATTTCGGCAATGGTAGATATGACACTATGCATCAAGAATTTGTAAGTATCATTTGGTTTATTGAATTTGTTTGTGTTAAGCATGTCATGTATGGTCATCTAATGTTCTGTATATTTGTTGCAAGAGCTGGCAAAGGGTCATCCTCCAACATGAACGGAGGAGGCTTATGGATATCGTCATGGATTGGTTGCACTATTGGAGGATTTGGAGGGACACATTGCGGTCGTTTCATGGGAGCATCTACGATGAGGTGATGAACTAAGAAACTTGGTTTTTACTTGTTGTTTGTAAATAGCATTTCAATTTATCTCATTTCATGAATGTTCTTTGTTGCAGGACTACTAATAAAGATGTTTCTATCCTTCTGTGCATGTGTATGGCAGTGGTGTGCCAGAATTTTGTATTTGGCTCATATATGGGAGTGGTGCACCAAAATTTTGTATTTGATTCTTATATGGCAATGCTTTTCCACATTTTGTATTTGCCTCATATATGACAGTGGTTTTCCACACTCTTGTACATGCTTCATTTATGAAATATATAACTTTTTTTGTACATGGTTCATTCTGCTCATCTTTTTTGTGTGCCATAAAATTTAGCTTTATGAAAACATGTTTTGGTTGCCATTAGAGATTTTTTGCAAAGTGTATTGTCTTTTGCCAAACAAAATCATGGTAATGTTGTCGTAGCAAGAGACAACACACTCTGCCCAAAAAATATTTTGCAGATATGGTCATTGGTATGCACGATGGTACTCCCACCATGGTCACCGGTATACACGATGGTACACCCAGCAATCTCCGATATAGATGTTGGTAATAGCATTGCTATGAGTGTCGGAAATAGTAATGCTCATACCGATGCCTATATTGGCACCTATACAGGTGCCTATATGGGCGATTTGGTTCCGATCCCTATACCGGCTCTTACACCGACATTGGGGCAAAATCACACCCGTTCATTTTCCTCGGTAGAAGCCTCGAGATAACATTGATATGTTGTAGTGTATGTGCTTTGATTAATTGAACATCAGCTCAAAGTGCACACATTAGTTCTTCAAATCACCATCAAGATGACAAACAAAATTTAGACAATGATCTTGATTGTAATCAAGGTATTCAAGGATGTAGAGTTTTCATTTTTTAATTTCATCGATATTAAAGAAGGTGTAGAAGAGCTATTATTTAATTTATGACTTACTCTAAGAAGGGACATCCTGTTAGAATTTTTTTTTGGAATAATATTTATGCACGGTGAGTATTTACTGAACTTTAAAGAAACATTTTTATAAGATTCTTTCATGAAAATTGAGAAATATTATTGAAACTAAACTCTAACATAGATGCATGAATAGTGGCATATGAATTTCATTATTATGCTTTGAATTGAGTTGTAACGAACAATGTGATACAAACTAAAGGATGGAATGAATTATTGATGAAGCATTCAATCACCATAAATCAAAGAGAAATAGGCATCTTCAATGGCTATATTAGACAAAAACCCTGCACTCTCGAGGATGAGAAAGTTCACGAAGGGGAGAGGATGGGAGCATATACTATGCAAAGAGATATATAATTCTAAAGTGAACAATGAAAAAGCAGCAAAAAGAAGAAAAAAAGAAGGAAAAAGAGGAAAAAGATCGGGCCATAAAGAAAAGAAATGAAGCTACATAAGATTAAAGGCAAATGATTTACAAAGGGAAGTTGGGGAGCTTTCAAGAGATTAGAAACAAATGTTACTTAGCTATCGGACAAAAGGTAAGTAAAATATGTGGTGGGTAAAAACCCTTTCTATTGGAGCACTTCAATGATATGTGTGTGTGTGGATGTGTGTATGTGTCTGTATGTGTATATATATATGTGTGTGTGTGTATGTTTGTTTTCGTGTATGTATGTGTGTATGTGTGCATTTGTGTATGCATGTGTGTATCTATGTGTGTTTGTGTGTATGCATGTGTATATGTGTATATGTATGTGTATGTGTATGTGTATGCATCTATGTGTATATGTGTGTGTATTTGTGTGGTTGTGTGTGTATGAGTGTATGCATGGATGTATGTGTGTGTATATGTGTGTGCATGTGTATGTGTATATGTGTCCTTGTGTGTGTATATATTTGTGTTTATGTGTTTATACGTAAGCATGTGTGTGTATGATTGTGTATGTGTGTGCATCTGTGTATGTGTGTATATGTATGTGTATGTGTGTGCATTTGTGTATGTGTGTGCATCTATGTATGTGTGTGCATCTATGTATGTGTGTGTGCATGTGTTTATGTGTATGTGTGTATATGTATGTGTATGTGTATGTGTGTGTGTGTATATGTGTGTATGTATGTGTGTGTATGTGTGTATGCATGTGTGTTAAAGTGTATGCGTCTATGTGTACGTGTGTATATATGTGCATGTGTTTATGTGTGTATATGCATCTGTATGTGTGTGTGTGTGTATGTATATGTATGTATATGTGTGTGTATGTGTATGTTTATGTATGTGTGTGTGTATATATATATGTGTATGTATATGTATGTATGTGTAAGTGTATGTATGTATGTGTAAGTGTATGTATGTGTGTATGTATGTTTATGCATGCTTATAAGTTTAAAGTTTTCTTTGTATATTGATCATTTTTTTCTTTGAGATTAAAATAACAGAAGATATTATGGTAGAAAGAAATAAGACGGGAGCTTGCATACCACCTTAGATGTGCCAATATGTTTGCAAATATATACATCTACAAGAATCATTTCCTTATAGAAGGTATGTAAAATAGTTTATATTATTGTGAGTCAGAATTATTATATGTTTTATAAATATTTTACATTTAATATGTGTAATTTTGTTTCATTAAATAAAAACACTCTAGTGGAAAAAAGAGATTTGAATAAGGTCATATGTCACACTTAAGCCAAATGGGCCATCATGGTTTTGTTGCTCCATTTGTAAACATATGTATCATCAAAATTATATTTTTTATTTTCTAAAACACTTATGATTGCTCTTCTTTATTTGCCTCAATGTAGTGTAAGGATTATGGTCTTTATCCTACAAAAACAAAATTGAGCATATTTTGGATATCAATGTTTGAGTGAGTAGGTAAGAGATTATCCATATGATTTTGCAAGTATTATTAAATTTGATATACTTTATTTTATTTTTATGGATGTTTTATATTTTTATTTATTTTCTTTTTTATTTGTAATACAAGAGTATTATGTAGAGGCATATATGGATGAGGTGGAAACATAAACAAACTATGGATAATATCAATCATCACAAGGTATTGACCCCTCTATCTAGAATGTCTCTTCAAATACATTAGATCATGTGGATGATCATGATGATATGGATGATGATGATCAGGGGGTGATTCACAAGATTGATACTGATTACATTTGATGTATTATATACATTAACACACACACACACATATATATATATATGCACACACACACACATACATACATACCTACACACATATATATATATATATATATATATATATATATATATATATATATATATATATATATATATATATATATATATATATATATATATATATATATATATATATATATTCTCATATTAGTTATTTTTAATTTTGTCTATGGTGTGAGTTCATAGTTTCAATTAATTCTAGAATATTATTAATTTAACTTATTTTATTCAAGTGAATTATCTGATTGAAATCTACTAACAATTTTTATTACAATTTATATTTAACATGTTATTTATTACCTTAATTGTATAATTCATTTAATTTTTATGTGTGTTTGTGTGTCTATATGTATGTATGTGTGTTTAGTAGTGTGTCTATATGTATATATGCTCAAGTTTGGGCAAAGAGGACACCATTTCAGATTTCTGCAGGCATAGCAAACTAGCAAAATTCACATGACCAAAGTGTGCATGCCAAAGCTTTGCATCTGACATAGCCTGAGAATCATTTACTGCACATGCCAAATCATTTTGAGATCTTTCATAGTCTATGAGCTTATACAGCCCACGACATAAAATGCCAGAAGCAATAATAACATCGCCATTTGACAGATCATGAACTGTACATCTGTCATCAATAAATTTCACAACTAAGCCAATCTTGGCTAATGCAAAAACTGATAATAGATTCTTCTTGATCCCTAGCACAAATAAAGCATCTGACAAAGTGAAAGAACTACCATCACCAGCAGTCAAAATGATCTTACCAACTCCCATAACATGATAAGAGGAGTTGTTGGCACATGTAACAGTATTCCCTGTAGGGGCAGGCTCGAGTGAAGAGAAGAAACTGCACTGCGAGGTAATATGTTTGGTCACCCCACTCGTACCAAACATCTAAGTCTACTGCAGACATGCACTGCTCATGCGAAGATGGGTCAAAATTGCAAACAGTAGTGAACGCCCATTCTTCTTCCTGCACAAGATTAGTAGACTCCGTTTTTTGTGTAGAGGCTTCTGCAACAACCATTCCAGCCTCTTTCTTCTTTGCCTCTTTTGCAGCCAGTTTTGGACAGTTCTTTATGATATGATCATTCCCTTTACAATACTTACAAAACAATTTCTGATTTTTTGCTTTTTTCTCATCTTTGTCTTGGTTCTTTGAATGTGTAGCATTTGCAGATTTCTGCTTACTAGTAGAAGAACTCCATTTTCCTTTGCCCTTCTGACTAGCCAGGAAAGCTTGATCTGCAACATGCATAATGGACCTGTTCTGCCTTGACTGATCTTCCTGCAACAGAACAGAGACTAACTCCTCAAATGACAAGGAATTTGGATTGCCTTTCATCATCAATCAAAGAGTAGAAACAAAACTCTGATATGAATTAGGAAGACCATTCAGAACGTTCTGCACAAGTGAGCTATCTGGTATAACCTCATCAGCAAAAATCAATTGTTCCTTCAAGTCTTTGATCTTTGTTAGGAAATTGTCCATAGAATCACCTTCATTCATGTGCTCACTCTCCAACTATTTTCGGAGGTAAACAACACGAGCCTCATTCCTACCTTGGTACAATGTGGTAAGTGTATCCCAAGCATCCTTAGCTGTTCTGCAAGAGCAAATATGAGGAATAATGGCACGTTTGATAGACAAAGCTATCAATGCATGTGCCTGGGCATCTTTGCCATCCCAACGAATCTGCTCTACAGTAGGTGCAGTAGAAACAGCGGCACGAACAGGAATCTGCACAATATCATCTTCGACACCATCTCCATCAGCTCCAGCACCTGCATTTGTAGTACATGTTGTTACAGGTGTAACAGGACGTCTTTCAGCACCCTGCACAATGTTTCACAATCCTTTTGCAACCAAAACATGTCGCATCATATAAGCCCATAATGGGTAGTTGGTACCATCAAACTTATCCTCAATATCCAACATACAAAATACATCACTCCTTTCAGCCATAGCCGATGACTAAAATACCTTGATGCAGAAAATTCAATGTATCTCAAAAAGTTGAACAGAATTGCCCATACGAATTCTACTAGACCTGTAGCAAAATTCAAGATGCTTATACTGGCAAACAGAAACTGGTATATACCTTTGGCACAAAAAGATGAAATAGCCTACACAAGCGCTGCGATAGTGGTTTGGAGGCCGAAACGAGCTCAGACCGCGATTTTGGCACCACACAACGAAGCTGTTTTGATCTCTGAAACACCCTGAGTATGCTCACCAAATTTCGTGCGAATTTGAGACTGCAAATGGAGGAGTGTCGACAATGCCCTAGATGAAGTGACGACCTGCTCTGATACCAATTGTTGGAGTTAGATGTTTACGAAAGCACACGAACACCACAAGGAAGAAGAAGAAGCTTGGAGCACAACACACAATACTGAATGTATTACTAGAGAATGTACAAAGATAAGTAGCCCGATAGGGCAATAGGCGTATATACGAGCCGGGGGAAAGAAACCTCCTAAAGAGGGAAAAAAGTGCCTCGGCGGTCCTAGTGTGTTCACACACATCACTACCTAAATATATCAACACTATGGAGTTCTTCTTGGAGGAGAAGAGTGTGCTCACACTCTTGCTTATGGAGAGGATTTACCCTACAACACCTTGGTGGTGTGGATCTGCCATCCACATGATGTATTTGAAGATTTTCTTCTACATGAAGATTTCGGGTTACTTCAAAGACATTGGATGGTGTTAATATAAGATTTACATCTTATGTTAAGAATTCAGGTACATATTCTCTTTATGCACACAAGTACTACTCGGAGTTTATGGAGGCAGTGACATCCACATCTAGAGGAGTCCTATTTGGCACAGGTACAAGAGAATCAGTACATATATCCTTTATACATATTTGGATGAGGTGTTGAAGAAGGTATGTTCATATGAGTTTGAGGATTTCTGGCAACAAACTTGTTAGCATTCTTTGCTACTTTTGTAAGTATGTGATCTTTCACACACGTATCTGACTTAGGGTCTTCCATAGCCTAAGTTCATATGAGGGTTTGCTGATTATCAGTTTTATAGTGATCCTTCCTCTTTCTGTCACTCATATTCACTCTTCTACAATCTATCAAGTCATACATCTCATATATATTCAGATTTCTGTCCATACATCTGAATATGTTTCTTACATTTGTACATTCACTCTTCCATCTATTTTTGTTCACATAGAGTGGTTGAGAGTTTTGACTCCCACATTGTAAATTGACATTTTTATATATGATAGTGTGATTAAGCAGTGGCTCACGTAACACTTTACACATGTTGCCTAATCTTTCTCTATCTTTGTCTCATCATTTGTATGATTAAATGTGGTATATTCATGCTTTGTCAATATTGGAAGATTGCTGGAATCTGTATTGTATATCTTGGACCTATGGAACTATGGACCTGTGGTATTAGATATGGGCCTACCTAATTTCCAACATTTGGTATCAGAGCTTTAGGGCTTTGGTATTAGAGCTTTAGGGCTTTGGTATCAGAGCTTTAAGGCTTTGGCATCAGAATATTTAGGCTCTCAGAGTCATAGGTTTCCAGACTTCGAGGTTTACAACATATGATTTAAGGGCATCTTCTGACATTTGACATTTGACATAGACACTTAATCTAGATGAGTACAGATTTGAGAATTAGACAATTCCGTCTTATATTTACTCATCAGTGTGGAGTATGAAGCTAATGATCTATGAGTAGCTAAATATTTTTGGAAGAGTATGAAAATACTTTACGGAAGTATTATTTGAAGACCCAGACTTGATGAAGAAAAGACTACTTCAAATTCAAGGAAAAACAATGGTTTGGAGAAGATGAAGGAACCAGATCAAAATCAAATCACAGGTATCAGTTTCTACTATCAGATTATCATTTGCAGGTCATATCTTAGAAGAGCAATTATGAAGAGATTTGAAGGATTCAAGGAGTGCTTTTATACACTTGCATTATTTGATAGATAAAGGCTACATCAAAACAGGTATCTAGAGGTTTTTCTAGAGAGTTTTGAGAGATCTCTTTCATGGCAAGAAAGCTTATCTAAGAAGACAAATTTGGAGAGCACATCAGTTTTGTTTTCAACCAATCTTGTGTTGTAAGTTGGTTGGAAGCTTTTTCTCACATTTTATATCTAGAGAGGTAACTCTAGAAAGGTAATTCATCATTTAGACAAAAGGTTTTTGAATTCAATCGTATCAGTCATTTGAAGCAGAGTTTTGATTCAGAGATATGAGGAGATGGTAAAACATGATTCTATGTTCACTTCCATTTTTATACCATGTTTGTTTTGTCTCTTACTCTTAGCACTAGAGGAAGAGAAAATTTCATTGGAAGAAGTCAAGAGTACTTGCTACTTCAAGATGAAGAGAACAAAAGGTATGGAAGAGAAGTTTGAAGATGTTGACATCATCATCAGATGGAAGAAAGATGGAGAAGAAGAAAGTCCAATTTTTCCAAAAGAAAAGTAAGACTTCCTTTTCTCTTATATTTTCCATATACTTTTCCTATTTAATCCTCTACATCCAAATACAAATCTACGAGAACATCTTGTGAAGAATATAGTTTAAAGAAGAAGCAGTTTCTTGTTTTGCATTATACTTGGTCATGTTTTTGTAGATTTTGACAAAGAATTGCATTGAGAGAAAGAAAAGCAGTAGATATATGTTTTGACTCATATGTGTATGAGTTATGTTTTAGTTGAAGCTTTTGAGGAGGCAGCTTATATGTTCCCTCAAAGAATTCTTGGAGTGTCAATTCAGAGCTACTTGGTATATGACAAGTTGTAGAGAGGTATATTTCTTCAATATCTGACTCTTGAGGTAAAAGAGTTTTTTGTAGTAGATGTTGAAGACTTGGGTTGAGGTTTTGTGTTTGGAAAAGTTACCTCATATTTAGTATTTTCAGAAAACTTTAGAAAGTTCATTTTTTGATGTACTAGTCAATTGAAGAATCTACTTTCTATGATTGTCTTGTTTTTTGGATACATGCTTGTATTCAAAAAAGGTGTTCCATCAGATCCTATCACTTGACCGAGAAGTGGAGTTAACCAAAGAAAGTCAAGCAGATACTATCACATTTTACCCAGGTAGAATATGAAGATATGAAGTATCAACTTGCAGCTTTTGGAGCTCTCAAGGTGAGAGTTTGTCCACTTATGTTTCAAGTAGGAGTTGCAGATTCTAGGGAAGGATTTGTTTGAAGAAACATTTTACAACTTTATGTAAGAAGCATGGACACTTAGAAACATTTAGGTAAGAAATCAAGTTTTAAGTCATGAGGGTCTGATGAGAGCAGATTCTACACATGTATTTTGTTGGAAAGATCATAGATCATGTATGATGTTGAATGATCATGAAAGATCTTGAGTATTTATGAGTCAGTTGTCTATTCTTTTTTTGTGAAGTTCTTTAAAATTGGAAGAAGTAAGTCAAAGATTCAGATTCTATCAGATTTGTGTTGCAAAGAGTTAGAAGAAGATACTTGTGATGTTGCAGAAGGTTATGAATCCTAAAATGCTTTCAGCAAGGTTTTTTTATGTTAGGATCAGCTAACCTTATTCTATAATATGGGAAGCTGAGGAAGTAACAGTGGAAGCTATTGGAAATTACAGTGCTAATAAAAAGGGTTCAGAGATTTTGTTTCAGATACAAGTATTGATCATGGATAATCAGATTTATTGAAAGAAGGAACACGTTCGAGATTTCATAAAGTCTGATATATTTGAAGAATTTTGGATACTAGTGTTAAATCATCCAGGGGGGTGATGAAACATGAAGACGTATTTTCAGCCATATGTGAAAGAATGCAGCTGAAAGAAGAAGGAAGAAGGAGAATGTCTGGAGGACTTCTTGTTAGGTGTTCCTGTTCGGGAGAAGGTTCCAGAGTTCTATTGAAGAGAAGCTTGATATTTCAGAGAGGTATGTTTGAGAGGTGCACACATTTATGTTTATACCAAGTTCTGAAGGAAAGAGGTATGGAGGATTTATAGATTAAACAAGGATGAAGACATGATGATATCATAGATTTTGATGAGACTCATCAATTGATTTGAGTTGAGTTGAATTGACTTGAGTATAGTAAGAGATGAACCAGCAATGTTCATAATACACTAAGTTGTGAGTTATCAGTCATAGGTTCGAGGATTCAGTTCTTAATTATGTTTAGTGTATTTACATGACAGAACATAAATACCTTGAGAAAGCTTTCGTAAGGTAAATGCAAATATGTGGATCCTAGTGTATGTTTTCAGGTTTGACAAGATAGGAGATAGCAAGTTTAGAGTCAGTACTTGCTACATTTGTTGTCAAGCAGTGATTGCTTGATGAGTACACTATTGGATATCTAGTTTGCATATTTTCTCAGGTATTATGATTCATATTCAAAAAGTTCAGGTGTTTGAAGTTTGAAGAAATTCAAATTCAGTTTTGAAGAAAACTTTTTAAAAGGAAGTTTTTAAGGTCAATTCGGGAGTACAAAGTTTGCAGATGAATGAAATTATATATCCAGTCTAGTTTGTGCCAATATGATGTATAGACTTCTGTTATACTCCCTCTACAAGAAAAAGGTGCTGGGTGCCGTGGCTAGATGAATGTCCTTCCAAAGAACTCACCCAAGCTCGAAACTCGTCTGCAGCATCGCGAAACGTGAAGATATTTTTTTGTTCAGATTTTGGGAAATAAAATGGATGGCGACGTGATTTTCGATGACAGAGCTTTTTGTGGATCTTTCTTTATTAGAGAAAGTGATTGTAGTGATTTATTAATGCTTTTGGAAGAGACATAACAACTATATAAGAAGCTATTGGCTCATTGTTCATTCATCCAACACCTATTTCAACACAAGCTTTGGAAGCTTTGTTACCTTGGTAGAGGTGGTGCTTCTAGCATATGGGGAAGCCATGGTGCTATCTTGGAGCATGTTGAGGATCAGCTATGGAGTTCTTCTTGGAGGAGAAGAGTGTGCTCACACTGTTGCTTATGGAGAGGATTTACCCTGGAGTAGCTTGGTGGTGTGGATCGGCCATCCACATGATGTATTTGAAGATTGTTTTCTACATGAAGATTTCGGGTTACTTCAAAGACATAGGATGGTGGTTAATATAAGATTTACATCTTATGTTAAGAATTCAGGTACATATTCTCTTTATGCACACAAGTACTAATTGGACTTTATGGAGGCAATGACATCCATACCTAGAGGAGTCCTATTCGGCATAAGTACAAGAGAATCGGTACATATATGCTTTATGCATACTTGGATGAGGTGTTCGATAAGATATGTTCATATGAGTTTGAGGATTGCTGGCAGCAAACTTGTTAGCATTCTTTGCTACTTTTGTAAGTATGTGATCTTGCACACACGTATCTGACTTAGGGTCTTCCATAGCCTAAGTTCAGATGAGGGTTTGCTGATTATCAGTTTTAGACTGGTCCTTCCTCTTTCTGTCACTCATATTCACTCTTGTACAATCTATCAAGTCATACATCTCATATATATTCAGATTTTTGTCCATACAATTGAATATTTTTATTACATTTGTACATTCATTCTTCCATCTATATCTGATCACATAGAGTGGTTGAGAGTTTGGACTCCCACATTGTAAATTGACATTTGTATGTATGATAGTGTGAGTAAGCACTAGCTTAAGTAACACTTTACACGTTGTTTAATCTTTCTTTATCTTTGTCTCATCATTTGTATGATTAAATGTGGTATATTCATGTTTTGTTAATATTGGAAGATTGCTGGAATTTGTGTTGTATATCCAGGACCTATGTGACTGTGGATCTGTGGTATTAGATATGGGCCTACCTAATTTCCAACAATCGAAGAGGTTGCTTCACATAAACCTCTTCTTGCAAATCACCATTCAAGAAGGCTGTTTTTATGTCCAACTGATGCACTTTCCAACCTCGATAAGTAGCCAATGCAACCACGGTATGAATGGTAGTCATGCGTGAAGTAGGTGCAAAAGTTTCCTTATAGTCAATGCTATATTGTTGTGCATATCCCTTGGCAACCAATCTAGCTTTGTAATGATCAATGCTACCATTAGAGTTTCTCTTAATCGTGTAAACCCACTTTGTACCAATGGCATTCTTTCCTTTTGGAAATTCACATAACTCCCAAGTACCATTCCTATGTATGGAATCCATTTCTGATTGCATAGCACTCATCCATTGTGGATCGTCATATGCATCTTCAAAAGAAAGTGGCTCTTCATTACATGCTATACAAATAAGAGAATAATCCACAAAATTACTTGATGCATGGTGAGAGCTTGATCTTGTTCTACCAAGTAAAGGTGCATTCAATTTGCTATCCTGCAAAGTTTGTTTCAGCCACTTTGGCATAGTTTGTGCACTCTTGATAGACATGTGTTCATTATGTAATACATCTTCAATATGTACATCATGCATGGCTGAATTTCATGCTCATTTTCAGCCATATTTTGACGCAAATGTTCAACCATGTGGCTGGAAATTTCCAACAATTTTGATAATTTTTTGCTGAAAAATTTCAGCCATGTTTGGTTGGAAATTCTCTGCATTTTCAGCACTATTTTGGTGGAATGTTTCAGCCCTTTGAGCCTCGGGTGGTTGGTCTACATGGCCATAGTCAAGCGCACCATTTTGGAACAAAGACATGAGTGTATCGAACACATCTTGTGAGCTAACTGTTGGCTATTTTTTGCATTCAAGTAGGGGAAAACTGAATTTTCAACAAATACCACATCGACTCACAATAATTGTGTTCGGTAATGGATGATACAAGTGATATCCCTTACTTTCAACACTACAACCAACAAATATACATTTCTTTACCTTGTCGTCAAGTTTGTGATGTTGTTGTGATGGCACAAGAGCATATGCCAAACAACCAAACACACACATATGACTAATCATAGGTTTATGACCATTCCAAGCCTCATAAGGAGTGATGGCTCTCAATGCTTTCGCAGGGTAGTGATTCAACACATAGTTTGCACACATGATCACTTCCATCCAAAACTGATCAGGAAGTTGCTTTCCTTTAACCATGCATCGTGCCATTTCAAATAGAATTCTACTTTTACGCTCGGCAACACCATTTTGTTGAGGTGTATATGGCACTGTAGATTGGTATGAAATACCTCTTTCACGAAGAAAAGCATTAAAATCATGTAACATGTATTCACCACCACGATCCGTGCGTAGAGTCAAAAGCTTTTGTGAAGAAAAATTTTCAGCCATAGCTAAAAATTCTTTGAATCAAGAAAATACCTCATTCTTTGCTTTCATAGGATACCCCATGTATGGCGAGTAGTATCATCAATGAAGGTAACAAAATATACATGCTTCACAAAAGATGGAGTGTTGACCGGACCACAAACATCACTATGAACAAGTTGCAATTTTCTTGTAGTGTGTGTATGACTATCTTTTGGAAAAGAAGCATGATGCATTTTTCCAAGAATGCAACCTTAACATGCATGTTTTTCAATGGACTCAAGTGTAGGCAAACCAATAACCATGTCCTTCTTTTGCAAGTAAATAAAACTATTGAAGTTCAAGTGACCAAAACGAGCATGCAAAAGCTCCATTTCAGCCATGGAAGAAGCATGAGCAACCAAGGCATTCGAGGTAGCCCTCTTGTGTGTATCCATGCAATACAAACCATTACATAATGTACCAGACATCACGATAACATTGCCATTGTTGAAATCATGAACCATACACTTATCATTGAGAAAGTGTACATGAAGTCCAACTTTGGCAATCAGCGGAACTGAAATTAAGTTCTTCTTGTTACCGGGCACATACAATGCATTTTTCAAGAGAATCATACCTCCATTTGCATTCGTAAGCTCAATTTTTCCTACTCCAATGAGAGGATAAGAGGCATTGTTTGCACACACCACATGTCCTCCGTTGGGTGCATCTTTCAAAGAGGCAAAAAATCTTTTGCATGATTTTATGTGCTTTGAAGCACCACCATCAATAAACCAATCTGAGTGAGGCTCACTCACAGCCATACATTTAGAATGCAAAGAAGCATCATAATGACATGTGACAACACATGCCCAAACATATTGAGCCATGTTTGCTTCATGATTCTTTACATTTGCTAAATTTTCAGCAATAGACATGCCAGATTCCTTCTTCTTTTCATTGCATTTAGCAAGGTTTCTACACTCATCAATAGTATGACTAGCCTTTTGGCAATATTTGCATCTCTTCTTCTTTTTCAAATCACCATCATTAGAGGAATGAGTGGAAGAGGAAGGTTGAGGCTTTGGTTTTGATGAACCCAAAGCTAAACCATAGTTGCTTTTCCCCTTTAATGAGATAGCAAGTGCTTGTGTTCCCTCAATCAAACCACTCCTATTCACTCTAGATTTCTCTTCTTGCAAAAGAAGAGACACAACCTCATCAAATGCGTACATATTAGGATTCCCTTTTGCAACCAAATGGAGTGTAGTAGCAAAGCTTTGAAAAGATTCCGGTAATCCTTTCAATAATGTAGAAATGAGTGATGCATCCGGAATAATCTCATCTATGTTTGCCAATTGCTCTTTCAAGTCCTTGATGCATGTCACATACACATCCACCGACTCATTTGTTGGAAATTTAGTAAGCCCATAACTAATACCACAGGTCCAAGGTTTCATAGGTTGAGCATCAAAAACATAGATTCCCGCAATATTGACAAAACATGAACATACCACATTTAATCATACAAATGATGAGACAAAGATAGAGAGAGACTAGACAACATGTGTAAAGTGTTACATAAGCGAAGGCTTACTCACACTATTATATATACCAATGTTCAATGTACAATGTGGGAGCAAAACTCTCAACCACTCTATGTGAACAAAAATAGATGGATGACTGAATGTACAAATTTAACAAACATATTCAGATGTATGGATAGAAATCTGAATATATATGAGATGTGTGACCTAATAGGTTGTAGAGGAGTGAATATGAGTGACAGAAAGAGGAAGGATCATTCTAAAACTGATAATCAACAAACCCTCACCTAACCTTAGGCTATGGAAGACCCTAAGTTAGATAGGTGTGTGAAAAGATCACATACTTACAAAAGTAGCAAAGAATGCTAGTAAATTTGTTTCCAGAAATCCTCAAACTCATATGAACATATCTTCTTTAACACCTCATCCAAATATGCATAAAGCATACACATATTGATTCTCTTGTACCTATGCCAAATATGACTCCTCCTGATATGGATGTTACTGCCTCCATAAACTCCAAGTAGTACCTGTGTGCATAAAGAGAATATGTACTTGAATTCTTAACATAAAATGCAAATCTTATGTTAACCACCATCCAATGTCTTTGAAGTAACCGGAAATCTTCATGTAGAAGACAATCTTCAAATACATCATGTGAATGGCTGATCCACACCACCAAGCTACTGATGGGTATGTCCTCTTCAAAAGCAAGAGTGTGAGCACACTCTTCTTCTCCAAGAAGAACTCCATAGCCGCTCCTCAACATGCTCCAAGGTAGCACCATGGCTGCCCCATGTGCTAAGAACATCACCTCTATTGAGGTACCAAAGCTCTCCAAAGCTTGTTGAAACTAGGTGAAGGATACTTGAATAATGAGCCAAGCTCTTATTATATAGTAGTGTGTGTACTCTTGAAAAACTCCAAAAAAAAAAAACTCTCGTCATTTAAATGCTCCGTGATCGCTAAGAATAAAAACACCGCTGTCCATCGCAAAGTTTTTCGCAGTTTGTGTGTTTTTAATAAAGTAAAAAACACTAAAAGATTTCCTCCACGAACAGTGCTCCTGCCATGATTCAAACTCGCAGGAGTTCAATGGAAGGCCTTTAATTTATCCACGAGCGCTAGGTGCTTTTCTTGTATAGATGACTAGAACTAGAGGTACTCAACGTGTATTCTATGAGCAAGATGGACCAATGGACATTGTTTTCCAAAAATCCTCCCTGCAAGTTCACAATGGTACAAATTGAACTGAATCTGCAAATGTTATAATCTGCAAACTACCACAAGCTTGAACCTTGTACTCCGGAACTGACCTTCGAACCGTCTCTTCAAAAGTCTTCTTCAAAACTGAATTTGACTTTCCTTCAAACTTCAAACACCTGAACTTGCTGAATATGAACCATAATACTTGAGAAAATATGCAATCTAGATATCCAATAGTGTACTCATCAAGCAATCATTGCTTGACAACAAATGTAGCAAGTACTCACTCTGAACCTGCTATCTCCTGTCTTCATAAACCTAAAAACATACACTAGGATCCACATATTTGCATTTACCTTACAAAAGCTTTCTCAACGTACTTTTGCTGTCTCATGTAAATACACTAAACAAAATCAAGAACTGAATCCTGGAACCTGACTGACAACTCACAACTTAGTGTATTATGAACACTACTGGTTCATCTCTGACTATACTTCAAGTGAAGTCAACGCAACTCAAATGAAATCAACTGAAATCAACCGAAATCAACTGAAATCAACTCATGAGTCTCATCAAAAAATCTATGATGTCATCATGACTTCATCCTTGTTCAATGTGTAAATCCTTCATACCTCTTTCCTTCAAAACCTGGTATAAACATAAATGTGCGCACCTCTGAAAACATACCTTTCTAAAATATCAAATTTCTCTTCAATAGAACTTTGGAACTTTCTCCTGAACAAGAACACCTAACAGGAACTTTCTCCAGACATTCTCCTTCTTCCTTCTTCTTTCAAAGCTGGAACATAAAGAGAACCTGACAAAGGAAATATAGGAATACCTGAAACAGGAATACCTGTAGCTATGACTCTGCATTCTTTTACATATGGCTGAAAATAAGTCTTCATGTTTCATCACCACCTTGGATGATTTAAGACTAGTATCTAGAATTATTCAAATATATCAGACTTTATGAATCTGGAACGTCTTCCTTCTTTCAATAAATCTGTCCCTTAGTGATCAAATACCTGTATCTGAAACAAAAATTCCGAAGCCTTTTTATTAGCACTGTACATATGCCAATAGCTTTCCCTGTCATTCCTCAGCTTCCCAAAGTCTAGAATAAGGTTAGAAGATCTATCATAAAAACCTTTGCTGAAAGCATTTTAGGATTCATAACCTTCTGCAACATAACAAGTATCTTCTTCTATCTGTCTGCAATACAAATCTGATAGAACCTAAATCTTTGACTTACTTTCTCCAATGCTAAGGAACTTCTCAAACAAAGGATAGACAACTGACTCATAAATACTCAAGATCTTTCATGATCATTCAAGATAATCCAAGATCATATAAGATCTATCAAGAACATACAAGATCATCCAAGATCAATGATCTCTCCAACAAAATACCTGTGTAGAATCTGCTTTCATCAAACCTTCATGATTGAATGCTTGATTTGCTACCTGAATGGCTCTAAGTGTTCATGCTTCTCACAAAGTCAAACAAATCCTTCCCAAGAATCTGAAACTCCTACTTGAAACATAAGTGGACAAACTTCTCACCTTGAGAACTCCAAAAGCTGCAAGTTGATACTTCATCTTTTCATATTCTTCCTGGGTGAAATGTGATAGTATCTGCTTGATTTTCTTTTGGCTAATTTCAGTTCTCAATCAAGTGATAGGATCTAATGGAACACCTTTTTGAATACAATCATGTATCCAAAAAACAAGACAATCATAGAAAGTAGATTCTTAAACTAACTAGTACATCAAAAAATGAATTTTCTAAAGTTTTTTGAAAATACTGAATATGAGGTAACCTTTTCCAAACATAAAACCTCAACCCAAGTCTACAACATCTGCTACAAAAAACTCTTTTACCTCAAGAGTTAGATAAAGAAGAAATGTACTTCTCTGCAACTTGTCATATACCGAGTAGCTCTGTATTGACACTCCAAGAATTCTTTGAGGGAACATATAAGCTCCCTGCTTAAAAAATCTTCAACTTATATTTAACTCATACATATGAGTCAAAACATACAAGTTGTCTTCAAAATCTGCTGCTTTACTTTCTCTCAATGCAATTCTTCATCAAATCTACTAAAACATGCCCAAGTGTAATGCAAAACAAGAAATTGCTTCTTCTTTAAACTATCTTCACACAAGACGTTCTTCTAGACTTGTCTTTGGATGTAGAGGATAAAATAGGAAAAGTATATGGAAAATATAAGAGAAAAGGAAGTCTTTCTTTTCTTTTGGAAATATTGGACTTTCTTCTTCTACATCTTTCTTCTACCAGATGATGTCAACATCTTCATACTTCTCTTCCATACCTTTCGTTCTCTTCATCTTGAAGTAGCAAGCACTCTTGAATTCTTCAAATGAACTTTTTCTCTTCCTCTAATGCTAAGAGTAAGAGACAAAACAAACATGGTATACAAATGGAAGTGAATATAGAATCATGTTATACCTGTAAGAAAATAACAACACAGCAGAATAGCAATATAGACAGAGTTGAGAGAAAAACGCAGACAAAGATAGACACAGACTGAGAGATAGAGAACTCAAATTCTCAGATTGCCAAGCATAAAGCAGTTACAATGATGGTGCTAACCACCCGTGCACTCCCACTACGGAGCTTAGATGGCAATCTAGACAGACTCTAGATGAACGGCTTACTAGTGCGCAATGCTATGTAAAGCTCAACCTAGGCCGTGCTTATATAGCATTTACAAGGCGGTTCGGTATAGATAAATGTAGTCAGGAGATACAAAATAGTCGGTAAAATACATGATCCGACAATATCTCCACGACCAGAAGTCCTACCCCCGAACCCCGCAGAAGGGGGCAAGCCCCCCTCTGCACTCCCCCATTAAGGTTCTATGGGGAAACCGCGCGATGCCACAGGATCTTTATTTTCACCTTAAATGGCAACCCAGTGGCCTGGAAGTTTATGCCCTACCTAACCTAATGGCTAGGCTCACAAAGATCAACTACAACCATCAAGGGTCACACATAGACCTCATCTAACTTGGAAGTTAGGGTTCCACAAATGCTCGCGTTCTCATAATGGCTTCTCCTCATAATGGGGGCCTTACAACTTAGAGCACCATGGATCATTTGTGGTCACATGAGGGTGGAGTATTGAGCATATCTAACATTACCATCTCCTCATATCTCTGAATCAAAATTCTGCTTCAAATGTCTGAAATGACTAAATTCACCAACCTTTTGTCTAAATGATGAATTACCTTTCTAGAGTTACCTCTCTAGATCAAATTTTGTACTTGGATATCCAACCAACTTACAACAAAAAATTGGTTGAACACAAAACTCATCCCATCTCCAAATTTGTCTTCTTAGAGAGCTTTCTTGCCATGAAAAAGATCTCTCAAAACTCTCTAGAAAAACCTCTAGATACCTGTTTTGATGTAACTAATGCTTTAACTTTGAAAGAATGAAAGTGTGTAAAAGCATTCCTTGAATCCTTCAAATCTCTTCATAACTACTCTTCTAAGATATGACCTGCAAATGATAATCTGATAATAGAAATTGATACCTGTGATTTGATGTTGATCTGATTCCTTCATCTTCTCCAAACCATTGTTCTTCCTTGAATTTGAAGTAGTCTTCTCTTCATCAAGTCTTGGTCTTCAAACAATATTTTTTTAAAGTATTTGCATACTCTTCCAAAAATATTCGACTGCTAACAGATCATCAAGTTCATACTCCACACTGATGAATACACATGTGACTAAATTTTCTAATTCTCAAATCTCTACTCATCTAGATTAAGTGTGTATGTCAAATGTCAACTGTTAGAAGATGCTCTTAAATCATATGTTGTAAACCTGGAAGTCTAGAAACCTAGGAATCTGAATGAGCTTGAATGCATTGATGCCAAAGCCCTAAAGCTTTGATACCAAAACCTTAGAGCTCTGATACCAAATGTTGGAAATTTGGTAAGCCCATAATTAATACCACACGTCCAAGGTTCCATAGGTCCAGCATCAACAACATAGATTCTAGCAATCTTTCAATATTGACAAAACATGAGCATACCACATTTAATCATACAAATGATGAGACAAAGATAGAGAGAGACTAGACAACATGTGTAAAGTGTTACGTAAGCGAAGGCTTACTCACACTATTATATACACCAATGTTCAATGTACAATGTGGGAGCAAAACTCTCAACCACTCTATGTGAACAAAAATAGATGGATGAGTGAATGTACAAATGTAAGAAACATTTTCAGATGTATGGATAAAAATCTAAATATATATGAGATGTGTGACCTAATAGGTTGTAGAAGAGTGAATATGAGTGACAGAAAGAGGAAGGATCAGTCTAAAACTTATAATCAACAAACCCTCATCTAACCTTAGGATATGGAAGAGCCTAAGTTAGATATGTGTGTGAAAAGATCACATACTTACAAAAGTAGCAAAGAATGCTAACAAGTTTGTTGCCAGAAATCCTCAAACTCATATGAACATATCTTCCTAAACACCTCATCCAAATATGCATAAAGCATACATGTATTGATTCTCTTGTACCCATGCCGAATAGGACTCCTCCTCATATGGATGTTATTGCCTCCAAAAACTCCAAGTAGTACCTGTGTGCATAAAGAGAATATGTACCTAAATTCTTAACATAAGATGCAAATGTTATGTTAACCACCATCCAATGTCTTTGAAGTAACCCGAAATATTCATGTAGAAGATAATCTTCAAATACATCATGTGAATGGTTGATCCACACCACCAAGTTGTTGATGGGTATGTCCTCTTCATAAGAAAGAGTGTGAGCACTCTCGTCTTCTCCAAGAAGAACTCCATAGCTGCTCCTCAACATACTCCAAGATAGCACCATGGCTACCCCATGTGCTAAGAACATCACCTCTATTGAGGTACCAAAGCTCTCCAAAGCTTGGTGTTGAAACTAGGTGAAGGATACTTAAATAATGAACCAATCTCTTATTATATAGTAGTGTGTGTACTCTTGAAAAGCTCAAAAAAAAAAACTCTCGTCGATAAAACGCTCCGTGATCGCTAAGAATAAAAACACCACTATCCATCGTGAAGTTTTCCGCTGTTTGTGTGTTTTTAATAAAGCAAAAAAACACTAAAAAATACTATCACATGCATGCTAACACGCACTCACATGCATGCTAACACACTCTCACTTTCACACATGCACATGCATGTTCTCACTCATACGTGCATATACATTGTCACATCATACTTTATCATGCACATGCTAACTTACTTATGCTCTCATGCACACTCATGTATCTAACTCTTTTGCACATGCTTTCATGCACACTCATGCATCTAACTCTTATGCACATGCTCACATGCACACTCATGCACCTATGCACATGTAAGCACATGCTCAGATACACACGCATTCATGCATATGAAAACTCTATCACACATGCATAAATTTATTCCTTATACATTCATGCGGACTCATGCATATGCATATGCGTCTCACTCATTCTCATGCATATATGCACTCTTATATGCATATGCATACACTCTCATACATGCATGCATCTAATATCATGCGTACACATGCATACATGCATCTAACATCATGCATACACATGCATACATGCATGCACACTCTCACATGCATTCATACAATTAAACCTATAAGATCAAATCCCTACACTGTGCCAAATCTTCTCTCTCTATCTCTCTATGATGAACGCGTGTTAAGTTGGAACGTTG
Source organism: Ceratopteris richardii (assembly GCA_020310875.1). Lineage (NCBI taxonomy): Eukaryota > Viridiplantae > Streptophyta > Polypodiopsida > Polypodiales > Pteridaceae > Ceratopteris > Ceratopteris richardii. The sequence continues at coordinate 25,888,595 of CM035422.1, forward strand.
AATCTTCTTTCAACTTGATAGCTTCATGATCATGGAGAAAGTCCAATCGTCAGCTTTAAGCATCTATGCCAAAGTCGTCTGCAACTTTGATCAAAAGCATTCGAATCGTCTCAATATCCAGCTCTCACACTGAGATTAATTCGCCTCTTTTCTCTCTATCACACACTACATATCGACTGAATGAATGCGAGAAGACTCTCTGAATTCCTTGATTCCATCCTCTCTCATTCTCTCTCGGTGCCATCCCTTTCTCTTGTGTGCGTTTCCATCACTGAGCGTACCTTCCATGTCCTTTATACATCCCTCTCTCTCTCTCTCTCTCTCTTTTGCGCATCGTTGCGAGTCAATCCTTGCATCTTTCTCTCTCCAACGCATATCTCTCTCTCTTAATCTCTCTCTCTCTCTCTACCTGCGTGCATCAGCAGTTTCTCCCTGCACCTCTCTCTTTCTCTCTCTATCTCTCTTTCTTTAAATCATAATATAAGATATATTAACCAAATATATATTTGTTTTAATATCTATTAACTCATATATTAATATGTGTTTCACGGTGAGCATATATATATATATATATATATATATATATATATATATATATATATATATATATATATATATATATATATATATGCTCACGTGAAACACATATTAATTCATTAATAAGTATACTTGTATAGAATATCCATGAGTATACATATGAGCATTTATGCTTGCACACATACACACCTATACAATCATATACACGCTCAACCCCTCAAACACATTCACATAACACAAACATAATTACTTAAATACTCATATAGTTTTATATCCATACCCCCACATATACACTTAGAAGAACATCTATCAATACACCTCGTAAGGTTCCTCATAGGATAACCAGAACCAGTCATACATACTCTTATAGCTGCTTTCCTATGTATACAGACGTATACATGGTAGCAAACACAAATAGGTACCATGCTCACAATCACACAAATACATAGACACTTAGGGTAAATCCTAATTCACGTATGCATAGGTAGGGTATATAGATGCTTTCATGTAATTAAATAGTCATGCACTTTCACCATAGACACACTTATCCATATTCATAAACATAAGAATTCATATGATGAGGTATGATCAATTTACATCTCCATAATTTTGCTACCTGTAGATACTAGAGAGAGATTAGTCATATTTAAGAAGCTTATAAAAAATGTTTTTTGAGAGTCTAGAGATAACCACCCTAGAAAAAAAAATTTAATTTTCCTCTATGTCAATTTGAAGGATGAAATAGTTCCGATAGCGTTCCCCGTGTGGGTTAATGAGGCATACTTCCTCCTGCCATCTTCTGACACTTCACGAAGCCGCCACTGACCCCCTTCCTTCCTCCTTCAATTAGTATCAATTATATCAGGTTTTGGCACAAATTAAGCCCAAATCTACATACTTGATGTACACACACAAGCTTGATGTAATGGAATATCACTTGCAAAGTCTCATATGTACAACCTCCTGTAACTTTGAGTATAATTACTCTTAGTAAATGTGAAGCATACCCACAAGGAGTTACAAAGCATCAAATGCGTACCACTTGGTAGCTGAAATCACATGAGAATCTATTCTACACTCTAGGATCACTTTTAGGTGAGCATTTGAATTTGAATTCAAGTGCTTGCCTCCAAAAAAGCTATAAAAGATGAGATGTAAATCCCACCTGTTATCGCGAAGTTTAGAGATCATTCCTTTGTTATTTCATAGTGAACAGGAGCTCATACTATATCTCTCTCATCCTAGACTCATTGAGCAATGCATTATTGCCAATGATCTTGTATTTGTACATGATTTAATCTATACATGTCCATTACTTCGTACTCTCATATCTCAGTCACACTCTATCAGAAAGTGATCTTGTATGAACTGGTTCTCACTCTGTAGTGCATCATTTTACATGATTCAAAGCATGAAATCTTTGGCATGTTTTCTACTTTACTCCTACAAAGTTCCATCTACTTTCGTTCACTCAATCGTCAGATATTAATCAAAGATTGCTCACTAGTTTGTAACTGTGTAAGCCCGTAAAAGGGAGTGCTTTGCTACTTGCTAAACTTAATTCTATGCACATGGTTCATCATTTTTTATGTTTCCACTCATGAATGGTAGCTTATTAAGCTAACTAAAGTTCCCCAAAAGGAATTTTGCTAAATGCTATTGTACACAAAAATTAAGTGAAACACTGAGTAGGTGTCTCAACCAAAATAGCAAGTTTTGTGCGTTTGATTGTTTTCCTACTTATTTGTTTTGCTCCTATCATTTGTACATCATCTTCCAAGCATCATATATGATCATTCATGCTTATTAGCTAGCTAAGGAGGCTCCCAACACTCTTCAGCCATCAATTGTAGTAGGCGTGAAGAAGGACTTAGCTACACCATCTCATCTCTTGTGATTATCCATCATCTCATTCAACAGTGGTATGAGAGCAAGCACAATCAAGATGGGAGATGGTTTTCCATCCTTCATTGACAAATTCGATAGGAACAACTATTCAGCATGGTCTCTAAGGATGCAAGCATACCTCTAAAGAGGAAGCTTGTATGGATACATATGAGGAGATGAGGACATGCCGATTCTCAGGAGCAAGAATCAACCAACAAGGGAAGAGCAAGAGAAGCTAACCACATGGCGTGCAAAGGATGCTCTTGCAAGCTCATACTTACTAAACCCAATCTCTGATTTCTTGTTACCTCATGTTAGAAACTGTAAAACCTCCCAAGAGACTTGGGAAGTGCTTTCATCATACTTCTCATCCAACACAAGAGTAGGAAGAATCAGTTGTCGATGGAATTCACAATTCTCAAGAAGCAATCAAAGCAAGGAGCAGCCAATATGTAACCAAAATGAAGGATGTTGCAGACCAACTTGCAAGTATTGGGGAGGAGATAGAGGAAGAGCATATAGTGAGGCAGATTATCAATGGGATTAAAGCAGATAATAAGTGGGAATCCTTCACCACTTCAATGGATCTCTTCATGGATATGCAGATACCTGATCTGAAGACCTTAATGGGACAACTCTTCAACCATGAAGAAAAGCTCAACTGAAATGGTTACAACTCAAGAGGTACTCAATCTTTTGCTATTTATACAATTAAGAATAAAATTAAGGATAAAGGTAAAAGTAAGAAATAAGATGAAGAGGTTAGTTCCTCTCAAGCCAATTATGCAGGAAAAGGAAGATGTACTAGAGGTAGGGGCAGAGGAGGTAAGAAAGGTAGGGGGAGATCCTACAACAACTCAGCATGCAATATAAGTGGACTCAACAACCACACTACTAAAGAATGTTACAAAAATACAAGGAACCAAAGGGGAAGAGGCTTCCATAGAGGAGCTTATGGTCAAACAAGAGGCAGGTACAACAATGGTGGAGGCAACTACAACCACAACTAAAATCAAAGCTACAACAACAACTATCAAGGAGGCTTTAGAGGAAGAAGGGACTTCAATAATTACACTGAAGATAAAGAGGATTCTCTGGTCATTATGAACATGACATCCAAGTAAGGTAAAGATGATAAGCATCTCTTTTACATTGACTCAGGTTGTTCAAATCATGTGGCAGGGAATGTAACACTTTTATCTGATCTAGAAGAACCAAAGGGAAAGCATGAGGTACAAACAAGTGATGACACCAAGAATTTAGTCAAGCAAATTGGAAATCTTAAGACATTAGATGGTAGTATGAACCTTCTAAGCAAATTTTTGTATGTGCCTACCATAACCAAAAACTTAATTAGTGTTGGGTAGATAGTAGAGAAAGTTCTACAAGTCAGGTTCACAAAGCATGGATCATATGTGGAAGACCCCCACCAAGGATTCAAAAGGATAGCCAAAGGTGAGAAGTCAAGTAGATTGTTTACCTCTAAAATTGAAGACACAAGGAACATAGCACTATTTAGTTATAGAAATCAAACCCTAACTGAGTTGGAAATATGGCACAAGAGGCTAGGGCACATTGGAGAGAGAACTTTGAAGTAAATTTGCAGGGACAAAAGTATGCTTGGGATTCCTAATGTGACCAAGTAGCATATGATCTACAAATGTGGAGCTTGCCAATTCGGCAAAGCTCATAGGCAACCATTTAACAGGAAAGGATACATCCATGAAGATTATGTGGAGCTTGTGCACACTGATGTGTGGGGTCCTAGCAAAGATCCATCCATGTCCGTATCAAGGTACTATGCCTCTTTTATTGATGATTACAATAGGTGGACAATTCTCTATTTTATGAAGCATAAGGATGAGGTGTTTACATGTTTTAAGAAATACTTGGCATTAGTGGAAAACCAAATAGGAAGAAGCTTGAAGAGAATCAGGTTTGATGGAGGTGGTAAGTACTTTTCACATGAGTTTGATTTATTCCTATAGAATAGAGGCATCAAGAGGGAAGTAACAACCAGGTATACTCCTGAATTGAACGGAGTGGCAGAGAGAAGGAAAGGTTAATTGTTGAGGCAGCTAGGTCTATGCTAAATGAGAAAAAAGTGCCTAATTATTTATGGGCAGAGGCTATTTCTATAGCTACATATTTGGTTAAGAGGCTTCCATCCAAGTCATTGGATGGTATGACACCATATGAAGCTTCGAATGGTAGGAAACCCTCGTTGGATCATTACAAGATATTTGGGTGCATTGCCTATGCACACATCCCATCACAAATTAGAGGGAAACTTGACCCTAAGGCTGAGAAGTGCATATTCATTGGGTATGATCAAAATCAAAAGGGCTACAAACTTTATAATCTGACTAACCAGGCATTCATAGCCAGTAGGGATGTAGTCTTTGATGAGGGCAGAGGCTATTTCTATAGCTACATATTTGGTTAAGAGGCTTCCATCCAAGTCATTGGATGGTGTGACACCATATGAAGCTTCGAATGGTAGGAAACCCTCGTTGGATCATTACAAGATATTTGGGTGCATTGCCTATGCACACATCCCATCACAAATTAGAGGGAAACTTGACCCTAAGGCTGAGAAGTGCATATTCATTGGGTATGATCAGAATCAAAAGGGCTACAGACTTTATAATCCCACTAACAAGGCATTCATAGCCAGTAGGGATGTAGTCTTTGATGAGAATAACTCTTGGTTTGAATATGATTGCAGGAAAGTTAAACTACCATATGACTTGGAAAATGATTTTCGAACCCTAACTCATGACGACCAACACCAAGTAGAGGACATCAACTTAAAAGATGAGGATAAGGTTGATTTCAAAGCTTGGAAATCAAGAGGCAAGTGTAAACACAAGAAATTAGAGGATCTAACCTAGTCTTCCAATCAAGCTTTAAGAAGATCACAAAGAGAAAGTAAGAATCCCATAAGGTATGGATATGATACTTCCTTAGTCACAAAGCACTTTGTGTACATCACTAAAGATTCAATAGTAGAGAAGCCTTCTTCATTTGAAGAGGCTAAGAAGAAGAAAGAGTGGATAGATGCTATGTAGGAAGAAGTGGAAGCATTGCAAGAGAATCACACTTGGGACCTAGTTCCCAAGAAACCGGAAATGAAGGTAATTGGTTCAAGGTGGATATATAAAGTTAAAAAGTACTTTGATGGTTCAATAAACATGTACAAGGCAAGATTAATGGCAAAAGGGTTTGCCGAAACACACGGAGTAGATTATGAAGAAACGTTTTCATCTGTGGCAAAGATGTCAACAATCAGGGTATTGGTAAGTCTTACTGCATCCAAAAATTGGAATTTATATCAATTAGATGTCAAGAATGCTTTTTTGAATGGTTGGATATCAAAAGAAGTTATATGGCACAACCACTAGGATTTGAAGATCAAGATAATACAGGTTATGTATGCAAGCTAAGAAAAGCACTCTATGGTCTCAAGCAAGCTCCTAGAGCTTGGAACCATAGACTTGTTACCTATTTGCAGGATCAAGGCTTTGTAGTAAGCAAAGAAAACTCTTCTTTGTTTGTGAAGAAGAATAAGTCAGAGATCATCTACTTGTGTGTCTATGTAGATGATATCATTATTACAGGTGATGATTCTAAAGGAATCAAGCAGGTTAAGGCTCAATTGATGAAAGAATTCAAAATCAATGATCTAGGGTTGCTAACCTATTTCCTTGGCTTAGAACTTGTGTATACATATTCAGGTATATTCATCACACAAAGGAATTACATAAATGATATGTTGATCAAGTTCAAAATTGAGAACACTAAAGATGCAGGTCTTCCTATGGAGATCAATCATAAGCTAAGTCCACATAAAGGTGAACCACTTGATGTTATTAGAGGGTATCAATAGCTTGTGAGTAGTCTTAATTATGATACCTTAACAAGAGTGGATATTGCATATACTATGAGTACATTGATTCAATTCATGCATGTACCAAGCAAGCCACATATGGAAGCTATAAAGAGGATGCTTAAGTAATTAACGGGTACAATGAATGAGCGGATATTCTATCCCTTCACTTCTAACATAGATATAGAGTTATATTCTGATGTAGATTGGGCTGGATCCAAGGATGATAGGAGGATCACTTCAGGATATCTATCTTCTGCAGGTTCAAAGCTCATATCATGGTCATCCAAGAAGCAACCAACTATGGCCTTATCTTCCAAAGAAGTATAATATAGAGGTTTGGCCAATGCAACTCAGGAAGCTATGTGGCTTAAGCAATTGTATGTAGATTTGGAGATATATTCTTACACTCCAATTATATTTGGAGATAATGCTAGCTCAATTCATTTGGCTGGTAATCTTGTATAACATGCTAGGAATAAGCACATTGAAGTACATTGTCATTATGTTAGAGAGAAATTGCTAAGCAAGGACATTCAGTTAGCATATGTGTCAACTCATTTGCAATGTGGAGATCTACTCACTAAAGCATTGGATGGAACAAAAATGAACAGGTTCAAATTGATGATTGGACTGCAAGAGATCAAGGAGCAATGAAGATCAAGCATGTTAGGCTTGAGGGAGAGCTGTTGGTGCAAATTAAGCCCAAGCGTACATACTTGTTGTACACACACAAGCTTGATGTAATGGCATATCACCTGAAAACTCTCATATGTACAACCTCTTGTAACTTTGATTATAATTACTCTTAGTAAATGTGAAGCATACCCACAAGGAGTCAAAAGCATCAACCTTGTACCATTTGGTAGCTGAAATCAAGTGAAAATCTATCCTACATTTAAGGATCACTTTTACATCAGCATTTGAATTTGAATTCAAGTGCTTGCCTCCAAAAATGCTATAAAAGCTGAGATATAAATCCTGTGTGTTATCTCGAAGTTCAGAGATCATTCCTTTGGTCTTTCATACTGAAGAGGAGCTCATAATATAGCTCTCTCATCCTACACTCATTGATCAATGCATTATTGCCAATGATCTTGTATTTGTACATGATTTAATCTATACATGTTCATTACTTCCTACTCTCATATCTCTGTCACACTCTATTAGAATAGTGATCTTATATGAACTGTTTCTCACTGTGTAGTGCATCATTTTGCATGATTCAAAGCATGACATCTTTAGTATACTATCTAATTTACTCCTACAAAGTTTCATCTACTTTGGTTCACTCAATCGTTAGATATTAATCAAAGATTGCTCACTAGTCTCTAACTATGTAAGCCCGTAAAAGTGGGGAGTGTTGCTCTACTTGATAAACTTAATTCTTTGCACATGGATCATCATTTTAGATGATTCTAATCATGAATGGTAGCTTATTATACTAATGAAAGCTCCCCAAAAGTAATTTTCTAATTGCTACTATACACAGAGAATTAAGTGAAACACTCAATAGGTGTCTCAACCAAAATAGCAAGTTTTCTGCATTTGATTATTTACATGCTTATCGTTTTTCATCCTATCATTTGTACATCATCTTCCAAGCAACATATATGATCATTAATGCTTATTAGCTAGCTAAGGAGGCTCACAAGACTCTTCAGCCATCAATTGTAGCAGGTGTGAAGCAAGATTTAGCTACACCATCTCATCTCTTGTGATTATCCATCATCTCTCTCAACATCAGGGAGTGTTCAAATATGGATATAAACGAGCTCCTTTGAAAATGAAGGCGGATGTGTTTACACTAATACAGGTGCACATGGACATTAAACATATGCAAGAAACATACACATAAGGGAAGCATGCCCACATTGTCGACATGATTTGAAGATGAAGCTCAAAAGCTAGATCAAGAACATCAACTCAAAATGATGCTAAAGGTAGGGACATTTGAAGGCTGCGTACATCTGAAGTAGGTGGGAGTGGTTGAAAATTGAAGGTATGGCTTGAAAACCACTTGAAAGTGATAATTGGTGAGATTTTTCCATAAACCACTCATTTATAAGCATCTTTATTGATGCATTATAATGTATTTGTTTATATAAGTAATGTATTTGTTCATTTCATAGTAATGGTGTGTATGCAAGTGATGTCCCATTCTATGAAGAAATACATTTTGATGAGAATGGTAATTATGATGAGGTAAGTCCATGTGTTGAAGATTTTCAGCGTGAAAAAACAAATGCAACATTCATTGAAATGTATGAAAAATATGATATGGGTGCATTACCTAATGAAGATCAACAAGAAAAGAAAAAATTAAATGGTTGCATTGATGAAGCTCAATGTAAATACGAGATCAATGAAGATCCAATTGATTTGAATGTATGTGTTGAGATTCTCACACATGATAAAATATTTGAGCAAGAATCAATTATTGAAGAACCTCTATGACGAGTGTGGCGAAAGCATTTCATCTGAAGAGAATGAGCAAGAAGCGATGGAAACGGATGCAAAATTCTATGATGGCATATTGAATAAAGAAATTGAATTTTCCTCAAACTATATGCATAGTCCTAGAAGGTTTCAAAAAAGTGATGTGTTTGAACTCAATGAGCAAGTCTCTGGTGACATTGAAGATCAAGAATTTCTTGAGTTTAGTGATATTGACTCTCTTCATCATAGTGGGAAATTGAATCTAGAAAAAGATGAAGATGAAGAGTTTTTGGAAGATTAGAGATAGAAGCAGATTCTATAATTGCTGGGACTCGAGTAGAAAAGAATCATGATAGATTGGAAAAAAAAATGATTGTGTATTATCATGTGAGCATGATTATCACTTCTACTTGATGAAGGAATTGAATGAATTTAATCAAAACTTATGTTCCAATGAAGATGAAAATCATATTTGAAATATTGCAAATGAAGATATTTCCTCAAATGATTCCAAGCATGAAATGCATCAAAATGCATGCTTGGAGGCACTTTTCAAAGATGGTTTAAGCACATCAAAAATCAAATCTCTATATTTATGTGCTTTTGATTCATCAAGAGTAACCTCATATGATGCATGTGAGAGGATCAAGAACAAAGGTGACTATGCTCAAATGATTGCATCATGGATTTTGAAATTTGCGAAGAGCTATGTATGCCAATCTAACCACCAAAGGGATGAACAAGCAGATGAAGTTGCTTGTTTGCAAGTCTAACATTTTCAAGAATGTTTCTAAGATGAGTGCAATACAATGTTGGTTGTTCTATATGCACAACTTCTCTGGTGAGCATGTATCAGAGAAGGTGGAGTTGAAGGAAGTGTCTTAGTCAATTGTAAATCTGCATCAAAAATAGAATGATCTGCATCATCATATGAAACCTGCAAAGGTTGAGAAGTTGCCTCATTAGGACTAGCACTAGATTGTCCACCTATAAAAAAAGGCATCAACGTATCATACATGTCTTTGGAGCTAACAGATGTCTTTTTAGTACATGAAAGCAATGGCTGAATAGCATCTTCCACAAAGACAACATCACGGCTAACCAGAATGCGTTTAGTCTATGGATGATACAGACGATAGCCTTTACTTTCAAAACTGTATCCAACAAAAATACATTTTACTACCTTATCATCCAATTTTCTGCGATATTGTTCAGGCACTAATGCACATGCCAAACAACCAAAAACATGCAGATGAGCAACAGATGGCTTGCGGTCATGCCAAGCCTCATATGGAGTGATAGACTGCAGCGCTTTAGTGGGACACCTGTTCAGTACATATGCTGCACACATGACAGCCTCAAGCCAGACACTAGGTGGTAAAGCTTGACTCTTGACCATGCACCTCGCCATCTCCATGAGTGACCTGTTCTTTCGTTCAGCAACTCCATTCTGCTGAGGTGTATACGGCACTATACACTGGTGTTTTATCCCATGTTCAGCCAGAAATGCTTTAAAATCAGAAGACATATATTCCCCCTCTCGATCAGAACGGAGGGTGCCCATTTTACATGCTGACAGATTTTCAACCAAAACCAAAAACTGCTTAAAGCACTAAACACTTCGGACTTTGCTTTGAGTGGATATACCCATGCATGCCTGGAGAAATCATCAATGAAAGTCATGAAGTAAAGGTAATTCCCAAAATAGGGTGTCTGCATAGGACCACCGACATCACTATGTACAAGCTGCAATTTTTGTGTAGCCCGAACTATACCACCTTTTGGAAAGGAGGAACGCTACATTTTGCCCAAAATACAGTCTTCACATACATGTTTTCCAGGTGCCTCAAGCTTGGGCAAAGAAGACACCATATCAGATTTCTACAGGCGTAACAAACTAGCAAAATTCAGATGACCAAAGCGTGCATGCCAAAGCTTTGCATCTGACATAGCTTGAGAATCATGAACTGCACATGCTGAATCATTCACAGATCTTTCATAGTCTATGAGCTTATATAGCCCATGACATAAAATGCCAGAAGCAATAATCATATCGCCATTTGATAGATCATGAACTGTACACCTATCATCAACGAATTTCACAACCAAGCCAATCTTGGCTAATGCAGAAACTGATAACAAATTCTTCTTGATCCCTGGCACAAATAAGGCATCTGACAAGCTGAAAGAACTACCATCAGCAGTAGTCAGAATGATCTTACCAACTCCCATAATAGGATAAGAGGAGTTGTTGGCGCATGTGATAGTATTCCCTGTAGGGGTAGGCTCGAGTGAAGAGAAGAAACTACGCTGCGAGGTAATATGTTTGGTCGCCCCACTGTCAAAGTACCAAACATCTGAGTCCACTACAGACATGCACTGCTCATGAGAAGATGGGTCAAAACTGCAAACAATAGTAAACGCCCATTCTTCTTCCTGCACAAGATTAGCAGACTCTGTTTTTGGTGTAGAGGCTTCTTCAGCAACCATTCCAGCCTCCTTTATCTTTGCCTCTTTTGTAGCCAGTTTTGGACAGTTCTTTATGATATGATCATTCCCTTTACAGTACTTGCAAAACGATTTCTGCTTTTTTGATTTCTTCTCATCTTTATCCTTGTTCTTCAAATGTGCATCATTTGCAGATTTTTGCTTACTAGTAGAAGAGCTCCGTTTTCCTTTGCCCTTCTGACTAGCCAGGAAGGCTTGATCTGCAACACGCATAATGGACTTGTTCTGCCTAGATTGATCTTCCTGCAACAGAACAGAGACTAATTCCTCAAATGATAAGGCATTCGGATTGCTTTTCATCATCAACCGAAGAGTAGAAGGAAAACTCTGATATGAATCAGGAAGACCATTCAGAACGGTCTGCACAAGTGAGCTATCTTGTATAACCTCATCAGCAGAAATCAATTGTTCCTTCAAATCTTTGATCTTCGTTAGGAAACTGTCCATAGAATCACCTTCATTCATGTGCTCACTCTCCAACTGTTTTCGGAAGTAAGCAACACGAGCCTCATTCCTAGCTTGGTACAATGTGGTAACTGTATCCCAAGCATCCCTAGCTGTTCTGCAAGAGCGAATATGAGGAATAATGGCACGTTTGATAGACAAAGCTATCAATGCATGTGCCTGGGCATCTTTGCCATCCCAACGAATTTGCTCTGCAGTAGGTGCAACAGAAACAACAGCACGAACAGGAATCTGTGGAATATCACCTTTGACACCTCTTCATCAGCTCGAGCACCTATATTTGTAGTACCTATCGTTACAGGTGTAACAGGACGTCTTTCAACACCCTGCACAATGTTCCACAATCCTTTTGCAACCAAAACATGTCGCATCATATAAGCCCATAATGGGTAGTTGGTACCATCCAACTTATCCTCAATAGCCAACATACGGAATACATCACTGCTTTCAGCCATGGCCGGTGACTAAAATACCTTGATGTAGAAAATTGACTGTATCTCAAAAAGTTGAACAGAACTGCCCAGACGAGTTCTACTAGACCTGTACCAGACTTCGAGACGCTTAAACTGGCGAACAGAAATTGGTGTATACCTTTGGCACAAAAAGACAAAATAGCCTGCACAAGCACTACGATAGTGCGTTCGGAGGCCGAAACGAGCTCACATCGCGATTTGGGCACCACACAACAAAGCTGTTTTGATCTCGGAAACACACTGAGTATGCTCACCAAAATTCATGCGATTCTGAGACTGCAAACGAAGGAGTGTCGACGGCGCCCTAGATGAAGCGACGACCTGCTCTGATACCAATTGTTGGAGTTAGACGTCTGTAGAAGCACGTGAACAGCACAAGGAAGAAGAAGAAGCTTGGAGCACAAACACACAATACTGAATGTATTACTAGAGAATGTACAAAGCTAAGTAGCCCATTAGGGCAATAGGCGTATATACAAGCCGGGGGAAAAAAACCTCCTAAAGAGGGAAAAAAGTGCCCCGGCGGTCCTAGTGTATTCACACACATCACTACCTAAATATATCAACAGTTTGAATTCAAAAGTGCGATGCCCTTGTTCTCCACATCGAGAGCAATGTCCCAATCTTTTAGCCCAGTCCAAGGAATCAGAATCATGTTGCAGTGCACAACTTCTTGCTTCTTAGGTGTATCCATCTACTTCAGCTTACTTTTTCCTCCTTGACCATTAATAGAGTTAGTCGATTTCTATCCATTTTGATTTATTGTAATAGGTCTTGGGGGTCGATGTCCTGTTGAGATAAACCTTGATTTGGATGCCCTTTTCATAGTAAACTTCTCCATCTTCTGAAAGTTTTCTTGTTTTGCAACTGCATCAAGAGAATCTACACATGTGGACCGCTTTACTTGATAGTGAAGCTCTTCTCGGAAACCCTCAATAAATTTGGTCTTCAGGGCATCTCCAAAAACTTCTAGTGCATACTAATGTAAATGCAAAAACTTCTCCTTATACTCTTCAACAGACAAGTTATGTCTATCATCCTGATATTGCTTGAAGGAGTAGAACTCCATTTTCTCTTCCATCTGATAATGTGGAGAACAATAACGATTCTGTGATTGTGCTTGAAACTCTTTCTAGAGGATCGGACCTTTCATGTGTTCTTCCCTGCATGTATGATTTTCACCACAGTTTTGCGACTCCTCACAGATGCAGAATTACCACCTTTGCTTTTGATTCCTCACTAAATGCGTGAAGGTCAAAGAAATCTTCATGTTCCTCAATCCATGCTTCAAGATCCTCTCTAATTCTCTTCTCACCATCAAATTCATTTGATTTTGCTCTTTTAAACACTTTCTTAAGTGCAGATTTGTCTCCATCATCATCATCTTCAGGTTCATATTTTCGTCTAGCTCTACATTGTTGCGGGGTTTGTTGCAAGGAGGGAAAGAAATAAAGTAGGATTGAAACACATTATTTCCCACCGTATGGTATCGATTCTTTGGCATTTATGTTCGAACCTTCAAGTAATCGAGCCTTCTTACTAGTTTATGACTACGTCTTGAATAGTTCATGTTCCTTGACTAAGGACCTGTAAAGCCACAATTAACATGTATCTCAGAGATAATAAGACCTTTTTATGAATACGTTGGATGCATTTGTTTTTTTGAATGAGAAGGATCTACATTTAAAGGAACCATGCCATTTACTTGCACCCAACAATTTCCATTCGGAGCAAGATAGAAACATAATTGAGAGCCTCACAGTGGATCTAGTATATTGGAAAACACTAAACACACATGTTTCATGATTCATTGACTCTTGAATAAGTTCATTGGTTGGGTAGTCATCAAACGAAACTATAAAACACAATTATGACTATAATGTATGTTCATAAGGGAATCCATATCTTCAACATATTGTCTATGTTAATTTTGTTGGAAATTAGGTAGGCCCATAACTAATACCACATGTCCATATATAGTTCCATAGGTCCAGGATCTACAACATAGATTCTAGCAATATTCCAATATTGACAAAACATGAACATACAACACTTAATCATACAAATGATGAGACAAAGATAGGATGAGTTTAGACAACATGTGTAAAGTGTTACGTAAGCCACTGCTTACTCACACTATCATATATACAAATGTCAATTTACAATGTGGGAGCAAAACTCTCAACCACTCTATGTGAACAGAAATAGATGGAAGAGTGAATGTACAAAATTTACATGAATATTTAGATGTAGGGACAAAAATCTCAATATGTATGAGATGTATGACCTAATGGGTTGTAGAAGAGTGAATATGAGTGACAGAAAGAGGAAAGATCAGTTTGAAACTGATATTCAGCAAACCCTAAACGGATTTTAGGTTGGAATACCCTAAGTCATATGTATGTGTGAAAGATCACATACTTATAGACTTATCATAGAATGCTAACATCTTGTTGCCAGAAATCCTCAAACTCATATGGAAACACCTTTGCTAACATCTCATCTGAATGCATGTAGCATGCACGTACTGGTTCTCCTTTATGTATGCTGAATAGGACACCTCCAGATATGGATGCCACTACCTCCATAAGCTCTAACTAGTACCTGCATGCATAAAGAGAATATGTACCTGAATTCTTAACATAAGATGCAACTCTTATGTTAACCTCCATCCAATGTCTTTGAAGTACACCGAAATCTTCATGTAGAAGACAATATTCAAATACATTATCTAGATGGTTGTTCCACACCATCAAGTTGCTGATGGGTAAGTCTTCTCCATAAGCAAGAGTATGAGCACACTCTTCTCCAAGAAGAACTCCATAGCTGCTCCTCAACATGCTCCTAGAGTGCACCATGGTTGCCGCATGTGTGCTAGAGCACCACCTCTAATGAGGGACCAAAAACTGGCGTTGCCAATATATGTGTGATGGTTCAAAGTGACCCAAAGTGCTTCTTATATAGCCATCCAAAGCTCTTGCAAAAAACTCACATAATAAAGCTGATTTTCGTTGCCTAAAGCTGGATCGCTTTATTTTAAGTGAGTTTTCTTTATTTTTAAAGTTGCTTTTAGCTAATTTTAAAAATAGCTTCTTGACCTGCTTTTTCACACTTTTGACTACCTGATGAATGATCTGACAACATTTTTATGATCCTCATGTCGAGGGCGATCATATGAGGTCAAAACCCTAAATCACTAGAAAAGTAGGATCAGGGTTTTCTCCCAAATCTGATCTCTGATCACTTCATGTCATATACCATTGGAAAGCTCTTTTCAAGCTCTATAAGATAGGCTCTGTTAGGCCACCACATTGGCATCATGTAATATTATATGTTTTCTATACCGCACGAATCGAAAGGTCATAGCGAAGTGATGTAACCCATTTTCTATTAATGAAGAGACATTACGGTGTTCTCCAGAGAGAGGAGACGGGATCGCCAAACTGCCTCTCTGGGCGATTTGCGATCTTGCGGAGACGTCGGAGTGAAGATTCCCGTAACTCTGAGTACTGCTACTTTACTTTGTAGAATTCCATTAATTTCTAGTAAACATAGTAATGTTCGGTGATGATGATCAATCTGCGCTACGGTGATCATTAACTTCTGTGTTACCTATGGCGTAAAGAATAACTGGAATGCGAATAGTAAGACTCTGTAGGAGAATTGATACTGAGTAATAGTGTACTGCTTAATTTGTTAGTTAAGTGGGAAAACTAGATAAAGGGCCTCTGAAGTATCAGACCCCTACCATCCCCAAGAACCCGAACAAAGACTAAAAGGCGGACTTGACGGAAGTTTCTCCTTTTAACACTCGCGCCGTCTGTGGGAAGATGGCAATTGATTAAGAAATTAGTAAAGGTAGAGCAACACGTAAGGCAAGCGGTGCAGAGGTGATATATGCGTGTTACTCGTGTTGGAGCAAGTCTATGACAAGCCTAAGTATTGGCTTGAGTCCCACAAAGTCATAAAAAAAGATTTAAAATGAAGACTATGTAAAGTTCACTTGTGAACTACCTCTTGTAACTTTTGAAGAGTTTACTTAATGTAAAAGTGAAATAATCTTAAGTGGTTGAGTCCACTTGACCAAGAATGGAAAGAGGAGCCACGAATTCGTGATTTGTGGTAGGTAGATAATCAAATCAATCATTGATTGATTGGAGAGTGATTGAGGGAAGTTAGCCTCCCAAATTCAACTATAAATAGATGGCAGTTTTAGTCGTGGTTAGAGAGACCTATGTGAAGACCTCCAAGAGCTGAGCTTTATGCCATATCAAGGTGTGATTACAAGGCACACATATGTATCAGTAAGTCCATTGTATTGTACAAGCAATATACTTTCATTTTCATTATCATTTGGGTTCATATTTCCATGTTCTTGTGAAGTGTACTACTCACTGCCATTACTCTCAGTTTTCTCAGTCAGATTGCAGAGATTGTTTCTCTGAGCTTGGTGCATCACTTTCCATAGTTTAACTTGTTAAAGTTAGCTCTATAAGTCTATTATATGCTCACAAATTTTCATGTCATTTGGATGTTGCAATCTTGAGTTATGTTCATTTGAAGTCAACAGGGTTTGTTCATCTTCACTTCTCTGTCAGGTACCCGATTTTTTCACTCACCTTGTCAGAGCCATTTCTCAGTGGTTACTTATCCAAATTCCGTGATTGAAAGCTTTTTGGATTCCACTTACTCGCTATTATAACCATACAAATTTTCATAATCATTGGATTCCTACATTTTGAGTTATGTTCATTTTTCTACTCCCTGTTCTCAAACTGTAGCAGCCCGTGAAAATCGGGATGATGTCATCACTTGTTAAACTCATTCTCAGTGTGTGGTTTATTATTTTTTATGAGATTACTCTTGAAAGTTAGCTCTTTAAGCTACCTAGACTTCCCCAAGAGGAATTAAGCTAATTGCTACACTGCCCAGAGAATTATGTAAAACACTGGACAAGTGTATGAACCAAGAATAGCAAGTTTTCACCTCTGAGCTAACTCCAACTTATCTGTTTTGATCTATCTTTTTGAGAGTGATCTTCCAAGGTACATAGAGTGTCTAATACATCCATTGGCAAGCTAAAAGGGCCCACCATATACTCGCGGAGTTCATTTGGCTGGTGTAGATCAAGGATTTTGCAACACCTCTTCATCTTCAAGCACATACCTATCCATCTCTTCATAGTGGTATCAGAGCAAGGTTGGACAACATGGCAGATGGATTTCCTTCATCAATTGACAAATTGGACAGAGGTAACTACTCAGCTTGGTCATTAAGGATGGAAGCTTATCTCCAAGGTAGAAGTTTATATCGTTATGTGGCTGGAGATGAAGTTATGCCAAGTTTCAGGAACAAAAGTCAACCAACACAAGAAGAGCGAGAAAGATTGAGCACATGGTGCTCCAAGGATGCACTTGCAAGGTCTTATCTCCTCAACTCTATCTCAGATTTTTTGTTGCCTCACATTAGAAGTTGTAAGACATCTCAGGAAGTGTGGGATGCACTTGAAGCTTTCTTTTCTTCATGTACTAAAGCTAGGAAGCATCAACTATGGCTGGATTTCACAACTCTCAAGAAGGCTCCCAAAAAAAATGTGACTGATTTTGTCACAAAGCTCAAGGACATAGCAGATCAGTTGGGAAGCATTGGAGAGGTAATAGATGAAGAGCAAATTGTAAGGCAGGTCATCAATGGCTTGAAGGCAGATGACAAGTGGGAAGCATTCACCATAGCTATGGATTTGTACATGGACATGCATGTACCCGATTTCAGTACACTCATTGGACAACTACTTACTCAAGAGGCAAAGCTTATCAAAAATGGAGAAAGCTCTAAAGGTAATCAATCTTCAGCTTTATACACTGATAAAAGCAAGTCCAAAGATAACAAAAGAAAGGCAAAGAAAGTGGATGATGAAGCAGGTACATATCAAGTTAACTATGCAGGTAGAGGAAGACATGGCAGAGGTAGAGGAAGAGGAGGTAGACAAGGCAGGGGGAGATCCCAAGACTCCAACTCATGTTCTATTTGTGGATTAACTAATCATACAACTGAAAATTGCTTTAGGAATTCCAGGAATCAAAGAGGAAGAGGATACAATAGAGGAAGTTATGGCTACTCAAGAGGAAGGTTCAACAATTATCATGGCAACTACAACAACTACAATCATTCAAACTATCAAGGAGGCTACAAAGGAAGGAGAGACTACAATAACTACACAGAAGACTCAAACAAAGAGGATTCATTATTGATCATGAACATGGCTATGCCACAAGGTAAATCTGATGAGCATGTTTTCTACATAGATTCAGGTTGTTCAAATCATGTGGCAGGAAATGTGGCACTTCTATCAGATTTAGAAGATCCAAGGAATAAGCATGAGGTACAAACAAGAGATGATACAAAACATCCTGTGGAGAAAATAGGCAATGTCAAAGCACCTGATGGAAACATCAACCTACTCAGTAAGGTACTCTATGTCCCTACCATTACAAAGAATTTGATAAGTGTTGGGCAGATAGTAGAGAAAGGGTTGCAAGTCAGGTTCACAAAGGCAGGAGCATTTGTTGAAGATCCAAGTCAAGGATTCAAAAAAATGGCAAAAGGTGAAAAGACAGGTAGATTGTTCACATTTGAATTACAGGACACTAGAAACATTGCTCTCTTTAATTATGGTAGTCAGACACTCGCAGAATTGGAAGTATGGCACAAAAGGTTAGCACATATTGGTGAAAGGTCATTAAAGTGAATTTGCAGGGACCAAAGTGTACTTGGGCTCCCTAATTTTTTAAAACAACATATGATTTATAAGTGTAGTGCATGTCAATTTGGAAAGTCTCACAGGTTACCATTCATGAAGAAAGGTTATATGGATGGAGATCTCTTGGAGTTGGTTCATACAGATGTATGGGGACCTAGCAAGGAAGCTTCGATATTTGGATCAAGGTATTATGTCTCCTTTATTGATAATTGCAGCAGATGGACTATCCTATTCTTTATGAAACACAAAGATGAAGTTTTTTCATGTTTCAAAAGATATTTGGCTCTTGTGGAGAATCAAACAGGTAAATCACTAAAAAGGCTAAGGTCAGATGGAGGGGGAGAATACTTCTCCCATGAGTTTGATTCTTTTCTTCAAGAAAGAGGAATCAAAAGAGAGGTAACTACAAGGTACACTCCTGAGCAAAATGGAGTGGTAGAAAGGAGGAATAGGACAATTGTTGAGGCTGCAAGCTCTATGTTAAATGAAAAGCATTTACCTAATTACTTATGGGCTGAGGTTGTATCTACAGCCACTTACTTGATTAACAGGTTGCCTTCAAAATCCCTTGACGGGATGACTCCATATGAGGCTTGGAATGGAAGAAGACCAAGCTTAGATCATTGTAAAATTTTTGGATGTATTGCTTTTGCTCATGTTCCTTCACAGGTTAGAGGCAAGATGGATCCAAAGGCAGAAAGGTGTGTATTTATTGGATATGACAACAATCAAAAGGGCTACAGGTTATACAACCCTACCAACAAAGGATTCTTGGTAAGCAGAGATGTAGTTTTTGATGAGAACAATTCATGGTATGAAGATTCATGCAGGAAGGTCAATTTACCATATGATCTTGAAGAAGATTTTCCAAAGCTTGGTAGAGAACAACCAAAGATTGAAGAACAAGACACCTCAGAGGATGATGAAGAATCTCACATGGAAAAGATCAAAGCATGGAAGTCTAAAGGTAAAGCAAAATTGCAGGAACTTGGACATGAGGCAGAATCATCACATCATGGCCTAAGAAGATCTATGAGGGAAAAGAAAAAACCAGAAAGGTATGGGTTTGACACCTCATTAGTAACTAAACATTCTATCTACATAGCACAGGACATAAACCGAGAGGAGCCATCATCATTTGAAGAGGCCAAAGAAAAAACAGAATGGAAGCATGCAATGAAGGAAGAGATTGAAGCACTTGAGGAAAACAACACTTGGGATTTGGTGCCCAAGACTTCATCCATGAAGGTAATAGGCTCAAGATGGGTCTATAAACTCAAGAAGAATTCTGATGGTTCAATTAACAGGTATAAGGCAAGGCTTGTAGCAAAAGGCTTTGCACAAACTCAGGGAATTGATTATGAGGAGACTTTCTCTCCTGTGGCAAAGATGCCTACTATTAGGGTTTTTCTTAGTATTGCCTCTTCCAAGAAGGCCATCGTATTTCAGGCTACATTGGTCAATGAAGCAGCGAGGTGGCTAACAGAGTATGATATCAACCATTTCGCTAACTATGATGATGTGAGAGATGCGTTTTTACAGAGGTTTTGGTTAAAGAAGAATCCTGCCGAAATCTTCGACTATTTGCAGAACAATCGGCAGAAGCCGCACCAGACTGTTCAGGAATATGCAACATTGTTTAGAACTCACTTAAGACAACTGCCTCCGGCACATGCTAATCTACCGGATGATGTTATAACCCAGTGGTTCATTAACGGTTTGACCCCACAGTTAAGACAAATAATGATCATCGGCTGTGTGGGGGCTATGACACTAGATCCTGTTATTGCGATGGCCCTGCAACTAGAGCATAAAGTTGGGGGATTCACCGAAGACTTGGAGTGGCTGAAGGCTAGTAAGAACGTAACAGCTGATCTGGCTAAACAGATGTATTGCACCAAGTGCAAAAATCCAGGGCACACCAGTGCTACATGTGCCCTTAACCAGATGTATTGTGCCATCTGCAACACAACAGGACACTCAACGGAAACTTGCGTGTATAATGCCAAGGTGCAGGAGCGAGCAGCTGTAAAGGCCATCATACAGGAACCAAGTCAGCCAGCAGCCCATTACGTGCCACCACAGATGCAAACCAATCAGTCACAAGGATATCGAAATTATAGGATCAGCGGAACACCAATTTTAATTCAAATCGATGGCAATCGGGTACACCTAAAGTAGAGTATGACAAAAGGAAGAAGGAGTGAGAGAATCCAATGACCAACATGTTCTATATTTCACCAGTTGAATCACAAGTAGCAGCGGTTCAGACTCAATTGGGTAAGCAGTTACATCCCTCGCTGAGGTGTTCGAGCCTGGTATCCGCGAGCAGCAGTGAATGTATACAAGGGCTAGTCAATGGATAGCCAAAGAGCCAATGATGTTTCCTGGTCCAATTCTGGTAACACAGGTTCCCTTGCTAAGGCAAGAGCGAATGAACAAACTACTACCCCAACAACAGTAGAATCATCATCAGAATCGGTGAGAAGTACGATCCAAACAGATCAGGTATGGGATATTCTAACCAAGGCTTCAATTACACTCCCTTTGGGACAATTGCTTGCCTTAGTTCCAGGAGTCAGGTAGTAATTCCAACAACAGGTTAGTCCTGGATCTTCCTGTACTCCGGCGACTGCCACAATACAACCGGAAGCTGATTCTACGGTGGATCATTCAGTCCCATTGATCACTGTCTGGCATAAAAATCACAAGATTACTCAAGTGCTAATTGATGGCGGTTCAGGTGTGAATATAGCAATGGCAACACTCTGCAAGCAATTAGGGTGGACCCAAATCGAGCCCGTATAATTTTTTGTACGAATGGCAGACCAATCCTGAGTCCATCCGGTGGGACTAGTACGAAATATTCCGATTACCTTGCAGGGTATCACTTTTAAAATGACTTTTCTAGTTCTCGAACTACCAGAATCCAGCCTCGACTAAAATCTACTTTTCGATCGACCATGGTTGAAACAAGCCAAAGTGGTACAGGATTGGTCCGCGCAGGAGTTAACTTTCAAAGATAACCACCGTAAATATGTAGTCAAATTGGATGCCATGCAGCCATGCGAGCTTCATGCAAGACCATATGTAGTGGAGCCGGTCCACATCTTGGAAGGCTTATCTGACGATGAGGAAGAGGCGTTTATGTATGACCTGATAGGTTGTAGAAGAGTGAATATGAGTGACAAAGAGAGGAAAGATCAGTTTGAAACTGATATTTAGCAAACCCTAAACTCATTTTAGGCTATGGAAGAACCTAAATCAGATGTGTGTGTGAAAGATCACATACTTACGGACTTGGCATAGAATGCTAACATGTTGCAGATAGAAATCCTCAAATTCATATGGAAACACCTTCGCTAACATCTCATTTAAATGCATGTACTGATTCTCCTTTATGTATGCCGAATAGGATACCCCTAGATATGGATGACACTGCCTCCATAAGCTCTAAGTAGTACCTATGTGCATAAAGAGAATATGTACGTGAATTCTTAACATAAGATGCGAATATTATGTTAACCTCCATCCAATGTCTTTGAAGTATACCGAAATCTTCATGTAGAAGACAATCTTCAAATACATTATGTAGATGGCTGATCCGCATGTAACTACCAAGCTGCTGATGGGTAAGTCTTCTCCATAAGCAAGAGTATGAACACACTCTTCTCCAAGAAGAACTCCATAGCTTCTCCTCAACATGCTCCTAAAGTGCACCATGGCTGCCCCATGTGTGCTAGAGCACCACCTATAATGAGGGACCAAAACCTGGCATTTCCAATTGGTGTGTGATGATTCAAAGTGACCCCAGAGTGCTTCTTATAGAGTCTTCCAAATCTCTTGCGAAAAACTCACATAATAAAGCTAATTTTCGTTGTTAAAAACTGGATCGCTTTATTTTAAGTGAGTTTGCTTTATTTTTAAGGTTGCTTTTAGCTAACTTTAAAAATAGCTTCTTGACCTGCGTTTTCACACTTTTGAATACCTGATGATTGATTTGACAAAATTTTTATGATCCTCGTGTCGAGAACTATCAAATGAGGTCAAAATCCTAAATCAATAGAAAATTAGGACTAGGGTTTTCTCCCAAATCTGATCTCTCATGACTTCATGTCATATACCATTGGAAAGCTCTTTTCAAGCCCTACAAGATAGCCTAATAAACATTTTACCCATTTTTGTGCCAAAAATGACTGAGTACCAAAACTAGGGTTTCTATCCTAAATGGATTTTGGACTGATGTGACATTGCTTTCCAACAAATTTCGAAAGGAAACAATTTCCTTAAGTCATAATTCATCCTTGCGCCTCCCCCTCAAATCACGAGCGTTCCGTCCTTGAAACATGACTATTTAGAAATGTTTGCTCTATACATTGAGATTGTCAATCTAACGACTCTTATCATCCATGATTCGCATACAACTCTTTCTTCATATTGTTAATTCACTCCAATAATCTCTTTCGGATGGAGCTCGAGATAAAGCTTCCATATTTAGTGCCTTATAGTCATGAGCGAGATTCAGATTAAGTGGAAAACATGTTTGTGAAGGCTCTATTTTGGGAAAAATGCAGCATTCCTCCTTTCCAAAAGATGGTTCAGTTCGGGCTATGCAGAAATTGCAGCTTGTACATAGTGATGTTTGTTGTCCTATGCAGACACCCTCTTTTGGAAATTACCTTTACTTCGTGACTTTCATTGATGATTTTTCCAAGCATGCATGGGTATATCCACTCAAAGCAAAGTCCGAAGTGTTCATGTGCTTTAAACAGGTTTTGGTTTTGGCTGAAAATCTGTGAGCATGTAAAATGGGCAGCCTCCACTCTGATCGAGGGGGGGGGGATATATGTCTTCTCATTTTAATGCATTTTTGACTAAACGTGGGATAAAACACCAGTGTACAGTGCCATATACACCTCAACAAAATGAAGTTGCTGAACAAAAGAATAGGTTCACTCATGGAGATGGCGAGCTGCATGGTCAAAAGTCAGGCTTTACCACATAGTTTCTGGTTGAGGTTGTCATGTGTGCAGCATATATACTGAACAGGTGTCCCGCTGCCCCATGTGCTAGAAGCACCACCTCTACTGAGGTAACAAAGCTTCCAAAGCTTGTGTTGAAATAGGTGTTGGATGAATGAACAATGAGCCAATAGCTTCTTATATAGCTGTTGTGTCTCTTCCAAAAGCATTAATAAAGCACTACGATCGCTTTCTCCAATAAAGAAAGATCCACGAAAAGCTCCGTCATTGAAAATCGTGTCGCCATCCATTTTATTTCCCAAAAGCTGAACCAAAAAAATTTATTCGCGTTTCGCGATGCTGCAAACAAGTTTCAAACTCCGGTGAGTTCTTTGGAAGGACATTCATCTAGCCACGGCACCCAGCGCCTTTTTCTTGTAGAGGGAGTATAACATAAGTCTATACATGCTGGATACTGTGATCAATTTTGACTAATAGGACATTGTTTTCCAACATGGATTTTCTATGAAAGGGAAAGAGCATATGGTTTCTTGCTTGCAAAAAGCCTTGTATGGTCTCAAGCAAGCTCCACGTGCATGGTATGACAAAATCCATAAGCACTTGATTGCTCTTGGCTTCACATGTAGTCCGATTGAAAGCACACTCTTGTACGCAAAAATGGGGTTGATCTTATAATGCTTGCTCTCTATGTCGATGACATACTCTTGACTCGGTCATGTGATGCAAAACTTGACATTCTTGTGGCTGATTTGCAGCATAATTTTGATGTCACTTATCTTGGTCTTTTGAGCTACTATCTTGGCATCCAGCTTGTATCCATTGAGGGGGGAATTGTTATGCATCAAGCAAAGTATGTTGAAAAACTACTTTAGTGTTTTGACTTTGAGGACTGCAAGCAAGTTTCCACACTAGTTGAGACAAGATTCAGGTTCTCAGTTGAGGATTCTAGTGATGCATTTGACACTTCTCTTTATCAGCAAGCTGTGGGATGTCTTATATATGCATGCAACACAAGGCCGGATATACAGTATGCAGTTTCCTAGTTGAGTCGATTCATGCATAGCCGTGGCACTAAGCATTGGCAAGCGGTGAAACGTGTGTTTAGATATCTCTAAGGCACTTGAGCTTAGGTCTCTTTTATGGTAGAGATGTTCAACCATGCTTGCATGCTTTTACAGATAGTGATTGGTCTGGTTGTTATGATACTCGTGTGTCCACTAGTGGTAATTGCTTTTTCCTTGGAGACTCATGCATATCTTGGTTGAGTAAGAAGCAACCTACAGTGGCGACATCGAGTTGTGAAGCTGAGTACAAGGCAGTTTTCACAGCTACAGTGGAGTTTATATGGTTGAGATGCCTATTGATGGATCTTTGCATGGAGATTGATGTTGCTACACATATTCTCACTGATGGTCACAGTGCTTTGGCTGTTGCATAAAACCCAGTGTTTCATGCATGGACCAAACATATTGAGGTGCATTATCACTATGTGAGAGAGCGCCTTCATGCACGAGATATTGATTTGGTATATGTGCCTACACAAGATAATGCGGCAGACATATTCACCAAAGCTGTTCCACGGGAAAAGTTTGAAGCTTTCACAAAGCTTTAGGCTTGTTACCTTGTGGGGGCTGATCTGTCACTCCCTGTATGTGTTCACATCATTCGCTCGAGGGGGGTTTGTTACACTTATGTGTTCCTCGAGTAGCTTTGATGTGAACCTTTTCCCTATACATGGGCACTTTTTACTCTAGTGTTGGCTAGAGGTTTTTTCCCCATGTTACCACATACTCAATACTCTCATATGTGGTTGTACTTTGTAATTTGAGATATTATTCAACTCTTACTACAATGCCGTTCATCATCAATAGAGAGAGCTATTCCAGCCATCATCTTCTCCATGTGTCTTGTTGCGTTTATGATCCTTATAGGTGCTTCTCGTGTGTCTCTTGTGCTTCTACACACACCCAACAGTAAATCCATCGAGAACCAATTACCTTCCTAGAATCCTTCTTTGGTAGTAGCTCCCAAGTATCATTCTCCTTGAGTGCTTCTATTTCTTCATCCATAGCTTCCTTCCATTGTGCCTTGGACTTTGCCTCTTCATATGAGGTAGGTTCCTCACATGATAAATCCTTAGCAAGATATACAGATTTCTTAGTAACTAAAGAAGTGTCATACCCATATCTGATTGGCTTCTTGCTCTCCCTTTGTGATCTCCTTATAGCTTGGTTGGATGATTCAGGTATGTCTTCCAACCTCTTCACCTTGACTTTGCCCTTTGATTTCCATGCCTTGAATTCTTTTAGGTCAATGATGTCCTCATCATCTGATTTGATGTCTTCAATTTGGCTTGGCTCCTCTTTGGTGAGGCTTGGAAACTCCTTTTCTAGGTCATATGGCAACTTAACCTTCGTGCATTCATTTTCAAACCAAGAATCATTCTCATCGAACAAAACATCTCTACTGACCATAAATCCTTTGTTGGATGGATTATATAACTTGCACCCTTTCTGATTTAAATCATACCCTATGAAGATGCACTTCTCTACCTTAAGATCTAGCTTACCTCTGATCTGAGATGGGATATGCACATAAGCAACGCATCCAAAGATCCTCCAATGATCAAGTGATGGCCTCCTACCATGCCATGCTTCATATGGGGTCATCCCATCAAGTGACTTGGAAGGCAACCTGTTAATAGGATAAGTGGCAGTAGATACACTCTCTGCCCACAAATAATTAGGTAAGCTTTTCTCATTTAGCATTGACCTAGCTGTTTCAACAATTAACATATTTCTCCTTTCTGCTACCCCATCTTGCTCAGGGATGTACCTTGTTGTAATTTCCGTTTTTATTCCTTTATCCTGCAAGAATGCATCAAATTCATTTGAGAAGTACTCACCTCCTCTATCTGACCTTAGTCTCTTTAGAGTTCTTCTTGTTTGGTTTTCCACAAGTGCAAGATACTTCTTAAAGCAGCTGAACAATTCATCTTTGTGCTTCATAAAGTACAAGACCTACTGAAATCATAAATGAAAGAGACATAGTACCTTGAGCCTGAAATTGAAGGGTCCTTTCTTGGTCCCCACACATCTGTGTGGACAAGCTCCAAGTAGTTCTCATGCATGTAGCCTTTCTTTGAGAAGGATAACCTGTGAGATTTACCAAACCGACAGGCACCACATTTATAGATCATATGTTGCTTGGATACATTAGGGATCCCAAGCACACATTGATATCTACATATTTGTTTGGAAGTTCTCTCACCAATATGCCCTAATCTTTTATGACAAATCTCAAGCTCTGATAATGTTTGATCCTTGTAATTATAAAGTGCAATATTCCTTGTATCTTCAAGTTCAAATGTAAATAATGTACCTGTCTTTTCTCCCTTGGAAATTCTCTTGAACCCATGTTGGGGATCCTCCACATATTTGTTGAACCTAACCTACAAACTCTTTTCCACAATTTGTCCTACACTCATCAAATTCTTGGTGATTGTAGGTACATATACAACCCTGCTCAACAGATTTCGATTCCCATAAGAGGTTTTAACATTTCCTACCTTGACCACTGAATGCTTGGTGTCATCACTTGTTTGTACTTGGTACTTTCACTTGGGTTCCACAAGGTTAGAGAGAAGAGCTACATTGCCTGCCACATGGTTTGAACAACCTGAGTCAATATAGAAGAGGTGTTCATCATTCATACCTTGTTTTGGAGACATGTTCATAATCAAAAGGGAATCCTCTTGATCCTCTGTGTAATTGTTGTGGTCTTTTCTTGATTTGTAGCCTCCTTGGTAGTTATTGTTGTAGCTTTGAGTATGATTGAATCTTCATCTTGATTGTGAGTTGCCACCTCTTTGATATCCTCTTCCTCTTTGATTTTTGTAGTTCCTATAGAACTCATCTGTAGTGTGATTAGACAATCCACATATGTTGCATGGGGAAGAGTTGAAAGGTCTCCCCCTACCTTGCTTACCTCCTCTGCCCCTACCTCTTGAGTTCGTACCTCTCCCTGCATAGTTAGCTTGAGAAGTAGTACCTTCATCCTCTACTTTCTTCATCTTTCCTTTGTCTCTAATCTTCCCTTTATCTGTGTCTAGAGCAGAAGAGTTATTACCTCTTGATGGTTCTCCATTTTTGTTGACCTTGGCTTCATGGGCAAAGACTTGCCCCATCACTGTGGTAAGATCTGAAATCTGCATGTCCGTGTACAAGTACATGGCAATTGTGAATCTTTCCCATTTGTCATCTGCCTTGATGTCATTGATCACTTGTCTCACTATTTGCTCCTCTACAAGCTCCTCTCCTATGCTTGCCAATTGGTCAGCCACATCTTTGACTTTGGTCAGATACTCGGAAAAACTACTTGGGTTGCTTCCTTTGAGTGGTAAACTCAATCCACAATTGATTCTTTCTTGCTCTTGTATTAGAAGAAAAGTATGAAGACAATATATCCCAAGTCTCTTGGGATGTTTTACAGTTCCTAATGTGTGGAAGAACGAAGTCAGAGATAGATTTAAGTAAGTATGACCTTACTAATGCATCTTTGGCACACCATGAGTTGAGTCTTTCAAGCTCCTCTCTTGTAGGTTGTCCTTTGCTTATAAAAATGGGCATCTCCTCATCTCCTAATATGTATCCATAGAGACTCCTTCCTTGTAAGTATGTCTTCATCCTCAAGGACCATGCTTGCTAATTGTTCCTTGTTGGAGTTAGACGTCTGCGGAAGCACGTGAACAACACAAGGAAGAAGAAGAAGCTTGGAGCACAAACACACAATACTGAATGTATTACTAGAGAATGTACAAAGATAAGTAGCCCATTAGGGCAATAGGCGTATATACAAGCCGAGGGAAAAAAACCTCCTAGAGAGGGAAAAAAGTGCCTCGGCAGTCCTAGTGTGTTCACACACATCACTACCTAAATATATCAACAAATCCCCCCTGGGAGTGATGTGGTGAACAAGGAGCTGCCACTCATGTATAAGGAAGTGCCAAGCTATGTGGAAATCACTCCACAAAAGGAAGTAAGCCCAAATCTTTGGGGAAAGCTTCAAACTTCTCCCTAGGCTGAGCCTTCGTGAAAAGGTCTTCAATGTTCTCCTGCGTGGGCACATATGCCAAGCTGATCTCCCTAGCAGAGAACCTCTCCCTGACATAGTGATAATGCACCTCAATGTGCTTAGTGCGAGCATGGAACACAGGGTTCCTCACAACTTCCAATACGCTCTAACTGTCAGTGAAGATGGTGGTGGTAGAAGACTGACCAACACCCAAATCAGCCATAAGGCGTCTGAGCCACACACACTCAACATTCACTGTGAAAGTTGCCCTATACTCAGCCTCACAACTGGAAGTGGCCACAGTAGGTTGCTTCTTGCTCAACCAAGATATACATGAGCTACCAAGTATGAAGCAAAAGCCACTAGTGGACACACGAGTGTCATAGCAACCAGCCCAATCAGAGTCAGAAAAAGCATGAAAATTTGGTGGTAGTGATCCCCCCTTGGGATAAAACAACCCAAGTAGCCGAGTACCAATCAAGTAGCGAAAGATGCCCTTAACCGCCTGCCAATGCTTCACTCCTGGGCAATGCATAAACCTACTCATCTGTGAGACAACAAACTGAATATCTGGCCAAGAAATGCATAAGTAAATCAAGCATCCAACAACATGCTGATAGAGAACAGCATCAAATGCATCTCCAGCATCATGAAGACTCAATCATAAACCTGTCTCCATAGGAGTGGCAATAGGCTTACAGTCTTCAAGGCCAAAAAGCTGCAATAATGTGTCAATATATTTCGTTTGACACAAAGACATTCCACCATCAACTTGCATAAACTAAATGCCCAAATAGTGATGCAAATGCCCCAAATCAGACATCTCAAATGAGGCATGCAAATCAGCCTGGAAATCAGCAATATGCTTCTCAATAGGACCAGTGAGCAGCATGTCATCAACAAAGACAACAATGATCAGAAGCACATCATTAGCACGCTTAATATATAAGGTGCTTTCAGTTGGATTGTTCTCAAAACCATGTGCAACTAGATAGGCATGTAGCTTCTCATACCAAGCACGTGGTGCTTGCTTTAAACCATATAATGCCTTTTTTAACCTGCACACCTGGTTTTCATGCCCTTTCTGCACAAAGCCACAGGGCTGAAAAACATACACTTCTTCATGCAAGTCACCATTCACGCATAACCCTTTGCAACAAGCCTAGCCTTATACCTGTCAACTGTACCATCAGGTTTACGCTTGAGCTTGTATACCCGCTTAGTGCCAATGGCCTTCTTGCCAAGAGGCAAGTCACAAAATGACCATGTACCATTCTTCATTATAGCATCATATTTAGATTGCATATCAACCATCCAATTTTCTAAATTATGTGCTTCATCAAAAGAAATAGGCTCATTCTCATCACAGAGACTAGACGGAGCCATAGCATAGCAATCTGATGCAAAGTAGGCACTATGAGAGCCTGAACGAGTATGATATGACAAAGGTGAATCTAATTTGCTGTCACGCAAAGTCTGCACCAGCCATTTTGGCATAGTTTTTGCCTGCTCAATATCAGCTCTCTCATCAACAAGTGCATCATTTAAATCTCCATCAAAAATGGACTGATCTGCATCATCATATGAAACCTGCAAAGTTTGAGAAGGTGCCTCATTAGGACCAGCACTAGACTGTCCAACTATAAAAAGAGGCATCAAAGTGTCATACATGTCTTTGGAGCTAACAGATGTCCCCTTAGTACATGAAAGCAATGGCTGAATAGCATCTTCCACAAAGAAAACATCACGGCTAACTAGAATGCATTTAGTCTGTGGATGGTACAGACGATAGCCTTTACTTTCAGAACTGTACCCAACAAAAATACATTTTATTGCCTTATCATCTAATTTTCTGCGATGTTGTTTAGGCACTAGTGCGTATGCCAAACAACCAAAAACACGCAGATGAGCAACAAATGGCTTGCGGTCATGCCAAGCCTCATATGGAGTGATAGACTGCAGCGCTTTAGTGGGACACCTGTTCAGTACATATGCTGCACACATGACAGCCTCAAGCTAGAAACTATGAGGTAAAGCCTGACTCTTGACCATACACCTCGCCGTCTCCATGAGAGACCTGTTCTTCCGTTTAGCAACTCCATTCTATTGAGGTGTATATGGCACTGTACGCTGGTGTCTTATCCCATGTTCAGCCAGAAATGCATTAAAATCAGAAGACATGTATTCCCTCCCTCGATCAGAACGGAGGGTGCCCATTTTACATGCTGACAGATTTTCAGCCAAAACCAAAAACTATTTGAAGCATATGAACACTTTGGACTTTGCTTTGAGTGGATATACCCATGCATGCCTGGAAAAAGCATCAATGAAAGTCATGAAGTAAAGGTTATTTCCAAAAGAGGGTGTCTGCATAGGACCACAGACATCACTATGTACAAGCTGCAATTTCTGTGTAGCCCGAACTAAACCATCTTTTGGAAAGGAGGAACGCTGCATTTTGCCCAAAATATAGCCTTCACAAACATGTTTTCCAGCTGCCTCAAGTTTGGGCAAAGAGGACACACATTTCAGATTTCTACAGGCGTAGCAAACTAGAAAAATTCAGATGACCAAAGCGTGCATGCCAAAGCTTTGCATCTAACATAGCTTGAGAATCATTTACTGCACGTGCCAAATCATTTTCAGATCTTTCATAGTCTATGAGCTTATAGAGCCCACGACATAAAATGCCTGAAGCAATAATCACATCTCCATTTGATAGATCATGAACTGTACACCTGTCATCAACAAATTTCACAACCAAGCCAATCTTGGCTAATGCAAAAACTGATAACAGGTTCTTTTTGATCCCTGGCACAAATAAAGCATCTGACAAAGTGAAAGAACTACCATCAGTAGTAGTCAAAATGATCTTACCAACTCCCATAACAGGATAAGAGGAGTTGTTGGTGCATTAGGGGCAGGCTCGAGTGAAGAGAAGAAACTGCGCTGCGAGGTAATATGTTTGGTTGCCCCACTGTCAAAATACCAAATATTTGAGTCTACTGCAGACATGCACTGCTCATGAGAAGATGGGTCAAAACTGCAGACATTAGTAAATGCCCATTCTTCTTCCTACACAAGATTGCAATTGCAGACTCTATTTTTGGTGTAGAGGCCTCTGCAACAACCATTCCAGCCTCTTTCTTCTTTGCCTCTTTAGCAGCCAATTTTGGACAGTTCTTTATGATATGATCATTCCCTTTACAGTACTTACAAAACAATTTTATCTTTTCTGATTTGTTCTCATCTTTATCTTCCTTCTTCGAATATGCAGAATTAGCAGATTTTTGCTTACTAGTTGAAGAGCTCCATTTTCCTTTGCCCTTCTGACTAGCCAAGAAAGCTTGATCTGCAACTTGCATAATGGACCTGTTTTTTGTGGACTGATCTTCCTGCAATAGAACAGAGACTAACTCCTCAAATGATAAGGCATTTGGATTGCCTTTCATCATCAACCAAAGAGTAGAAGCAAAACTCTGATATGAATCAGGAAGACCATTTAGAACGGTCTGCACAAGTGAGCTATCTGGTATAACCTCATCAGCAGAAATCAACTATTCCTTCAAGTCTTTGATCTTCGTTAGGAAACTGTCCATAGAATCACCTTCATTCATGTGCTCACTCTCCAACTGTTTTTGGAGGTAAGCAACACGAGCCTCATTCCTAGCTTGGTACAATGTGGTAAGTGTATCTTAAGCATCCTTAGCTGTTATGCAAGAGCGAATATGAGGAATAATGGCACGTTTGACAGACAAAGCTATCAATGCATGTGCCTGGGCATCTCTGCCATTCTAGCGGATCTGCTCTGTAGTAGGTGCAGCAGAAAAAACAGCACGAACAGGAATCTATGGAATATCATCTTCGACACCATCTTCATCAGCTCCAACACGTGTATTTGCACTACCTATAGTCAGAGGTGTAACAGGACGTCTTTCAACACCCTGCACAATGTTCCACAATCCTTTTGCAACCAATACATGTCGCATCATGTAAGCCCACAATGGGTAGTTGGTACCATCCAACTTATCCTCAACAGCCAACATACGGAATACATCCTGCTTTCAGCCATGGCCGGTGACTAAAATACCTTGATGCAAAAAGTTGACTGTATCTCAAAACGTTGAACAGAACTGCCAAGACAAGTTCTGCTAGACCTGTAGCAGACTTTGAGATGCTTAAACTGGCGAACAAAAACTGGTATATACCTTTGGCACAAAAAGATGAAATAGCCTGCACAAGCGTTGTGATAGTGTGTTCGAAGGCCGAAACGAGCGCAGATCGCGATTTTGGCACCACATAGCGAAGCTGTTTTGAACTCTAAAACACCCTGAGTATGCTCACCAAATTTCGTCCGAATCTGAGAGTGCAAACGGAGGAGTGTCGACGGTGCCCTAGATGAAGCGACGACCTACTCTGATACCAATTGTTGGAGTTAGACGTCTGCGGAAGCACGCGAATAGCACAAGGAAGAAGAAGAAGTTTGGAGCACAAACACACAATACTGAATGTATTACTATAGAATGTACAAAGATAAGTAGCCCATTAGGGCAATAGGCGTATATACAAGCCGGGGAAAAAAACCTCCTAAAGAGGGAAAAAAGTGCCCTAGCGGTCCTAGTTTGTTCACACACATCACTACCTAAATATATCAACATTCCTGTCAAATTTATCAATAAAAGAAGGGAAATCATCTCCCATTCTACCTCAAATCGCTCTCATAGCACTGTTGGGAAAGATGGATGGACACCTCAAGAAATGAATTGGTACTGCTAATCCTTGCTTTGTACCTACCCTATTTTACTTTAGAGTTGTGTTGTAGGCCCCTTTAGCTTTCCAATGACACTAAATAAGTGCCTATGTACTTTGGAGATGAAACTTCAAAAAATTAGATCAAAACAGATAAGTTTGCATCTATCTTGTGACCAAAAAGTTGCTATTTTGGTCTTGACACTTGCTGGATGTTTTCCTCAGTACTCACAGTATAGTAGCAATTAGAAAATTTACTTCTGAGGATATCTAATTAACTTAAAGAGCTAATGATTCCAAGATGAATCACTTAAAATGATAGACTACACATTGAGCAATGGCTTTAGCAAGTAGAAGCTTACCCCCGATATTTTAGGAACTCTGTAGAGAA
This sequence comes from Ceratopteris richardii, assembly GCA_020310875.1. Lineage (NCBI taxonomy): Eukaryota > Viridiplantae > Streptophyta > Polypodiopsida > Polypodiales > Pteridaceae > Ceratopteris > Ceratopteris richardii. The sequence continues at coordinate 25,922,748 of CM035422.1, forward strand.
TGACCAGTGACCACTTCGAGACGCTTTTCTCCCAATTGGTTGCATGACACTTCTTCAAACTTTGGTAGCCTTTATTACACTTTAAGCTTATTCCAACATACTATAAATCATTGAAAATGGATAACAACTCACTGAGATATGAGCATCACAAGCTCATTATTCTGAGTAGACATAGCAGAGAGATGAACACAGATGATCAATGATATAATGTATTATAGAACAATGTTGTACATGATCATTGGCATGATTATGATGTCCAACGATAGTGCTACGAGTAGGCTATGATGTAAGCCTCTCAACATATACAAATGATCAGCAATAAGCTCAATATTGGGGGGCATATTTGGCCGCGAGTTTACAATGTTCTTTTATAATGACTTTTCCAAGTTTGAATTTTGAAATTGAAATGTATGCTCTACCTAAAATTACTCCTCTAAGTTAGGAGTGACTTTAATAAGCAAGATTCATAGCTTTTAGATCTCCCAACTCCACGAGATATGTGAACTTACAATATTCTCTCAAGTCAAAAAAGAATTTTATAATGGTTAATGGTAAAAGCTCATAAGAAATGGTTCATATGATCCTTCCATTGTTTGCACTTAGTACTTCCAATGCCTAGCTAAGTGTGAAGGCTTGGCATTTGCTCAAAAATTAAAGTGTGGTGTGTGTAAGTTGTTAAAGTGTGGTGTGGGTGAGTTGTGTGTAAAAGTGAGGTGTGAGTAAATTGTGTGTTAAAGAGTGATTTTTGAATTAACGAGTTAACTAATTAAACATGTGTGTGTGTTAGTAATCTATATATATTGATATTTTGATAGTTTATTTCCTAATGTTTTATTTTAGGTACTTCTCTTTTCCCTTCACATAATGTTGTGCATGCACAAAGAGAGAGAGAGAGAGAGAGAGACTACTCCCCCCTCCTCATGGTAGAAGACATGGTGATGATGCAAGCACGCACACACACACATAGAGAGAGAGATAGAAAGAGAAAGATGCAAGGAGAAACTACGAATACATGCAGGTAGAGAGAGAGAAAGATATGCATGCAGAGAGAAAGATGCAAGGATTTACTAGCTACCGACATGTAGGAGAGAGAGAGAGAGAGAGAGAGAAAGAGAGAGAGAGAGAGAGAAAGAGAGAGAGAGAGGTATAGAGGTATAAAGGATATGGCACCTACACATAGTGATGGCAGCACACGCAAGAGAAAGGGATGGAACGGAGAGAGAGAGAGAGAGAGAGAGAGAGAGAGAGAGAGAGGATGGAATCCAAGAATTCACAGAGTTTTTTCACATTCATTATGGTGATATGTACTGTGTGATAGAGAGAAGAGAGGGGAATTAATCTAAGCATCAGAGCTAGATATTGAGATGATTCGAATGCTTTTGATCAGAGGAGCTTAGCGGCAGATATAGAGGGAATTTGGGTATGATGGCACAAGTTTGCAGACGACTTTGGCATGGATGTTTAAATCTAGAGGATGCTACGTTCTACATGATCGTGAAGCTATCAAGTTGAAAGAAGATTTGAAGTTCCAACTTAACACGGTTCATCAGAGGGAGAGAGAGAAGATTTGTCATAGAGTAGGGTTTTGATCTTAAAGGTTTAATTGTAGGAATGCGTGTGAGAGTGGGCATGCATGTATGCATGTGTATGCATGATGTTAGATGCATGTATGCATGTGTATGCATGATATTGGATGCATGCATGTATGAGAGTGTATGCATATGTATATGAGAGTGCATATATGCATGACAATGAGTGAGATGCATATGCATATGCATGAGTCCGCATGAATGCATAAGTGAATAAATTTATGCATGTGTGATAGAGTTTTCAATTTCATGAATGCATGTGTATCTGAGCATGCACTTACATGTGCATAGATGCATGAGTGTGCATGAGATCATGTGCATAAGAGTTAGATGCAAGAGTGTGCATAAGAACATGTGCATAGGAGTTAGATACATGTGTGTACATGAGAGCATAAGTGAGTTAGCATGTGCATGATAGAGTATGATGTGAGAATGTATATGCATGTATGAGTGAGAACATTTCATGTGCATGTGTGAAAGTGAGAGTGTGTTAGCATGCATGTGAGAGTGTATGTGCATGTGTGCATATGCATGTTAGTAGGTATGCATATGCATGAGCATGAGAACGAGTGCATATGCATATTAGCTGCATGTATGCATGCATATGAGAATGCATGATGAAGAAGCATGTATGCATAATGATGTGTGCATGTACATGAAAATATGAGAATGCATATGCATAAGTAAGTTAGTATTTGCATGAATGATGTGAGAATGCAAATGGATATTAGATGCATGTATGTGTACATGAATATATATGAATGAAAGAGCATGGATATATGCATGAAGAAGTGAATAAATGGATGTGTATATATCTCTATGATAAGAATTGAATGTAAAACATGAGTGTGTCTTATGTTTCATAAAAACATACTTATGTCTTTATGTTCTAATGTTTTATTTCAGAGCATTGACGAGCATTGATGAGCATTGACGAACATTGATGAGAATTTATGAGGGGTAGAGATCGGGAGATTGGAGTCGCCTACGCACCAGATCTTCCACTTTTCCTGTATCAATTTCTTTTAGTGTTATCTAGTATCAGGATTTTGGAGAATTGTCCTAGCATTCTTACTTATAGTTGGTTATTTTATTGAAGTAGTTTACGTTCATTAGGATCAACAAGAAAACAATTTTACTTAATCCACATCAAAAATTATGCAATTAGTGAATCACTTGATCAATCATCAATTTATTTTTTTCTATATTTGTTTGTGATGTTTGTGAGTAACAAATGAGAATGCTATTTCTTCATCTTTATTGTTGAGTTTTAATTACCTCCACCTATAAATAATACCAATCAATCTAAGCAGAACATTGTTAATATAGACTTAGAAGAAGAAGAATTCATAAAAGATCACATTACCAGTGAAACCTAAGTCTCTCAATCATATGAGTATGGTCTTTTTAGGTATCAAGTTGCACAACCATATGGTCAATAGTTAAATAGGTTGATCTTAGATATTTTATAGCTTAAGCCATTAGACCAAAGATAAACACTTTGCAGAACACTGAATCACATCTTACATCCTAAAGCACACTAAGAAAAACCCTGCATATAGTCACATAGTGAGGCCATAGCAAGTTGAGTTCTAAACCACCCGTTGGTCTCCAGTCACACCCCTCGACAATGCAGAGGAGGGGAATTCGAGAAGGGATGGGCACTACACATATCAAGGGGGGGACGGGGTGAATGTAAGTTGATATACACCCAGTTGCAGATCAAGTTTTTGTTCTTCGATCAGGATGAGGGAGTCATATCAGTTGAGGGCAGTGTTCTCTGTTTTTTTTCTCATTCAAGGGGCTTGGAGGAGATTGGGAACGGGCTAGTGCACATTGGTCACATTGCAAGCCACATATGACTCGGTACTTACAAGCCTTGAGGAAAAACAGTAGCAGAAGGGGGTTCTCTCTTTCTTGCAATCTCCATCTAGAGGGGAGAAGCAAAGGGAGAGTTTTTTCCTTCTATAGAAGGGGAGACCTAATTGTGTGCTCAAGGGAGATATTCATATCAATCCGTGGATGTCATGGGAAGAGGAGAATCAAAAGGAAGGGTTGTTAGGTGAACATAGCAGGCAAATTCCATGTTGGGAAATGTAACAAGTGTAGTACTTTCGTGTGTGCAGGGTCATGCTTCTCAATAGATGCAACCCAACTTACCCATGAAGAGCTTCTTCTTCATGACTCTATTACAATGAGCATGGTAGCAGTACATGAGTTCGATAGTATCTAGAATTGTGAGCATGACCTTAAAACAATATGTGGTTTTATATGTTATCTATGTTCTGTGCAACTTACTATTGCTACAATATGGCAGCATCTTCAGCCATCGCGACTTCTCAGCTTGATCTATATGCATGTAGTGCGACCCCTATGTACTGGATTATTGGGAGATGGTCCAGTTTAATTTCCTATCGAAGGTTCCCATATGCATTATCTCAGTAATGTAGGCATGCATTGGCTTTCTCATTGAGCACTCTCGAATGAAATTTGGACTGTCAATGTTGGAATTACCTCACTATAATGTTTTGAGTTCCCCTTGTTGTTCTAACCAATTTTTTTTGTTCAAGACTAAGTTTTGCTTCCGTAATCTCAGAATAATTGTCAGATTTCTCACCACTCTTTTTTATTTGTTTTGCCAGATCCAATGCTGAATGCACCTCATCATGTGGAATTTACCTTGGGGGACTTTTTTCAAATTCAATTTAAGTGATTGAGCTTGTTGATGGATGCTATGGAGTATTCCCACACATTTTCTATGCAATTGAATGAATTACCTTGCATTCAAAATATTCTTTTAGAATACAGTGTATAACAATCTTGGAGACTTATGTAATACACCTAGCATTCAACATAAAGATGGCCTATTGCAATACTCGTTAGAAGCAAATGGTTCCTTGTTGTTCATAATTAAGCCCCACCCCTCTTGTAGAAGACATAATGTCTAACTCTGATACACAAGACATACAGAAGCAGTGGAAGATTTTATGCATGATTTTTTCTGGAATGTTTATATGTGAGGCTCGTTTGGCTCACAACCCCTCACCTTTAGCTAGCTAACAAGTTCTTGGCTAGTCTAAAAGTCTTCGAAGATTTGGACTTTTTTTTGTTGCCTTTTCATTGTGCATGCTCCTTTGTTTCTCTTTTATTAGCACCACTTAACTTATGCTAACATAAGTGGGTTCCCTTGATACTTAGCGGCGGCTCTCCCCTGCTACATATTTGATCATGTTGTTTGGAAGTATAATATTGGAAACTTAATGATTAAATCTTTATCGATGTTAATGTGTGTTATATTCCAGAGATGTACGTTCCTGGAGGAACGAGAAGTTCCTTGCTCAGGGGATAGCCAAGGCCAAAAGACAAAGAGTTCATATGAGGTGTCTACTCATGATGGCCAGATGAGTAGAGGGACCTTAGAGAGAACTCTAGATGGTGACTAGGAAAGGGCTATAAATAGGCTGGGATGTGGGTTCCATGCATGTCATTCTCTACTTCTCACATTTGGTATCAAAGCGTGAAGGAGAGAGAGACCTTGGGCAAAGAGAGGGATTCTCTTCTCTGGCATGGAGATTGACCCATGGTGCATGGCTGCACAAGGAGGAATCGGTTGAGTAAAACAAAAAAAGAGATTATCTTGATCGGCACAAGAGGCGGTGCTATTCAAAGGCAATTTGAATTTCGTGGAGAGTTTCAATATCTCTGAGGCAAAATGAAGAGTGATTGAGTGGTGTTGCTCATGATTGTAGGTAAGTATAGACTTTATTAACTCATTTATATAGCAGTATTGTGACGCGCAGGCTAATACTTTAACCACTAGCCTACATGAGCTCATTGAGGATCTCTCATGCTATTTAATATAATAAGTGTTTCCTATTGTGCATGCTGAAGAAACAAAGAAGGCATGAAAGATAGAGGAAAATAGAAACAAAGAGAGAAAGAAATAGAGAGATAAGAAGAGAATGAAGGAAGAGAAAGAGAAAAGTAGAGAGAAAGAAAGAGAAGAAAGAAAGAAAGAAAGAGAAAGAATGAGAGAGAAAAAGAAAAACTCTCTCATATGATGTCCAAATTGGATGATTCCACTTGTTGTAGAAAGTAGACTCCAAGAGCTTTCTAATACGTGGCTGGAACCTTTCATTGGATAATCAAAAACCACCTGTAGAGAGTATCTAATGCTCTTCATACTTCTTCAAAGAGGTATGCTGCCCACTCACCTAGCTCCATTGTTTTGGTCATAACTTCCTTATAAAATATCCAAATCAAGAAATTCAAATTGGTATGGATTCTAGACTTCACTCTCTTGCTTTGGATAAGTTACAATCCATATTTTGACCATTTAAAGCCATCTCTGCAAAAGCTTTTATATGGTTGTTGGCTTGTAGGAAACTATTTTTGACTTACTTGAATGTCCAATTATGATAACTAGGAGTCCCCAATCATATTTTGAAACATTTTGGATAGGAATGAATTGATTTTCATACATTTTCATCATATGATTCTCTCAAATAAATTCATTTGAATACTTCTCGCATCAAAGTTTATAATTTTACATTGTATTTTCTTCTAATGTTATGAAACTAACATGGGAATGTGCATGAAGTTAGTTTTGATATGAATTCATCTATGCACAGAAAGTTACTCTAACTTATGTTGATTCATAAAAGCATGCACAGGTTGTTGTGGTTGTGTGTTTCAAGATCTTTGCACAGGTATTGGAGCAAGAAAAGACCTTGTTATGAAGGCATGTAGTGCCCAACAACACATACTGCAACATTTTGTTTTATTTGCACGTTTCTGGAGCTAAGAAAGTGGTTTGCTTACCACTAGGCTGATGCCTATAAATGTAATGGTTATTATTAATTTTTTTTTTTCATGCTTCATTTTCATGGGGAAGTGCTCCCGAAATTTTTGTAGCCATATGGTGTTATATGCCATGTGAGAACTAGAGTGATGTTGTGTTGTAAGAGAGAGGAAGTCGTATATGTGCATAAATAAAAGCATATAAAATGATTGAAGTAGAGAAGAAGATGCATGAGTGGATGCATGCATACATAGATGATATGATTGCTAGAAAGTTGAAGTGCATGATGCATATTTTGCCTACAGAAGATCAATTTTATGTATCACCATGATGAGTTAGGGTGATGAGGTATGTGATAGAGCTACCATGCATAGGCTAATTGTGCCTTTAGAAAGTAAATGACAAGGTATATCCCTCAAGAACAATTAAGGTGTGTTCTCGTCTAGTAACTCATGAGCACATGAATTGTTCTTTGTGGGAATCTATGTACTTGATATGGAATTTTATCTCTAGTCGGCACAAGTTTGTGCTATGGTTATGATCATCAATACAAGTATTAAATGCTTGTATGTGCTTGTTTTTTATGATGTTAATGAATGTGCAAGAAGCACAATGAATAGAATGACATCCATAGATATTCCCTTTCACTAAAAGGTGGATACTATGTAAAGAGTTGATTTTTCAACGAGATGATTTGGATTGTTAATTGGTTTGCTTTGATCTAGACAATAATTATATGCATGGATATGTCTCCATGTCATAATGCATCCAAGAGAATTAATGATTATTTCTAATCATAAGGATTAACATGTCTCATCATTCTAGATTTTAAAAAGTGATTGAGCAAATAGTTAGTGAGATAGTAGCCTCATAGATATTTGGATGCTACTCTTTGAGGGAATGCCCATATTTATTGAAATTTTTAGGGCTAGTAGCTCATAAGAATTTCTTTATGCTAATGAATTTTCAAGTAATTGGGATACTTTTACAAAGGCCAAATGACCTCTGTACTAGAAGTGCTGCTAGTAGAGGTAGAAGCCTGAAACAAGTGACATAGGCCTATTACAAAGCCCACTTCTCTTCCCTCGTAGATCTGAAGTGCATGGTTTTTATTGGATATGAAATCTTCACAAATGTGCTTGGTGCATAAAAATTCTCATTGTTTTTGAAGATCATGGGATAGATCAAAAGATCTCTGCACATGAAAGTGTAACCTCTAGAACTTATGCAATGACGAGAGACCATGTCACCAAGAGGTGATTGGTTCTCTTAGCTCCATTACTGAATTTGGATTATTTTTCTTTCTAAGATTAGCTTAACCATGCTATATGGTTTGTACAAAATTTCAAGATGAAATGTTTCTCCATCTAGGAGATATAAAGAAAAGAGTAAAAGATAGCCTCTGTAAATGTTTAACATATTGCAAGTATAGAGGGTTTGTATTTTGGTCATTATGAAAGCTTAAAATGTCCAGATACTATGCAATTATTATCCATGAATGTAGGTAGTAGTGACTATAGGCTGTGAAAATTTGAAAGAAATTGGATATCAATTGATAGGTCAAATGATCTATTCTTCGTAAAACAGTTGCTGGCGAGGATTTGCCAAAAAGCAGTACATGTGACTACTGAACACATGGTTATTTCATATTGGAATCTCCAATTTCAAAACTTTTCCTTGGAGATGCTACTCCATTATAGACCCTATGACATACCCAAAATTCAAAGATTTTGGAATTTATCTTCATAGTTAGAAGATATTCTAAAGTGGAGTAGCATTGTCTTTACGCTCACCTAAGTACAAGTGTAGTAGAGATAGAATGATACATTTGAATGAGTATTTGATTGAATTTTAAATTGAAATTTTGGAGTTTTTTTATCAGTCTAATGGCTTCAAGAAGATAGAAACTGAAATTTGGAGTTTTTTTATCAGTCTAATAGCTTCAAGAAGCTGACCTTCTACATATTCAGAGTTGGTCATCAAGTATTCGACCCGTCCAATGAAATGGCCATAAAACTCTGAGAAAATATCCAAACCAAGTGATTTTTTATCCTAATGAAAGCTTGAGTGAATTTTCATAAGGTTGGAAAATTTCATACATTTTGCATGAGTAAAGTTAGTTAAAATTAAGATTTAATCTGTTGTTGTTGGAAATTGTTTATACAAGAGACATTGTTGAAAGGAAAAGCTTTTTCCACAGGTTTTTATGATATTTTTTTGATATGGTGTGATCACCATGGGCTAGCCATGCCCTAGATACTTGTTTGTTAATCATTGGTTTATGGTGACCATTCTTAGTAGGACAGAGGAGACTCTGTCGAAAGTTTCAAGAATATATATAGTGCCATGAGAACATGGAACATGAGAACTTTGCTAGTTGTTCTCATTTCATATAATTGGATTCATACAAGTTGTATAAATTTCAATTTCTTGTGAGTTGATATTTGATGCAAGCCGCATCCTTCACAACTCTAGATGAGTTGATTTATCATATAATTTCTCATTTCTCAACTCAAGATGAGTTGATGTTACAAATAGTTATGTGTGATACTTTCCATGGAGGGAAGGAAACACTTCAGGAACACTTCATGATTTCATTATTATTATTATTTATGGTTGTGAGTACTCTCCGATCTATTCTTGTATTTTTTTTGAGAGAAGTGTTCGACTTTAATCTCATACACGCATCTATGTGGGGTATAAAGTTTGGTGGTATAGGACATCAAAATTTGTATTCTACCTAGGTGTAGGATAGATGGTATGGGAGAGAAGTCTCTGAGATTATATTTTTTATAAGATGTGGAGTTCATTCATATGATCTTCTTATTATTAGACAACAGAGGGGTAGTTGAGGCAGTCACTCTGTATGTGATCGCAAACAAGGCAAGTCCATAGGCAAGTAGCCTAGAAGCAAAAAGACAAGGTTTGCACATAAGAACTGTGAATAGGCAATTGCATTGAGAAGAAATTCATAGAGTACGTACTACTTTACTCGAGCAGATAAGGCACCAGTATGGAGCAACTTCTTCCCAACCAACATATGGTACAGAAATGGAGGATCTAGTGATCCAGTTAAGGAAGGAGCTGGAGGGCTTAAAAAGAAATAAGCCCTACAAAGAGGAGGAGAATGTTGTTGCTCAGTTGAGAAGAGAGATTGAAGCACTAAAGCTCCAAAAGGAGGAGGAGGCCCAAGCAGAGGAATTGGCTCAGCTGCGACAGGAGCTGCAGGAACTCAAAGGGAGTGGCATTAAGAGTGGGCTTTGGTGTTCCATGTGCAGCAAGCAAGGTCACATAGTAAGTGAATGTCCTCTATTAAGTGTGACTTGTCAATTATGCAGGAAAGTTGGTCATGAGGCCCATGATTGCCAATCAAGGGGAATGCTTGCAACGACATACTGGACACAAGGAGGATCCCTACTACCCACAAATGTGATGGCTGCTGCACCGAATCAAGGTAACAACTATAATCCTAGACAGAGGAATAACTTTGGAAATGGGCCTAGGAGGCCAATCATCTGTTTTAGATGTGGAGAATGCAGGCACTATCAAAGTAGGTGCACCCTGCCAGAAAATGCCCCTCCTTGCAGGAACTGCCCTGAGGCCAGAGACCATTATACAAATTGTTGTCCTAAGAATCAAGCCTCTTCCTCCGGGCCCCATATTCAAATGATTTTGGTGCACAAAGAAGAAATGTGTGATCAAGTCAATGAGACATCACCATCTACTAGGGTGGTGCAGTTAGAAGAAATAGAATCTTTGACTGTGCAGACAAGAAGCAAGGGGAAGGTTCAAGTAGACATAGGACAAGAATCAAAGGTTAAGGAATGGAATCAAGATAGAGAACCATCTGAAGATAAAGACACCACAGGTGTAGATACAAGGCAAAAAGGAGATCTCATATGTAATAGTGATGCCGTTGGGCATGCCTTCAACAGGGCTCATGAGGAGTTTGATAAGTGTACGAAGCCCATGCTCTCAAGGAATCAGAGGCTTCAAAACTACTCAAGTCCATGAAAAAGGAGGTTAGTATTTTTTATTTAATAAAGATGGATGGGAAATTCAGGTCAGAGTTATTGCAGATAATTGATGAAGCTTCCACTACAAGTTTAGTGGCAAAGACTGCTATTTTACATAAAGGAAAAATTGTAGGGGAAGCACCCCTTACAGATTATAAAAGTCCTCGGCTGATAGTATCTATCAAAGGCCATGAATTTCAAGGAGTTATTGTGGATGGTGGTTCTGGCATTAACTTGATGCCTGAACATACAATGGAAAAGATTGGACTCCATCCTTCAAGGCTTGCAAATTTCATTGTTACTTTGGCATATTAGAGCAAAGTAAGGCCATTGGGAGTGATCCCAAAAGTTCCACTTGAAGTACAAGGTAATCTATTCATTCTGGATTTTGTGGTTTTAAGATTGCCCCAGGTTGAAGGAGGATTTCCCCTCTTAATTGGATGACCATGGCTGAGGCATGCAAGTGTCATTCATGATTGGGGCAAGGACACTATGTGGGTACAAAAGAAAGGGCAAGAGCAAGAGCTGACACAGATTCATTTAGAAGAGGGCCCAAATAATCAAGGAAACACCAGCATGATGCAAACAGTTGGCATATGCATGGAACCAGAATCGGAGGATCAACCCCAAATAGATTTTGAGGAAGAAGAGGATATTCTAAATTGGCTCCAAGCAGGCAACTCTTCCTCTTGTTTTGGAATTTTTCTTAATAATTCTTGCACGACTGAAGGTTATGATGAAGATAAGGAGAAAGTCCAGGTTGATGGATTGAGAGAGCCCATCACAGACCATAGAAGGGGCAGGAAGACACCCCTCAAATACAACTTGGAGGAGGATATGACAACCACAGATAAGGAAGTTACTAAAGCTAAAGGGAAGGTAAAAGATTCTAGTGAAGAGTGTTCTTTCCCGATTCAAGAAATCCCTGCAGGATGGATGCAGGACAAGGAGGAACACATTGAAATCCAAAATACACCTGCTTATGAAGCAATGCACGGAAAGCTAGTGGAAGAAGACAAGGAAGAAGATGAGCACCAAGATAATATGGTAGAGAGAAATCCTGTCAAAGAAATACAATTAGGCACTCAAGACAATAATCGGCCAGTTTTAGTGGCCACTTGGTTGTGGAGCCACCCAGGGCTCCTTGAAAAGGTAAAATCATTCTTGACCCATTCTACAGATGTTTTTGCCTGGCATTATAAAGACTTAGAAGGAGTGCCTCCAACTTATGGAGAGCACATAATCCCTCTGGTTGATGGAGCCAAACCCATAAGAGGGAAGAGTTATAGACTTAACCCAAAATATGTTGAAGCTGTCTATGTGGAAATACAAAAGATGGAGGATCCAGGAATCATCATTCCTGTGGAACACTCAGAGTGGCTCTCACCTATGGTTATAGTACCAAAGAAGAATACTAATAAAATCAGAATTTGTGTTTACTTTAGAGCACTCAACAAGGTGACCATTCCAGATGGTTTCCCAATGCCTTTTGCAGAGCAGGTCATTGAAGAAGTGGCTTGGCATGCATTATATAGCTTTATGGATGGATTTAGTGGCTATAATCAAATATCAATACACCCAAAGGATCGTGAAAAGACTGCTTTTATCACACCTTGGGGAACATGTGTATGTAAAACTGCCATTTGGGCTCAGAAATGCTCCAGCCACCTTTAACAGAACGATCAATCTCATTTTTGGCCCCCTATTGCTAGAATCACTTAGAATCTTCATGGATGACTTCTCTTCGTTTTACGTTCTCACAAGGAAACTCCTCTAGATTGTTTGGACCATCACTTGAGACAGTTGCAGAATGTTTTCAAGAGATGCAGGGAGACTAAGATAAAGCTCAATCCAAACAAATGTCATTTCCTTGTGACAGAAGGAACTCTCTTAGGACATGTGGTGTCGGCTAAATGTATGGCCCCAGATCCTCACAAAATCATTTCTATATTAAAGTTTCCTAAACCTAAATCTCCTAAAGAGATTCAGAGTTTCTTGGGGCATACTGGATACCATAGAAGGTTTATAAAAATGTATGCCAAGATAGCTAGACCACTAGCTAGACTTACAGGTAAGGAAGTACCTTTTAAATGGGAAGAAGAGGAGGAAAAAGCATATCAAACATTACGGTCAAGGTTAGTGTCTGCTCCTATTTTGATCACACCTGAGTGGTAAAAAATCTTTCATATACATGTAGATGCCAGTGCCTATGCAGTTCGGGCAGTCTTGACCCAACCCAGTGAAGAATTTAAAGTGGACATACCAATTCAATATGCCAGTAGAATCTTGACCAAGGCTGAAAGGATTTACAGTACTACAGAAAGGGAAGCCCTAGCAATGGTTTTTGATGTCCAAAAATTTCGTCATTACTTATTGGGAGTAAAATTTATTATTATAACAGATCACCAACCACTAAAATACTTGCTTAACAAACCACAAGCCACTGGTAGAATATGGAGGTGGTTATTGTTGTTCCAAGAGTTTGATTTTTCTGTAGTCCACAGACCAGGTAAAGAAAATGTTATGGCGTATCACCTATCCAGAATCAATATGATGGATCAAGCTAGTGGAATCAATGATGATTTTCCTGATGCTCATCTGTTTGCTGTATAAGCTCAAGGTTGGTATTATGATATCAAGAATTTCATTAAAACTGGTTTGTATCTAGAAAAGGCTAGTGTTGTGCAAAGGAAGAGACTGCTAATCAAGAGTAGACCATATACCTTCATTGAATATAATTATATAGACAGGGCAAGGATGACAGGTTTAGGAAGTGTTTGGAAGAAGAAGAAGAAGTGAGGGAAGTCCTTCGCTCGGCACATGAAGGAACAGGTGGTGGGCACCTTCTAGGGCATATTATGAGTCAGAGGATACTGGATGTTGGTCTATGGTGGCCTACACTATTTAAGGATGCAGATGAATGGGGAAAGGCATGTGACGTTTGCCAGAGGTGTGGACCTAAGCCAACAAAGTAGAGGCATAGCCCCTTGATTGTTTCCACTTCCTGGCAACCATTTGAGAAGTGGGGGCTAGATTTTGTAGGGCCCATCTACCCTCCGGCGATTTCAAAAAGAGAGAAATATCTCTTGATAGCTACAGATTATGCGACAAAGTGTGCTGAAGCTATTGCCTCCCCCGACTGCACTGCCCAAACTATTGCTGATTTCATTTATAGTAGCATCATTTGCAGGTTTGGATGTCCACTTGAAATTTGTACAGATCAAGGTACCCATTTTGTCAATAAGGTCTTGCAGGAAATTTTCAACTGGTATAGAATTCTACATAGGACCTCTTGTGCCTACTATCCAAGAGCCAATGGACAGGCTGAATCGACAAATAAGGTTTTAATTTCAATGTTAAGAAAGGAGTGTATGTTATAGCCCACTTCCTAGGGCATTGCTTATCAAGGTACCCTATGGGCATACAGGTTAGCCTACAAAGAGGCCACGGGATATTCTCCATTCCAACTGCTTTATGGCATATTGCCCATTGAGCCCTTTGAATTTTTACATGGATCACCTAAATTAGCATTCATGTAGGGCAAGAAAGATTGTGATGTCTCTCAGAGGCTTGGAGCACTACATAAAGTGGAGGAGATTCGTCTACTAGCAACAAAACAATTGATAGAGACTCAGATGAAGAGGAAGGAGGCACATGATCGACATCTGTGGAACAACAACATAGAATCAGGCATGTTAGTTCTTCTCCATAGACCTCATCTTCATACACAATTGAGAGGAAAATGGCTTCCACACTAGGAAGGACCTTATCGAGTCAAAACAATGCTAAATTGGGGTGCTGTGGAGTTAGAGACGCTGAAAGGAGAGGCCTTGCCAGTGGTCAACATATCAAGGCTCAAGGCCTACCATCAACACACTTGAAGAAGTATGGATCACCTGGAACTGCAAAATCTGTCCAGGTTGTACATAGCTTTCTCATCTCATTTTGCTCAGTTTTAGTAGTTTTTCTTATCAATTTCATACTTGTTCCTTGAGTTTTGGCAAACCTAGAAGGCATTTAATAACCTCTGCAAAAGTACAAATTTTGGGTATTTTTGGAAATTTTTTCTAGCATTTTTAGCATTTTTCTAGAATTTGTTATCCTTTTCCGATATCATTTTCTTACCACATAGGAGGAATAAAAGGAGGCTCTCTGTGGTTTGATGAAGGAAATTGGGTCTAGCCCTATAGATTATTTCATGAGAATTTTTTCAGATTTTTTTGGCCATTTTTAGGCATTTTTTTGGATTTTTCCTTCATTTTTCTCTATTTTGGGTAATTTTCCTTAAAAAAAAAAGGGCCCCCATGATTTTTCAGGTTGAGGGGTTAAAAACAAAAAAAACAAAAAAATCTCTCTCTTCCCCCGCCCCCCCCACCGACCACCACCGTCCAACCCCCCCTTCCTCCCCCCCCCCCCCCCCCTGCCCCCCGTTTTGACACACACCCCCCTCCCCCCAAATTTATTTTTTTAATTTTATTTTGGTTATTTTCTTATTTTTATTTTATTATTTTTATTTTATTTTATTTATTTTATTATTTATTTTATTTTATTATTTATTTTATTTAATTTTCTTTTTATTTTTATAAAATAAAAAAAAATATATATATTATTATTTTTTCTAATTTTTATGGCTCCAAGCTTTTGGCTCTAGATTGTGTCTCGGTTGGCCGTTTTTTACAAAAATGGAGTCATTTTCATGTTTTTTGGCACCTCTGGAATCAGTTTTTGGCTTTATTTTTCCAAATTCCCACATTTTCTATGAGTTTTGGTCAAAACCCTCAAGTTTTGAGCACATTTATCACATGTTTTTATTTCACCACATTGTCCACATGGTATATTCTCACCTCATCTTACATTTGGTTTTTATATTTCCCATATGTACCCTCTGTGGCCCTCCTGTTTCATCATTTTGACCCCCTCCAGACCCCTCATTCCTACTCCCAATCCCTCCCTTTACCAACCTACCCAGCCACATCATTACCCCTCCCTACCCCATCCATCTCTGCACCCTCAGCCCTCCCTTCCCATTTCTTTCTACCCTCCCATTGCCCCCCTTTTTGCTTTTCCATAACAACATCCCACTTCTGGTTCTTCTCTGGTGCTTGTTCTGGTGGAATTGGTTGCTGCTCAGATGTCCTCTTCTAGTTTTTGCAGCTTCATTATCCTGGTGTCCTATATGCTCAGAGTTTTGGTTGTAGCTCTCCGGGATGGAGAGCACATTAGGTGGTGGGCAATTGTTGGGCCCATAAAAGTCATGTTGGTCAAAGTCAACTGCAGTCAAAGTCAAAAGGTCAAAGTCAACTGATCAAAGTCAACAAGGTCAAAGTCAATAAGTGCAAAGTCAAAGTGCTAAAGTGCAGGTGTCAAAGTGCACAGGTAGTGCACAATTAATTGTCCACAAAGGGTAAATTGGAGAAAGTGGGTTGCAGGTTCCAGAGGTATTTTCTCTAATTTCCCTAAGGCTCAAAGTGTTTTTAAAGTGTTTTGGAAGGTTCAGGTGAACCCTCTCTTATGTGCAAAAGTAAAGACTTAAAAGGAAATGTGAAGGTATGTGAAGCGGCAACGTACGCACAGGGGAAAGTATGGCCCCCCAATTAAAATTTTTGGTTTTAGTCTAAAGTCACTACAGGACAAAACAGGGAGTCGTTGGCTGCAACTTGTGAAGGTAATCTTGGGACATCAAAGTGAGCACCAAGATACTATTGCAGTTAGGAGCGTACGTGATCGACACACTCAAATCAAGGCAAACTCCTTCTTGTCTAAGAATCCCCCAGCACTAATTTTTTAGTATTGAGTATTTTAGACACCTAGCACACTCTACTCTTATTATTTGGGATCATAGATTTTGATTCCCACATTTATATCTCCTTCTATATCATTGAGGACAATGATCTTTAGAAGGGGGAGAGAGTACTGTTATATTCCAGATATGTATGTGCCTGTAGGAACGAGAAGTTCCTTGCTCGGGGAATAGCCAAGGCCAAAAGCCAGAGAGTTCATATGAGGTACCTACTCATGATGGTCAGATGAGTAGAGGGACCTTAGAGAGAACTCTAGATGGTGACTAGGCAAGTGCTATAAATAGGCTGGGAGGTGAGTCACAAGCATGTCATTCTCTACTTCTCATAATGTGCAAAGGCACATGCCAAGTTTTTTTCTTTCTTTTTTTTAAGTTTCTTTTCTATCCAAAACATTATCATATGTGCATCAAGTGGGAATAGGCTCATCACTCAATAATAGATGGACGAACCTTTGATTCTCACACAAATAGAACAACGAGTTTAGCCTAGAGAAGGAATATAGCTCATAATTCTGACTCCAACAATGCATGTGAACAAGTTGCAAAAAGTACAAATTAATGTACTCATAGTATCCAAGAATTATAGGGTATGGGCACTTTCATCTTTGCAGTAATATGATCTAGAAAAAATTATGTCTCATGTTTATGTTCCAAACTACTTATACTCTCAAGAGATAATAACTCGGGGCGAGTGATGACTATGCAAGTACAAACATTTATTCATAAAACCTTCCCATTCGTCGAATAGCCTTCAGATACCCATGAGCTTTTCAATTGAACATACACTCAATTAAAGTTTTATACATTTATTCTATTTGATGACTTGGCTAGAGCCAGAACTCATCTCCACATATGTATCTATTTTGCATAAACATCTTCTACATTCATTCTCTCTCAGCAGTGATGATGAAACAACTCATATAAAATAAGTTCCTCAGCTACAGTACTTATCTAAAACTATTTATGTGATAAAACTACTCCAAAGATTACAATCACAGAGCTTCATATAAAAGTGGAAAACAATATGGAAAATTATATAACCTTGACTTTAGCAGCATCGAGTTTCCATACTCTATTTGTTTTGTCCTTGCAGAAAGGACAACCACATGTTGTGTGCTCGACGTGAGCAGCCCCTATGAGAATGCTTCTTTCTCTCTTCAAAACACAGGTGCCTTTTCTTTATCATTGTCTTCACATCATATATCTCACCACATATCTATCAGATCCATCTTCATCTCTGCCCTTTGCATAAGCTACCATTGCATAGAATGGATTGGGATATGTTGATCCATAGTTTGGATTATCATACATTGTATATGATAGATCGAGATTTTGATCCATAGTTTTGATATGAAAGATTGATATTTTGGTCCATAGTCTAGATCATTGACAGATTGTCATCTTGGATTCATAGTTTGGATCATGATGTGATTTTCTTGAGTTTGATTTCATTACAGTTAGTAAATCAAGCAAATTTACTTGAGCTTAGAGATTACGCACTATTTGGAAAAGATTTCCATTTATCTTTAGTATTTTCCTCAGAGATTTGGGACATACTCAGATTGTTTTGGATAATCATAGTATTTTTTTCATTCCTCTAGTGGAGTAACTGATTTTTCATGATTATACCAGATGAAAAGATGTCAGTGGGTATTTTTACCAAGTTAGTGGTCAAGGTCTAGTCATAGGGAGTCCGAGGATATTCCGAGTACTTATGCTGCACACATATGGACTCATTGGGCCTCACAGGGATTCCTATAGTATGCCCAAGGCAAGGACTACTATTTATTAGTGGAAATGCTAGATAAGAAGCAGAGAGACTAGTTGTCTACTTTCTTAGTATTTAGTATTTCAGACACCTAGCACACTCTACTCTTATTATTTGGGATCATAGATTTTGATTCCCACGTTTATATCTCCTTCTATATCATTGAGGACAATGATCTTTAGAAGGGGGAGAGAGTACTGTTATATTCTAGATATGTACATGCCTGTAGGAACGAGAAGTTCCTTTCTCGGGGAATAGCCAAGGCCAAAAGCTAGAGAGTTCATACGAGGTACCTACTCATGATGGCCAGATGAGTAGCGGGACCTTAGAGAGAACTCTAGATCGTGCCTAGGCAAGTGCTATAAATAGGCTGGGAGGTGAGTCACAAGCATATCATTCTCTACTTCTCATAATGTGCAAAGGTATATGCCAAGTTTTTTTCTTTTTTCTTTTAAGTTTCTTTTCTATCCAAAACATTATCGTATGTGAATCAAGTGGGAATAGGCTCATCACTCAATAATAGATGGACCAACCTTTGATTCTCACACAAATAGAACAACGAGTTCAGCGTAGAGAAGCAATATAGCTCATAATTCTGACTCCAACAATGCATGTGAACATGTTGCAAAAAGTACAAATTAATGTACTCATAGTAGCCAAGAATTATAGGGTATGGGCACTTTCATCTTTGCAGTAATATGATCTAGAAAAAATTATGTCTCATGTTTACGTTCCAAACTACTTATACTCTCAAGAGATAATAACTCGGGACGAGTGATGACTATGCAAGTACAAACATTTATTCATAAAACCTTCCCATTCGTTGAATAGCCTTCAGATACCCATGAGCTTTTCAATTGAACATACACTCAATTAAAGTTTTATACATTTATTCTATTTGATGACTTGGCTAGAGCCAGAACTCATCTCCACATATGTATCTATTTTGCATAAACATCTTCTACATTCATTCTCTCTCAGCAGTGATGATGAAACAACTCATATAAAATAAGTTCCTCTGCTACAGTACTTATCTAAAACTACTTATGTGATAAAACTACTCCAAAGATTACAAGCACAGAGCTTCAGATAAAAGTGACAAACAATATGGAAAATTATCTAAACTTGACTTTAGCAGCATCGAGTTTCCATACTCTATTTGTTTTGTCCTTGCAGAAAGGACCACCTGTTGTGTGCTCGACGTGAGCAGCCCCTATTAGAATGCTTCTTTCTCTCTTCAAAACACAGGTGCCTTTTCTTTATCATTGTCTTCACATCATATATCTCACCACATATCTATCAGATTCATCTTCATCTCTGCCCTTTGCATAAGCTACCATTGCATAGAATGGATTGGGATGTGTTGATCCATAGTTTGGATTATCATACATTGCATATGATAGATCGAGATTTTGATCCATAGTTTTGATATGAAAGATTGATATTTTGGTCCATAGTCTGGATCATTGACAGATTGTCATCTTGGATTCACAGTTTGGATCATGATGTGATTTTCTTGTGTTTGATTTCATTACAGTTAGTAAATCAAGCAAATTTACTTGAGCTTAGAGATTACGCACTATTTGGAAAAGATTTCTATTTATCTTTAGTATTTTTCCTCCGAGATTTGGGACATACTCAGATTGTTTTGGATAATCATAGTATTTTTTTCATTACTCTAGTGGAGTAACGGATTTTTCATGATTATACCATATGAAAAGATGTCAGTGGGTATTTTACCAAGCTAGTGGTCAAGGTCTAGTCAT
Organism: Ceratopteris richardii; assembly: GCA_020310875.1. Lineage (NCBI taxonomy): Eukaryota > Viridiplantae > Streptophyta > Polypodiopsida > Polypodiales > Pteridaceae > Ceratopteris > Ceratopteris richardii. The sequence continues at coordinate 25,942,488 of CM035422.1, forward strand.
AGGGAGTCCGAGGATATTCCGTGTACTTATGCTGCACACATATGGACTCATTGGGCCTCACAGGGATTCCTATAGTATGCCCAAGGCAAGGACTACTATTTATTGGTGGAAATGCTAGATAAGAGGCAGAGAGACTAGTTGTCTACTTTCTTAGTATTTAGTATTTCAGACACCTAGCACACTCTACTCTTATTATTTGGCATCATAGATTTTGATTCCCACGTTTATATCTCCTTCTATATCATTGAGGACAATGATCTTTAGAAGGGGGAGAGAGTGTTATATTTCAGATATGTACATGCCTGCAGGAACGAGAAGTTCCTTTCTCGGGGAATAGCCAAGGCCAAAAGCCAGAGAGTTCATACGAGGTACCTACTCATGATGGCCAGATGAGTAGAGGGACCTTAGAGAGAACTCTAGATGGTGACTAGGCAAGTGCTATAAATAGGCTGGGAGGTGAGTCACAAGCATGTCATTCTCTACTTCTCATAATGTGCAAAGGTACATGCCAAGTTTTTTTCTTTTTTCTTTTAAGATTCTTTTCTATCCAAAACATTATCGTATGTGCATCAAGTGGGAATAGGCTCATCACTCAATAATAGATGGACCAACCTTTGATTCTCACACAAATAGAACAACGAGTTCAGCGTAGAGAAGCAAAATAGCTCATAATTCTGACTCCAAGAATGCATGTGAACAAGTTGCAAAAAGTACAAATTAATGTACTCATAGTATCAAAGAATTATAGGGTATGGGCACTTTCATCTTTGCAGTAATATGATCTAGAGAAAATTATGTCTCATGTTTATGTTCCAAACTACTTATACTCTCAAGAGATAATAACTCGGGACGAGTGATGACTATGCAAGTACAAACATTTATTCATAAAACCTTCCCATTCGTCGAATAGCCTTCAGATACCCATGAGCTTTTCAATTGAACATACACTCAATTAAAGTTTTATACATTTATTCTATTTGATGACTTGGCTAGAGCCAGAACTCATCTCCACATATGTATCTATTTTGCATAATCATCTTCTACATTCATTCTCTCTCAGCAGTGATGATGAAACAACTCATATAAAATAAGTTCCTCTGCTACAGTACTTATCTAAAACTACTTATGTGATAAAACTACTCCAAAGATTGCAAGCACAGAGCTTCAGATAAAAGTGACAAACAATATGGAAAATTATCTAAACTTGACTTTAGCAGCATCGAGTTTCCATACTCTATTTGTTTTGTCCTTGCAGAAAGGACAACCACCTATTGTGTGCTCGACGTGAGCAGCCCCTATTAGAATACTTCTTTCTCTCTTCAAAACACAGGTGCCTTTTCTTTATCATTGTCTTCACATCATATATCTCACCACATATCTATCAGGTTCATCTTCATCTCTGCCCTTTGCATAAGCTACCATTGCATAGAATGGATTGGGATGTGTTGATCCATAGTTTGGATTATCATACCTTGCATATGATAGATCGAGATTTTGATCCATAGTTTTGATATGAAAGATTGATATTATGGTCCATAGTCTGGATCATTGACAGATTGTCATGTTGGATTCACAGTTTGGATCATGATGTGATTTTCTTGAGTTTGATTTCATTAGAGTTAGTAAATCAAGCAAATTTACTTGAGCTTAGAGATTACGCACTATTTGGAAAAGATTTCCATTTATCTTTAGTATTTTTCCTCCGAGATTTGGGACATACTCAGATTGTTTTGGATAATCATAGTATTTTTTTCATTACTCTAGTGGAGTAACTAATTTTTCATGATTATACCATATGAAAAGATGTCAGTGGGTATTTTACCAAGTTAGTGGTCAAGGTCTAGTCATAGGGAGTCCGAGGATATTCTGAGTACTTATGCTGCACACATATGGACTCATTGGGCCTCACATGGATTCCTATAGTATGCCCAAGGCAAGGACTACTATTTATTGGTGGAAATGCTAGATAAGAAGCAGAGAGACTAGTTGTCTACTTTCTTAGTATTTAGTATTTTAGACACATAGCACACTCTACTCTTATTATTTGGGATCATAGATTTTGATTCCCACGTTTATATCTCCTTCTATATCAATGAGGACAATGATCTTTAGAAGGGGGAGAGAGTGTTATATTCCAGATATGTACATGCCTGCAGGAACAGGAAGTTCCTTTCTCGGGGAATAGCCAAGGCCAAAAGCCAGAGAGTTCATACGAGGTACCTACTCATGATGGCCAGATGAGTAGAGGGACCTTAGAGAGAACTCTAGATGGTGACTAGGCAAGTGCTATAAATAGGCTGGGAGGTGAGTCACAAGCATGTCATTCTCTACTTCTCATAATGTGCAAAGGTACATGCCAAGTTTTTTTCTTTTTTCTTTTAAGTTTCTTTTCTATCCAAAACATTATCGTATGTGCATCAAATGGGAATAGGCTCATCAACTCAATAATAGATGGACCAACCTTTGATTCTCACACAAATAGAACAACGAGTTCAGCCTAGAGAAGCAATATAGCTCATAATTCTGACTCCAACAATGCATGTGAACAGGTTGCAAAAAGTACAAATTAATGTACTCATAGTATCCAAGAAGGGTATGGGCACTTTCATCTTTGCAGTAATATGATCTAGAAAGAATTATGTCTCATGTTTACGTTCCAAACTACTTATACTCTCAAGAGATAATAACTCGGGACGAGTGATGATTATGCAAGTACAAACATTTATTCATAAAACCTTCCCATTCGTCGAATAGCCTTCAGATACCCATGAGCTTTTCAATTGAACATACACTCAATTAAAGTTTTATACATTTATTCTATTTGATGACTTGGCTAGAGCCAGAACTCATCTCCACATATGTATCTATTTTGCATAAACATCTTCTACATTCATTCTCTCTCAGCAGTGATGATGAAATGACTCATATAAAATAAGTTCCTCAGCTACAGTACTTATCTAAAACTACTTATGTGATAAAACTACTCCAAAGATTACAAGCACAGAGTTTCAGATAAAAGTGACAAACAATATGGAAAATTATATAACCTTGACTTTAGCAGCATCGAGTTTCCATACTCTATTTGTTTTGTCCTTGCAGAAAGGACAACCACCTCTTGTGTGCTCGACGTGAGCAGCCCCTATTAGAATGCTTCTTTCTCTCTTCAAAACACAGGTGCCTTTTCTCTATCATTGTCTTCACATCATATATCTCACCACATATCTATCAGATTCATCTTCATCTCTGCCCTTTGCATAAGCTACCATTGTATAGAATGGATTGGGATGTGTTGATCCATAGTTTGGATTATCATACATTGCATATGATAGATCGAGATTTTGATCCATAGTTTTGATATGAAAGATTGATATTTTGGTCCATAGTCTGGATCATTGACAGATTGTCATCTTGGATTCACAGTTTGGATCATGATGTGATTTTCTTGAGTTTAATTTCATTACAGTTAGTAAATCAAGCAAATTCACTTGTTTGCTTAGAGATTACGCACTATTTGGAAAAGATTTCCATTTATCTTTAGTATTTTTCCTTAGAGATTTGGGACATACTCAGATTGTTTTGGATAATCATAGTATTTTTTTCATTACTCTAGTGGAGTAACTGATTTTTCATGATTATACCATATGAAAAGATGTCAGTGGGTATTTTACCAAGTTAGTGGTCAAGGTCTAGTCATAGGGAGTCCGAGGATATTCCGAGTACTTATGTTGCACACATATGGACTCATTGGGCCTCACATCGATTCCTATAGTATGCCCAAGGCAAGAACTAATATTTATTGGTGGAAATGCTAGATAAGAAGCAGAGAGACTAGTTGTCTACTTTCTTAGTATTTAGTATTTCAGACATCTAGCACACTCTACTCTTATTATTTGGGATCATAGATTTTGATTCCCACGTTTATATCTCCTTCTATATCATTGAGGACAATGATCTTTAGAAGGGGGAGAGAGTGTTATATTCCAGATATGTACATGCCTGCAGGAACGAGAAGTTCCTTTCTCGGGGAATAGCCAAGGCCAAAAGCCAGAGAGTTCATATGAGGTACCTACTCATGATGGCCAGATGAGTAGAGGGACCTTAGAGAGAACTCTAGATGGTGACTAGGCAAGTGCTATAAATAGGCTGGGAGGTGAGTCACAAGCATGTCATTCTCTACTTCTCATAATGTGCAAAGGTACATGCCAAGTTTTTTTCTTTTTTCTTTCAAGTTTCTTTTCTATCCAAAACATTATCGTATGTGCATCAAGTGGGAATAGGCTCATCACTCAATAATAGATGGACCAACCTTTGATTCTCACACAAATAGAACAACGAGTTCAGCGTAGAGAAGCAATATAGCTCATAATTCTGACTCCAACAATGCATGTGAACAGGTTGCAAAAAGTACAAATTAATGTACTTATAGTATCCAAGAATTATAGGGTATGGGCACTTTCATCTTTGCAGTAATATGATCTAGAAAAAATTATGTCTCATGTTTACGTTCCAAACTACTTATACTCTCAAGAGATAATAACTCGGGATGAGTGATGACTATGCAAGTACAAACATTTATTCATAAAACCTTCCCATTCGTCAAATAGCCTTCAAATACCTATGAGCTTTTCAATTGAACATACACTCAATTAAAGTTTTATACATTTATTCTATTTGATGAGTTGGCTAGAGCCAGAACTCATCTCCACATATGTATCTATTTTTCATATGTTTTTTCTTCAAATCGAGAAGTGCGTGCCAATCTTCTTCCAGCCGGAAGAAATGAGAACTGCTTGTGGATCCTTTCTTTTCTTGTTCAAATGTTCTTCTGCAAGGAGCCAAAAGAAAGAAGCTTTTCGAAGAACAATATCAGTGGCCAGTTGTTGCCCCCATGATTTGTAATGATTAATTGAAGAAGACATTTAACAAGTATGTCATTAAAAAAAATTATTCGTCCATCACATTAGAGCAAAGCCACAATCTAGCAGACTTGCCCAACCACATCTGTCGAGCATCAAAGATTGGGTGAACTAGGCCCTTTTTGAGGCCATCCCCACCCCACCACGATTCTATTGAATGCTGCTCTCCCCATTTATAGCATCAATCTCTCGTTTTTTTTTTCCTTGCACACATCTTCAGCTATCCTTGTCTAACAATCATACACAAAGGGTATATAGTCAAAAATGCATCCCCTGTGTTGGAAGAGATGGATGGATACCTCAAGGAAGTGAGGTGGTACTGCTAAAACATGCTTTTTACCTGCCCTATCAAACTTCAGAGTTATGTTGTAGGCCCTTTTATCTTGCAAATGACACCAAGAGAGTACCTATGTACTTTGGAGATGATCCTTCAAACAATTGAATCAAAACAGACTACTTCACAACTAGCTAGTCTCACATGACTTGTTGTTTTGGTCTAGATACTTGCTGGTTCTTTTGCTCAGTGCTCACACTACACTAACAATTAATCAAATTCCTTTTGAGGGAATCAAATTACCTTAGATAGCTAACGATTGCAAGTGGAATCATCTAAAATAACAAACTATGCACTGAGGAATCAATTTAGCAACCCAAGGCTTACCCCCGATTTTTAGGGATTGATTAGTGGATGACCAATGAGTAGTTCGATGGCAATTTCTCCCAAATGGATGAACCAAATTCTTTGAAACTTTGAGAGTAGAAAGTAGAATTCATGTTGGTTCGAGAAAGATATAGATAATGCAAAATGGTTGAGAAATCCTACCATATGATCAAGCAAAGTTCACTCTTCTAAGTTGTCATAGCAGACAGAGATGATCAATCAATTATATGTATTATAAAACATGATTGTACAAGAACATTGGCATTCTAATGATTCTCAATCATAGTGATCTAAGTGATATATGATGTAAGCCACTTAGTTCCTACAAATGATCACGGAGAAGGCACACAATAACGCACCATAGCCGCAAGATTTACAAAGCCTCTTTTTATAAGAGTCCTCTTTGAAGTTGGAATTTGAATTCAAGTTTTGGCTCCAACTAAAAGTGATCCCTTTGATTGAGGAGTTATTCCTTCATTGAATATCATAGCTAATATGCTTTCTGCTTCCATGAGATACAAGGCTCTTGAAAGATTCTCAAGGATTTAACTTTTACAAATGGTAAATGACCAAGTATTACAAGCTATGGTTCATATGAATCATTACATGCTTCCACATATAATCCACCAAGGTAATCCAAATGTGAAGGCTTGGACATTTGCACCAATAGCTCCCCCTCAAGCCAAACATCTTGGCTTGCACTTCTTTATGAATCTTCTTGAATGTCCTGCAATCCAATCATGGTTTTAAACCTGCAAAGCTTAGTACCATTAAGTGCTTTGGTTAACAAATCAGCACATTGCATGTTTGTGGATACATATGCCAATTGAATCTCTTTGCTCAGAAATTTCTCTCTAACATAGTGACAATGTACTTCTATATGCTTGGTTCTTGCATGATAAATAGGATTGGTTGCAAGATGCAAAGAACTTGTGTTATCACCAAAGATCATATGTGAATGAGTATGAAGTCCCAAATCTAAGTAGAGCAATCTAATCCAAATAGCTTCTTGTGTAGCATTTGTCATTCCCTTATATTCAGCCTCTGTTGAAGATAAAGTGACAGTTGGTTGCTTCTTGGAAGACCATGAAATGGGCTTATCACCTGCAAAAGATAGATATCCAGAAGTGCTTCTTCTATCATCCTTACAACCTACCCAATCTGCATCTGAGTATAGTTTATCCAAATCTGATGTGTATGGGAAGTAAATACATTGATTTTGAGTGCCTTTGAGATACTTCAAAATCCTTTTAGTAGCTTCAAAGTGAGGTGCTCTAGTTTTATGCATGAATTGACTTAGAACACTTACTCCATAACAAATGTCAATCCTTTTCAAGGTTGCATAGTTTAGAGTTCCAACTATGCTTTCATATACTACAATGTCTTCAAGCAAATCACCTTCATGAGCACTCAATTTATGATTTAACTCCATAGGGGTGCTAGCTACCTTTGCATTTTCTAGATGGAACTTCTTCAACATGTCCTATACATACTTCCACAGAGTGATGTAGATTCCAGAGTTACTGTAGACTAACTCAAGTCCAAGCAAATACTTCAAAAACCCTAAGTCACTGATTTTGAACTCCTACATCATCTAGTTTTTTATTTGTTTCATGCCATTGGCATCATTACATGTAAGAGTGATGTCATCAACATATACACATAAGTATATCATTTTTTTAGTTACTCCTCTTGACAAACAGAGAAGAATCTATCTTGCTCATCATGAATCCTTGGTCTTGAAGATATGTAGTTAACCTATGGTTCCATGCCCTAGGTGCCTGCTTCAAACCATAAGGAGATTTGTTCAATTTGCATAGATGATTTACCTTGTTTGGATCTTCATAGCTAGGAGGTTGAACCATGTAAACCTCCTCTGAAATCCAACCATTTAGAAAGGCATTTTTCACATCTAGTTGATACATATTCCAATTTCTAGATGCAGCCACACTTATCAAGACTCTGATGGTTGGCATCTTGGCCACAGGTGAAAACGTTTCTTCATAATCTACTCCTTGGGTTTGTGCAAAACCCTTATCCACAAGTCTAGCTTTATACCTATTTATGGATACATCTGAGTTCCTTTTGATTTTGTAAATCCATCTAGAACCAATTACCTTCATTGATGCTTTCTTGGGTACTAGCTCCCAAGTGTCATTCTCTTGGAATGCTTCTATTTCTTCATTCGTAGCTTTTTTCCATGATGCTTTGGTACTTGCTTCTTCATATGAAGAAGGTCCTTCAAGTGATGAATCCCTAGCAAGATAAATGGAATGCTAGTAACTAGTGAAGTATCATACCCATATCTAATTGGCTTCTTACTCTCTCTTTGTGACCTCCTTACTGCTTGGTTGGATGACTCACGGATGTCCTCCAACCTCTTCATCTTGGACTTTCCCTTTGATTTCCATGCTTTGAACTCTTCCAAGTCGATGGTGTCCTCATCGTCTGATTTGATGTCTTCAATTGTTCTTGGCCCCTCCTTGGTGAGGCTTGGAAATTCTTCTTCCAAGTTATATGGCAATTTGACCTTCCTACATTCACTTTCAAACTAAAATTGATTCTCATAAAACACAACATCTCTACTAACCATAAAGCCTTTGTTGGATGGATTATAAAACCTGTATCCTTTCTGATTTAAAACATACCCTATGAAGATGCAATTCTTTGCCTTAGGGTCTAACGTACCTCTGGAACATGCACATAAGCAACACATCCAAATATTCCACAATGATCAAGTGATGGCCTCCTACCATGACATGCCTCATATGGGGTCATCCCATCAAGTGATTTAGAGGGTAACCTGTTAATAAGGTGAGTGGCAGTAGAAACACTCTCCACCCACAAATAATTAGGAAATTTCTTTTCATTAAGCATTGATGTAGCTGCTTCCACAATCAACATATTCCTCCTCTCTACTACTATATTTTGCTCACGAGTATATCTGGTAGTAATCTCCCTTTTGATACCTTTGTCTTGCAAAAATGCATCAAATTCATTGGAGAAGTACTCACCTCCTCCAACTGACCTTATCCTCTTTAGACTTCTTCCTGTTTGATTTTCCATAAGTGCAAGATACTTCTTAAAACAGCTGAACACTTCATCTTTGTGTTTCATGAAATACAAGATAGTCCACCTACTAAAATCATCAATGAATGACACATAGTACCTTGAGCCTGAAATTGAAGGATACTTGCTTGGTCCCCACACATATGTGTGGACAAGTTCCAAGTAATCCTCATGCATATAGCCTTTCTTTTAAAGGGTAACCTGTGTGATTTACCAAACTGACAAGCACCACATTTATAGATCATATGTTGCTTGGATACATTAGGTATCCCAAGCACACATTGATCTCTACATATATGTTTCAAAGTTCTCTCACTAATGTGCCCCAATCTTTTGTGCCAAATCTCATGTGAAGGTCCATTGCAGTTGTGAAAGCTTCCCACTTATCATCTGCCTTGATGCCATTGGTTATTTGTCTCAGTATTTGCTCCTCTTCAATATCCTCTCCTATTCTTGCCAATTGATTAGCCACATCCTTTACTTTATTCACATACTCTGAAACATTCTGCTTGGGTTGCTTCGTTTGAGTGGTAAACTCAATCCACAATTGATTTTTTCTAGCTCTTGTATTGGAAGAAAAAAATGAAGATAATGTATCCCAAGTCTCTTGGGATGTTTTACAATTCCTAATGTGAGGAAGAAGGAATTCAGAAATAGAGTTAAGTAGATATGACCTTGCTAAAGCATCTTTGACACACTATGAGTTGAGTCTTTCTAGCTCCTCTCTTGTAGGTTGACCTTTGCTTTTAAATATGGGCATCTCCTCATCTCCTGATATGTATCCATAGAGACTCCTTCCTTGTCGATCGGTCTTCATCCTCAAGGACCATGCTAGATAATTATTCCTGTCTAATTTGTCAATAAAAAAGGGAAACCATCTCCCATTTTTCCTTAACTTGCTCTGATACCACAGTTGGAAGAGATGGATGGATACCTCAAGGAAGTGAGGTGGTACTGCTAAAACCTTCTCTCTACGTGCCCTATCAGACTTCATAGTTATGTTGTAGGCCCTTTTAGCTTGCAAATGACACCAAGAGAGTACCTATGTGCTTTGGAGATGATCCTTCAAACAATTGAATCAAAACATACTACTTCACAAATAGCTAGTCTCACAAAACTTGCTATTTTGGCCTAGATACCTGCTGGTTCTTTTGCTCACTGCTCACAGTACAATGAAAATTAATCAAACTCCTTTTGAGGGAATCAATTTAGTATAGATAGCTAATTATTGCAAGTGGAATCATCTAAAATAACAAACTATGCACTGATAAATCAATTAAGCAATCCAAGCCTTACCCCCGAATTTTTAGGGATTGAATAGTGGATGACCAGTGAGTAGTTCAATGCTGATTTGTTCCAAACGGATGAACCAAATTCTTTGAAACTTGGACTGTAGAAAGTAGATGTGAAGTTGGTTCCAACAAGCTATAGAGCATGCAAAACGGTTGAGAAACCATCCTGATTTGACATAACTTTTTCATCAAAAGTCCATTTTTGAGCTCTATAGCTCGTTGGAAAGCTCATTTCGAATCCCACCTGGCTCAAGTACTTTTTATAAGAATAATGTGTTGATTTTTAGATATATTATTTTGAAGTTGACCCTCAATTGGGATTAGGAAACCAAGGAGGCTCCAAAGGATTTTGAGCAGTGTAAAGGGGAAATTTTGGACTCTTAACCAAGGCTTATGAACCAAAGATTTGGTAGACACCTAAGCAAGGATGGACAAAGCAGTAGATCTTTTGAAGCTAGTGTGAACCACATAACTAAGTCTTGGGCACAACAACTAAGTGGTTATCCTTACGTACTAAGTTCAGACACAAGTGATTCAAAAATGTCTTATAGCATGGGGAGACCTACATTTGTTGATATATTTAGGTAGTGATGTGTGTGAACACTCTAGGACCGCCGGGGCACTTTTTTCCCTCATTAGGAGGTTTTTTTCCCCCAGCTTCTATATACGCCTATTGCCCTAATGGGCTACTTATCTTTGTACATTCTCTAGTAATACATTCAGTCTTGTGTGTTGTGCTCCAAGCTTCTTCTTCTTCCTTGTGCTGTTTGCGTGCTTCCGCAGACATCTAACTCCAACAATTGGTATCAGAGCAGGTCGTCGCTTCTTCTACGGTGCCGTCGACACTCCTCCGTTTGTAGTCTCAGATTCGCACGAAATTTGGTGATGTTAAACGTTAATCGTTACTTCCACTTTCAGATTCAAAGTACTTCAAGTTCAGCCGGTTTTGAATCCTTCCTAACCGTAACTTTTCTCTTAGCCACGTGGGTCCTTGGGAGTGGTAGGGGTCTGTTAGACAGAGGCCCTGTACTATTTTCCCAAATCATCACACAATCCTAATGTTATCCTGTTCTTAGCTCAGTGTCCATCTCTGAACAACGGAAGACTGTTCAGTGTACTGGAATTAGAACTTCAGGACTGAGGGCGACAATCCGGTTACTTATTTTATGAGCAAAATATACTTCAGTAACAAGGTCACCTAATACGTACTTCTTCAGAGCAGATAGGTATACCAACCAGACATTATACCTTAAGGTTATGAGGACTCATCGTATGCTAAACTCGAACAACCAATCTCCTAATAACAAACGGCTAACCATAAACTAACGATGTCCTACTCACATCCAGACCATTACAGCTACTAGTCTTCTTGTGATCGGAATCAACAGCAATTGTAGGTTACGGTATCGAATTCGGTCACTTACAGAAACGCTAACAGACAATTAGTTTGGGACTACTTTTCACGTTCCCTTGCTCCGTCGAAGAACTGACAAACAACATACTGCATTTGATAACACTCAGAGACACACTCAATCATTACCGAACAGATTCGTAACATAATACAACTGATTCGTAACTTTGTAATAAGGTGAGAATAATCGACTAGCCGGAGTACAGAACAGGACAGAACAAAGCAGGACTTATCTTCTTCAACAACATACACACTCACACAATACGTTTACAACCCTCCCCAAAACGAGGCTCACTCAAACGATACACTGCAATTCCCACAAATGGGGCGCTCTTGCCACTCTTTTCTCATTGCCTATATATAGGATTTTTTTTACAAGAGTGCGCAATTCTTCAGTTACCTGCACGTTTCTTGAAAGATTCTTTTTCATTTAAGATACCTGTCCTAGTACTTTTGTCCTTGTTCGGCGGCCGTCTAACACTTTTACATTTAAGACACCTGTCCTAGTCCATTTGTCCTTGTTCGGCGGCCCTCTAACACTGGCACGCACGGTGGACTCGAACCCGCAAGTGCATTATCGTCTTCGACATTCTTTTGCTTTGCCTGAAGGCCGATTCCAGAGTTCTGCTCCCGAATCATTTCTGGCTCTTCCTATATATTCTTTTGTAATAGCTCCTCTTGCAATCCTTTAATATTCTGCTTGTATTCTTCAAGCTGCTTTTCTTGCTTCTGAATTACAGTAATCAGGTGACTTTCATGGTCTGACACAAAACATGACCTGGTCTGACACAAAACATGACCGCACTTGTTCAAGTGGAGGAACAAGTACAGCAAGCCATCTTCTACGAAAAAGTGTCCAAATACTTTGAACACGACTATCTAATTGTTCTTTTAATAAATCCGTATCCACATTCGTCATTAATGTGGCATTCAATTCTAATCCTTCATCTTTTAAGATCTGCCTTTCCAATTCCTGCAAAACCTGTATTCTTGAATGCGAAATTTCATTTTCTGCTTGCAGGTTGGCATTCATGGTAGAAAAGCTCATCATTTCGTCTCGGATCTGTTTTTGTATATTTTGCTGCCACTGGTGAAAGTCTTGAAAAAACTTTTTAGCGTTAATCAATTCCGCCATTAATTGCCGTTGGTTACTCTGTAACTCCTTGAGTACGCCTTCTTTGTCGTCCAGTTCCTTTTGCATCTGTGTCAGTTTTGCTAATAATGAATTGGAATTATTCATATTAGCGAATAATAATTCTTTTTTCTGCTGAAGCAATTGTTCTTGTTGACGCAAATATTGAGAAACTTCCTGTAATTTATTTTGCATCCTTGTCACATAATCTGGTTGGAGATTGTCATCCGGTACTTGCCCTGGACTGATAGTGGGTAAGTGGCCTTCCATCCTTCGTTTAATCGACAGCCTAAACGGCATTCCTATTGTCTGGTTCTGTTCGCTATTACCTGTGTGAAATAAATTTGCAGACGATGTGGAAATTTGGTCTGCTTCCTCTTGCTCTGCACTGTGTGGGTGTCCTGTGTCTATCATGTTATGATCACAGGAATTAATATGTTGGGACCAGTTCAGTTTCTGCTCTTTCACTGACTGCACAAATTCGAATATAGCAGCTAAATATACTGCTAGTCTGCTATTGGTTTGGGATCTTCACTTATCCCCGACAAATATTTGTGTATAGAGATGGTTATATAGCCAGTGTGTCCAGCTAACTCTACCACCTCCTTCGGCATGTACTAATGGTGAGAAATTTTCTCTAGACATCAAATCAAATTTAACTAAGAAACAGAGTTTCTCTAAATACCACTTGAATTGTTCACGGCGCTGATATGTGGCATTTTTTATCATGTAATATCTTCTGGGGCCTTCGCAGTTTCCAAATTCTTTTCTCAGATCATCATTCGAACATTTAGGAGAACGTGCATCATCATACAGCGGAAGTTTAAATATGGCTGAAACTAACTGTGGTGAAAATTGTACGTGGTTTAAAATGAGGCCTTTTGTTTGTCGTATGCTGCGTAACTGATTCTCTGCATCTTCATTACCTGTCCACTGCTCCCATGGTAACTAAGCAAACTGGAGGAGTCCGATCCTCCGTAGCCAGTTCTCATTCCTCCTAGAATGGATGTCGAGCTCTATTTTAAATTCTGTGGAAAATAATATGTTGTTATGCTGAACTTTTAATGTTGCAGAAGTCACTGAGTCATCTTCATCATTCTGTAATGTAGTGTCTGTTGTAGTCACGACACGGTTCTGTGCATTTGCACGCTTCCTGAGTCGCCATCTTAGTATATCCGATTCAGACATGATTGTAAGAGTCGCCAAAAATAATATGCTGGAAGTTTGTTGCCGAAGCTCGAAGAATACTATACTGAAGAATACTATGCTAGGCATACGCATTTTATAAGCACCAGAACTTGAACTGCCATTCGCTGGAATGATTATATTTCATTCGGACATGACACTTCATTCCCCTTATCAAAATTGTAGCATGAGTAGAAATCATCATTCTGCGTGTTATTCCGTAGATCGATGCTGGACTTAGCAAGTCTTTACATGTGCGAAAAATATCATGAAACAAAACCGTGGTATCATACTCATTTCGAACTCATCGTTACATTATGAATTCGTATGGTCGAATTTTACTATTCTTCTATGAGGCCTTCGAGGTACATATTCCTGGCTGATCTAAAGATACGAGCTATTTTTTTCTTAAGGGTTTCTAATAATTGCTTCAGAGTGTCGGGTTCTAAAATCTACGCATCTATTCTGACGGAACTTAGTGCGATTGCTTCAGTAAGCAAGATTTCGGCCTGGGTTTGCAAAAAGGCCTCCTGTAAATAAAAATCGTTGGATAATGCAGCGTCCCGGGATGTCTTCATTTCGGTGACTTTCTGCTGCATCTCCGTGACTCGATCCTTCTGATTTCGCAGTTGGTTATCCAGTCGCTCGAATTGCTGGCTCTGAAATTCAATCGTTTTGGAATATGCATCTCGTTCTCTTCGAGCATCTGCCAGATCTTTTTGGTATTTTGCTTCCCTGGTTAATTGGCGTCTCAGCATTCTGTTTACCTCGTCCAAACATTCCTGGGCTCTTCGTAGCTCGTCTTGGACTTGTGCTGCTTCTCGTTGTTGGTCTTGATTCTTCTGGATGGTTTCCTGCAACTGGGCCTTCGTTTCTTCGACCAGTTCTTCGAGGGATGAGCTGATGTCTTCTTTTTCTTGGAGTGCGGTCTTTAATTCCCAGATTTCTTCGTGTGCTTCATGTAATAGCTGGTCTTTGGCGGCAAGCTGCTTTAGTGCTGCATCTCTTTGCTGTATCAAGGCCTGTTGTTCCGAAAACTGTGCTTGGAGGTCGGCTAATTGTGTCTGTAATTGATGATTCTCCGTTTTTACGGCGTCGACTTCTTCTTGGAGTGGGGTGATGTCGGCTTCCAGGAGGTCGACTTTGTGCTAGAGGTCGTGCCGAATGGTATTTGCGACCTCACTCATCTGTACCGGAAGTTGTTGTGAGAGGGTAATGAGCAGTTGGCCCATGTTAGCCAGTTCAAAAAAGATCGGAACAAAGGAAAGGAGGAGTGGGTGTTGTGGTGGTGTAGAGGTTTGGGTATGGATTTGGGGGGATGTCGGGGGTGAATAATTGGGGGAGGATGAAGAGGATTCGGAAATTGGTGGCGGGAAAGGGTTGACTGGTGGGGATTGAGGACCAGGGGATGTAGGGTGGGTTACCTGATGGATGGGTTGGTGTTCACCTGTAATGTGGGCGATGGTGGATTCTACGGCCTTCAGTAGGGTGTTGAGTGCGCTGTCGATCACATGCTGTTCATCTTCTTGTCGTGCTGATGCTTCTTCGGTTGAGACTGGTTCTGTTTCTGTGTGATTCTGCTGGTCATGGTGGTCGGCCAATGATTCGTTGTGTATGGAAGTGGCTGTGTCGTGGAAGGTCTCTTCTTGGTCGGCGTTTCGGGTGTCCTGATTCTTTCCGGCGGATCCTTGTGCTTCGCTTTCCGAGGAGCTGATCCGAATTCTCTTATTGCGGAAGAGTTGGTTGATCTCCTCATCTTCTTCTTCCTCGTCGTCCAGTGGTTGAACTGATTCTTTGTGCCTAAGTATGGGACCTTGTGGTGGTGGTTGTGCGGCAAGGATGGCTGGGAAAAGGAATGAGATGATATGGGGAAGGCGAGAGCGCGGGGTGGTACCCTTTTGGAGTTGCTTCACGATAGCTACACATTCTTTATGGATTCTAAGGAAAAAGTATGATGCGAAGTTCACGGGTTCTTGGGCAGCTAATTCTAAAGCGGAATAAAATGGTCGAGAGATGCCATAGGTGCGCTTCTGCAGGTTGAGTATGGCGACTAAGAATTGCAGGGCGGATCGTTCGGGTTCGGGGCGGCAGAGAATGGCGTATTCATTGGACGAGGAGCAGGGGAATAGTTCATTCATGCAGGCGATGGGAATACTCGGGCCATTTTCACGGCCTTGCGGGTTGAGGCGATAGGCTTCAGCGAAGGCTTGGAAGGTGATGACTGTTCGCGAAGGGAGCGAGAGG
Source organism: Ceratopteris richardii (assembly GCA_020310875.1). Lineage (NCBI taxonomy): Eukaryota > Viridiplantae > Streptophyta > Polypodiopsida > Polypodiales > Pteridaceae > Ceratopteris > Ceratopteris richardii. The sequence goes on from CM035422.1 coordinate 25,958,398, forward strand.
AAGACCCATTGGCGTTCGGTGGCGGGGGACTGAGCAATGGCGGTGATGATTTGCGTGAAGAAAGGATGGGCTTCCACCGAGTGCCAAGGCAACGCAGCGAAGTTGGCCAACCCTCTGCAACGCAGGTATTCACCTACCTCGGTAGGGATACCATCGCGGAAGGCAGCATAGTTGGCTATCGCTTCCATGGCGGTTACTAAGACAGACAATGAACACGGATGCAGAATGCACGAAGGCTCAGAATACTAACATGCAACACAATAGCTTATTTCGGCATCGTCGACAGAGTTTAAGTAGAAACAATACGGTAGGGAGGAAAAGGGGGTTGGATATCATTGTGCAGTGCGGGAATAATGCTGGTTTTCATGCAGGCGTGCGTACTCGAGTGACTGTTAAGGGGGCGGCTGGTTACATCAAGATTGTACAAAACACGGCTATTTATAAAAAGCAGAAAGAAGGAAAAGAAAAGATTAAACAAAACGCGGTCCATCGTCGAAAACTTAATGCGGGCTAGTGGTGTGATGATATGGCCGCAACTTTGACCCATTAATTACCTTTGGGAGTGGATTTCCAGTCAATGTAGTCAACCGAAAAGTTGCTGGACCGACTTGTTCTGAGATCTTAAAAGGGCCGAACCAGCATAATTTGAACTTTCCTGCTGCTCTATCGGATTTTGCGTTATAGAAGAGTACAAGCTGATCTACCGAAAAGATTGGGGTCTTCAAATATCGATCGTGTGTCTTGGCTTGCCCTAGTTGTACTTCGCGCATGGTTAAAAAGCTGAGCCATCAGTGCTCATCAAGTTCCCTGAGTGCGTCCATTCGTGCTGTCAGCGACTCTTCCGGTAGCATTTTCTGGGTGATTGCTACACGCAGACTTGGGATAACTATTTCCATGGGTGCTATTGCTTCCAAACCATAAGCTAGTTTGAAAGGTGTCAAACCTGTTGTTACCTTATATGTAGTTCGGTATGCCCATAATACTGCAGGTAGTAGTTGATCCCATCTTTCTGGTGCTTCCATGATCAGTTTCCGGAGGATATTCAATAGTGATTTGTTTGTACTTTCGGCCAAACCATTGGTGCGAGGGTAATATGGAGAGCTGAGTTTATGTGTCACCTGGAATGATTGGGTGAGTACCTTCATTAATTGATTTACGAAGTGAGTACCTTGATCTGTCACCAATTCGAGTGGTAAGCCAAATCGTGGGAAGACATCATTTAACAGACATTTTGCTACTACAACTGCTGTAGCAGACCGTAAAGCCCAAGCTTCTGTCCATCTCGTTGCATAGTCTGTACAGGTTAGTATGTATCTGTTGTTACTGAAGACTGCTGGAGGTGTGATTGGACCGATAAAATCTAATCCCCATTTCTGAAATGGTTCGAGTGGCATAATAGGCTGCAAGGGAAAGAAGTGTCGTTGCAGTGGTTGTCCAAACCTTTGACAGTTATCGCAGTTTTTGACGAATTGGGCCACATCTCGGTACATAGTAGGCCACCAGAGACCTCCTTGCAGAATTTTCCGGTGAGTTAGATCTGTGGCAAAGTGACCACCAGTAGGGGTTGAATGAGCCATTGTGATGACCGAGTTAATTTCGTGCGGAGGAACACATCGAAGTAAGATTCCGGTGTGATCTACATAATATAGTTCTCCTGCAACTAACCGGAATCGGCGGCTAAAGACTGCCATTTTCCTTCGAACTGCCCTGGCAGTCTCAGATGGAAAGCATCCTTCGGTGAGAAAAGTTAGAATCTGATCATAATATGTAGGTGTTGCTTGTAATTCGGCAGTCTCATCGATCAATGGTTCAAAACAATAAATTGCTGGAGACGTGTCATCTATGCCTATCGGAGCTTCACCAGAATCTAGGCGAGATAAGAAATCTGCTAAGGCATGTGCATTTCCGGGTCGGTGAATGACTTCATAATCAAATTCCTGCAAGAGTAGCACCCATCGTGCTAATCGTCCGCCTAAATGTTGTTGTCTTACTAGATAGACAAGGGCAGCATGATCGACATGAAAGGTAAATTTCCGGCCTAATAGATAATGTCTGAACTTTTTGATGGAGTAAATTAATCCTAGACATTCTCTTTCGGTGGTAGAATAGTTCTTTTCTGCCGGTGCAAGCCTTCTGCTGGCGTAATAGACAGGGCGAAACCACTTATGTGTTTGCTGCATCAGAATACTGCCGATCGCAATATCTGAAGCGTCGACAAAAACATGGAACGGATTGTCCCAGTCCGGTGGTTGTAAGATTGGGGCCTGCGTCAATAGATACTTGAGTCGTTCAAATATAGTTTGGCATTCTTGAGTCCATTCGAACTGTCGGGGAGTTTTGGTGATTAGTCTGTTCAGTGGTACAGCCAGATGAGCAAGCCACCGTAAGTGTCTGCCGTGCCACCGTACTTGACCCATAAAACGCATTACTTCTTTCGTAGTGGCGGGTACTGGGGCTTCTAAAATTGCCGAAATCTTGTCCGGGTCTACTCGGATACCTTGGGCAGATACAATATGACCAAGTAGTTTGCCACATGAAACGGCAAACACAGATTTGCTTGGGTTAAGGCAGAGTCTGTAGTCTCGACACTTTTGGAAACAGCACCGTAGATGAAGCAAATGTGCCATCATCTTTCCAAAAATTGAGAAGTCATCGAGATATACTTGCATAAACGAATTGAGATAAGGAGAGAAAATCTCCTGCATACATCGTTGAAAGGTGCTTGGTGCGTTTCTCAATCCAAACCACATTACCGTACAAGCAAAGACACCCCAATTGGTAATGAAGGCAGTTTTTGGGATATCTGCTTCAGCCATTCTAACCTGATTGTAACTGCTGTATCCGTCTAAGAATGAATACATTTCGTGGCCTGCTACCCTATCAAGCATGGTATCCAGAAAGGGAATCGGGAAAGGATCCGGTACTGTTGCTGCGTTTAATTTCCGGTAGTCTACATAGATTCGTAGTTGCTTAATTTTCTTTGGCACGATCACAATTGGTGAAATCCATTCAGCATGTTCTACTAGTACGATGAATCCAACTTTTAATAATCTATCAAGTTCGGCTTTTACCTGTGATGCATAATTGGGATTCATCCGATAGCTGGGCTGCTTATTCGGTTTAGCTTCAGGCTTCAACATGACTCTGTGCTGATAGATGCGCGGATCTAATCCTTTCATATCTTTGTAATCCCATGCAAAGACGTCTGAGAATTCGCGAAGTAGTCGAATCAAATCAGCCTTAAATATTTCCGGTAAGTTTTGCCTTATCTTTATAGGTCGTGGATGATCTTTGTCTCCTAGATTGTACGAGGTGAACTGGTCTTCGGAGGCATAAAACTGTTGCGGTTTCTCTGTATCGTCTGTCGACCGGAATAGTGATTGTAATTCATTGTCATGTGTTGGTACAATATCTTCCTGCTTAGTTTTTTGGGTGATTGGTGCAACTGTACATACTGAAGTACTCCAGTTATCTATTACGGACTGTAGATCAACAGTCCCTAAGGTCATTAAGTTAGTGTTATTCTTCAGAAATTCCTCTTCTTCATCATCTGATAGTCCATCTAACATGTGGACTGGTTTAGCAAAATATGGTCTGGCGTGAAGTTCGCAAGGTTGTATAGCATCTAATTTTACCACATATCTACGGTTGGCATCTTTGAACGTAAGCTCTTGTGCAGACCAGTCCTGTATTACCTTCGCATGCTTCAGCCAAGGTCGACCAAAAAGAAGGTTGTAATCCAAAGTGGATTCCGGCAGATCTAGTATAACAAAATTCATTTTGAAGGTCGTTCCTTGTAAAGTAATGGGTACATTTTGCACAAGTCCTACAGGATGGACTCTAGATTGGTCTGCCATTCTGACAAAAAATTGAACTGGTTCGATTTCGGACCATCCTAACCTATTGCATAAGGCTGTAGTTGCAATGTTAACACTAGAGCCTCCATCAATCAGTACCTGTGTAATTTTATGATTCTTAAACCATACTGTAATCAAGGGAACTGAATGATCAACCGTAGAATCAGGTTCCGGTTGAACTGCTGCTGTCGCCGGAATACAAGAAGGTACCGGACTGAACTGTTGCTGGAACTGTTGTCGAACCCTAGGTACTAATGCCAGTAGTTGGCCGAGAGGAAGAGTGATAGATGCCTTGGATAAAATTTCCCAGGCCTGCTGAGATTGGTTATCCTGCTCTTTTGAACTTAAGGTCTCTGCTGATGCAGAAGTATCTGCTGTTATGTCTACTGGTGATGGTGGCTCCGCTGCTGCTTCCCTTTGTTGTGTTCCTTCCTTTGTCGACGAGGTCTGAGTCACCGGAATGGGTTCTGGGAACACTGGTGGTTCTGTTGCGGTCCAGTGGCTAGCCTTGTTATACATCCTATGTTGTTCTCGTATCCCTGGTTGGAATATTTCTGCTGCTGACTGCAGCTGTTTACCCGATCGGGTCTGGACTGTAGCAGTTTGCGTTTCTACCGGTGTAATTTGTACCATGTTGGCCATTGTGTTTTGCCGCTCCTTCTTCCTTTGATCATACTCAGCTGCATCCTTGCAGAATCTTCTAATGTGTCCGAATTCACCACAAAAATGACAGCGTGGCGGTGGTAAATTGGGAATTTCCGGTGGTGGTTCGTTCTGCCAGCGGTTTGCATTATAGTTATTGTTTCTGTGTCCTCGGTAGTTTCGATATCCTTGCGGTTGATTGTTTCTCAGTTGCGGAGGTACATAGTGATTCGCTGCCTGTCCATGTTCTTGAAAAACAGCATTGACTGTTGCTGTTCCCTGTATTCTGGCATTGTAGACACAATTTCCGGTGGTGTGTCCGGCAGTGTTGCAGATAGCGCAGAACGTTTGATTTAGCGCACAATTGGCACTAGTATGACCTGAATTTTTGCAGGTGATATAGTACACTTGTCTGGTTATATCTTCAGTCATTGTTTTGTTTTTTAACCACTCTAGATCTTCTGTAAATCCACCGACTTTGGATTCCAGTTGCAGAGCCATGGCAATGGCTGCATTGCTCCGACACATCTTATGATCATGATCTGCTTCAATTGCGGGTTTAAACCATTGATAAACCACTGCGTGATGACATCATCCGGTAAGTTAACGTGGGCCTGTGGTATCTGTCGCAAGTGTGTTCTAAAAAGTCTAGCATATTCCTAGACAGTCTGATTCGCCTTCTGTCGATTGTTCTGTAAATAATCAAAGATTTCGGCGGGATTCTTCTTTAACCTGAATCGTTGCAGAAAAGCATCTCGTACTGCATCATAGGTACCGAAATGATTAATGTCGTATTCCGTAAGCCATCTAGCCGCTTCATTGACCAGTGTAGATTGAAAAACAATGGCCTTGTATGCCTGATCCGGTGGATGGTTAAGGACTGCATAACTGATCTCGAAAGTGCGTACGTGAGCATCCGGGTCATCTCCTGGGAATCCACCAAATTTCGTGTATGTTACTCCTGTTGGAGGCGGCCTTGGTTGACATAACTGTTGTTGCTGTTGTTGTCCGTTCATTGTGAGTGTATTCGGCCCTTCTTCTGTATCTTGAGGTTGATTGGTTGAACTATCAGAACTTGGATCGTCGGATGGCGTGCCTTTCGGTGTGCTGTTTTTGCGTAGGATACTTCGGATCTCTGCTTCGAATAGCTTTCCTTCCTTCTGGATGTCCAATATCCGAAATCTTTCTTCCAAGCACGCGGGTCGGGCTGAGGATTCCGCAAAAAATGCTAATCCTTGGCCGCCAGTTGGTGTTTCTATCACCGGAATATCACCGGAATGAACTGAAAGTGTACCAGACTGCAGTGTTTTTTCGCTTTTACCGATTTCTTTTCCTATAGTATTTCTGATCGTGGATAACTCTGAATCTTTATCCAAGATTGTTAAACTGGTTTCCAACGGCGTCTTGGTAGATTCTGGAATTACTGTATTTTCGATAGGCTGGGTCGAAGTGACACCAGAATGTACCAAAGGTGTTGATCGTTCCACCGGAATATGACCGGAATTAATTCTAACGTCCTTAACTTGCTTGACCACTGGGTCAGGCCGCGTTATACCTTCTTCTCCTAGGGTTGTCTTTAGTACTTTTCGTGTTCCAGTCGTATGGTTCCTAGGATACGTTTCGCCAGACCGAGTAATCGGCATGTACCATTGCGTAGTGGCACTATCTGAGCAGTTGGCAACAATCTGGCTCTGTTGCTACCGTCAGTCAATCGAACGATAAACGTAATGTTTGATTCTGAAAAACAGCCGGCACGCTACTGCCACTTTTCACAGATAACTGGCAACCTGATGCCACTTTCCCACAGATGGCGCCAAATGTTAAACGTTAATCGTTACTTCCACTTTCAGATTCAAAGTACTTCAAGTTCAGCCCGTTTCGAATCCTTCCTAACCGTAACTTTCGTCCTTGGGAGTGGTAGGGGTCTGTTAGACAGAGGCCCTGTACTATTTTCCCAAATCATCACACAATCCTAATGTTATCCCGTTCTTAGCTCAGTGTCCATCTCTGAACAACGGAAGACTGTTCAGTGTACTGGAATTAGAACTTCAGGACTGAGGGCGACAATCCGGTTACTTATTTTATGAGCAAAATATACTTCAGTAACAAGGTCACCTAATACGTACTTCTTCAGAGCAGATAGGTATACCAACCAGACATTATACCTTAAGGTTATGAGGACTCATCGTATGCTAAACTCGAACAACCAATCTCCTAATAACAAACGGCTAACCATAAACTAACGATGTCCTACTCACATCCAGACCATTACAGCTACTAGTCTTCCTGTGATCGGAATCAATAGCAATTGTAGGTTACGGTATCGAATTCGGTCACTTACAAAAACGCTAACAGACAATTAGTTCGGGACTACTTTTCACGTTCCCTTGCTCCGCCGAAGAACTGACAAACAACATACTGCATTTGATAACACTCAGAGACACACTCAATCATTACCAAACAGATTCGTAACATAATACAACTGATTCCTAACTTTGTAATAAGGTGAGAATAATCGACTAGCCGGAGTACAGAACAGGACAGAACAAAGCAGGACTTATCTTCTTCAACAACATACACACTCACACAATACGTTTACAACCCTCCCCAAAACGAGGCTCACTCAAACGATACACTGCAATTCCCACAAATGGGGCGCTCTTGCCACTCTTTTCTCATTGCCTATATATAGGATTTTTTTTTACAAGAGTGCGCAATTCTTCAGTTACCTGCGCGTTTCCTGAAAGATTCTTTTTCATTTAAGATACCTGTCCTAGTACTTTTGTCCTTGTTCGGCGGCCGTCTAACACTTTTACATTTAAGACACCTGTCCTAGTTCATTTGTCCTTGTTCGGTGGCCCTCTAACAGTGAGCATACTCAGGGTGTTTCCGAGATCAAAACAGCTTTGATTTGTGGTGCCGAAATCGCGATCTGAGCTCGTTTCGACCTCCGAACGCACTATCGTAGCGCTTGTGCAGGCTATTTCGTCCTTTTGTGCCAAAGGTATATACCAGTTTCTGTTCGCCAGTTTAAGCGTCTCGAAGTCTGCTACAGGTCTAGCAAAACTCGTCTGGGCAATTCCGTTCAACTTTTTGAGATACAGTCAATTTTCTGCATCAAGGTATTTTAGTCACCGGCCATGGCTGAAAGCAGTGATGTATTCCGTATGTTGGCTGTTGAGGATAAGTTGGATAGTACCAACTACCCATTATGGGCTTATATGATGCGACATGTACTAGATGCAAAAGGATTGTGGAACATTGTGCAAGGTGTTGAAAGACGTCCTGTTACACCTGTAACGACAGGTACTGCAAATACAGATGTTGGAGCTGATGAAGATGGTGTCGAAGATGATATTCCGCAGATTCCTGTTCGTGCTACTGTTTTTGTTGCACCTACTGCAGAGCAGATTCGTTGGGATGGCAGAGATGCCCAGGCACATGCATTGATAGCTTTGTCTGTCAAACGTGCCATTATTCCTCACATTCGCTCTTGCAGAACAGCAAAGGATGCTTGGGATACACTTACCACTTTGTACCAGGCTAGGAATGAGGCTCGTGTTGCTTTCCTCCGAAAACAGTTGGAGAGTGAGCACATGAATGAAGGTGATTCTATGGACAGTTTTCTTACAAAGATCAAAGACCTAAAGGAACAATTGATTTCTGCTGATGAGGTTATACTAGATAGCTCACTTGTGCAGACCGTTCTGAATGGTCTTCCTGATTCATATCAGAGTTTTGCCTCTACTCTTCGGTTGATGATGAAAGGCAATCCGAATGCCTTGTCATTTGAGGAATTAGTCTCTGTTCTGTTGCAGGAAGATCAGTCCAGGCAGAACAGGTCCATTATGCGTGTTGCAGATCAAGCTTTCTTGGGTAGTCAGAAGGGCAAAGGAAAATGGAGCTCTTCTATTAGTAAGCAGAAATCTGCAAATGCTGCACAATCGAAGAACCAGGATAAAGATGAGAAGAAATCAGAAAAGCAGAAATTGTTCTGCAAGTACTGTAAAGGAAATGATCATATTATAAAGAACTGTCCAAAACTGGCTGCTAAAGAGGCAAAGAAGAAAGAGGCTGGAATGGTTGTTGCAGAGGCCTCTACACCAAAAACAGAGTCTGCAAATCTTGTGCAGGAAGAAGAATGGGCATTTACTACTGTCTGCAGTTTTGACCCATCTTGTCATGATCAGTGCATGTCTGCAGTAGACTCAGATGTTTGGTACTTTGACAGTGGGGCGACCAAACATATTACCTCGCAGCGCAGTTTCTTCTCTTCACTCGAGCCTGCCCCTACAGGGAATACTGTCACATGTGCCAATAACTCCTCTTATCCTGTTATGGGAGTTGGTAAGATCATTCTAACTATTGCTGATGGTAGTTCTTTCACTTTGTCAGATGCTTTATTTGTGCTAGGGATCAAAAAGAACCTGTTATCAGTTTCTGCATTAGCCAAGATTGGCTTGGTTGTGAAATTCATTGATGACAGGTGTACAGTCCATGATCTCTCAAATGGCGATGTGATTATTGCTTCTGGCATTTTATGTCGTGGGCTGTATAAGCTCATAGACTATGAAAGATCTGTGAATGATTCGGCATGTGCAGTTCATGATTCTCAGGCTATGTCAGATGCAAAGCTTTGGCATGCACGCTTTGGTCATCTGAATTTTGCTAGTTTGTTACGCCTGCAGAAATCTGAAATGGTGTCCTCTTTGCCCAAACTTGAGGCACCAGGAAAACATGTTTGTGAAGGCTGTATTTTGGGCAAAATGCAGCATTCTTCCTTTCCAAAAGATGGTTCAGTTCGGGCTATGCAGAAATTGCAGCTTGTACATAGTGATGTCTATGGTCCTATGCAGACACCCTCTTTTGGAAATTACCTTTACTTCGTGACTTTCATTGATGATTTTTCCAGGCATGCATGGGTATATCCACTCAAAGCAAAGTCCGAAGTGTTCATGTGCTTCAAACAGTTTTTGGTTTTGGCTGAAAATCTATCAGCATGTAAAATGGGCACCCTCCGTTCTGATCGAGGGGGGGAATATATGTCTTCAGATTTTAATGCATTTCTGGCTGAACGTGGGATAAAACACCAGTGTACAGTGCCGTATACACCTCAACAGAATGGAGTTGCTGAACGAAAGAACATGTCACTCATGGAGATGGCGAGGTGCATGGTCAAAAGTCAGGCTTTACCACATAGTTTCTGGCTTGAGGCTGTCATGTGTGCAGCATATGTACTGAACAGGTGTCCCACTAAAGCGTTGCAGTCTATCACTCCATATGAGGCATGATCGCAAGCCATCTGTTGCTCATCTGCGTGTTTTTGGTTGTTTGGCATATGCATTAGTGCCTGAACAACATCACAGAAAATTGGATGATAAGGCAGTAAAATGTATTTTTGTTGGGTACAGTTCTGAAAGTAAAGGCTATCGTCTGTATCATCCACAGACTAAACGCATTCTGGTTAGCCGTGATGTTGTCTTTGTGGAAGATGCTATTCAGCCATTGCTTTCATGTACTAAGGAGACATCTGTTAGCTCCAAAGACATGTATGATACTTTGATGCCTCTTTTTACAGGTGGACAGGCTAGTGCTGGTCCTAATGAGGCAACTTCTCAGCCTTTGCAGGTTTCATATGATGATGCAGATCATTCCATTTCTGATGCAGATTTACATGATGCACTTGTTGATGAGAGAGCTGATATTGAGCAGGCAAAAACTATGCCAAAATGGCTGGTGCAGACTTTGCGTGACAGCAAATTAGATGCACCTTTGTCATATCGTACTTGTTCAAGCTCTCATAGTACCTCCTTTGCATCAGATTGCTATGCTATGGCTGCATCTAGTCTTTGTGATGAGAATGAGCCTGTTTCTTTTGATGAAGCACAAAATTCAGAAAATTGGATGGCTGCTATGCAATCTGAATATGATGCTATAATGAAGAATGGTACATGGTCTTTATGTGACTTGCCTCCTGGCAAGAAGGCCATTGGCACTAAGTGGGTATACAAGCTGAAGCGTAAACCTGATGGTACAGTTGACAGGTATAAGGCTAGGCTTGTTGCAAAGGGTTATGCACAGGAAAGAGGCATTGATTTTGATGAGACCTTTGCACCTACATGCCGTATGACTACTGTTCGGAGCATTTGTGCACTTGCAGCCCATCATGGTTGGAATGTACATCAGTTGGACATTAAAACAGCAATTCTGAATGGTGATTTGCATGAAGAAGTGTATGTTTTTCAGCCCCGTGGCTTTGTGCAGAAAGGGCATGAAAACCAGGTTTGCAGGTTAAAGAAGGCATTATATTGTTTAAAGCAAGCACCACGTGCTTGGTATGAGAAGATACATGCCTATGTGATTGCACATGGTTTTGAGAACAGTCCAACTGAAAACACCTTATATGTTAAACGTGCTAATGATGTGCTTCTGATCATTGTTGTCTATGTTGATGACATGCTGCTCATTGGTCCTATTGAGACACATATTGCTGATTTTAAGGTTGATTTGCATGCCTCATTTGAGATGTCTGATTTGGGGCATTTGCATCACTATTTGGGCATTCAATTTATGCACGTTGATGGTGGAATGGCTTTGTGTCAAACGAAATATATTGACACATTATTGCAGTGTTTTGGCCTTGAAGACTGTAAGCCTATTGCCACTCCTATGGAGAGAGGTTTACGATTGAGTCTTCATGATGTTGGAGATGCATTTGATGCTGTTCTCTATCAGCAAGCTGTTGGATGCTTGATTTACTTATGCATTACTCGGCTAGATATTCAGTTTGCTGTCTCACAGATGAGCAGGTTTATGCATTGCCCAGGAGTCATGCATTGGAAAGCGGTTAAGTGCATCTTTCGCTACTTGAGTGGTTCTCGGCTACTTGGGTTGTTTTATCCCGAGGGGGGATCACTACCGCCAGATTTGCATGCTTTTTCTGACTCAGATTGGGCTGGTTGCTATGACACTCGTGTGTCCACCAGTGGTTTTTGCTTCATGCTTGGTAGCTCATGTATATCTTGGTTGAGCAAGAAGCAGCCTACTATGGCCACTTCTAGTTGTGAGGCTGAGTATAGGGCAGCTTTCACAGCGATTGTTGAGTGTGTGTGGCTCAGACGCCTTATGGCTGATTTGGGTGTTGGCCAGTCTTCTACCACCACCATCTTCACTAACAATCAGAGCGCATTGGCAGTTGCAAGGAATCATGTGTTCCATGCTTGCACTAAGCACATTGAGGTGCATTATCACTATGTCAGGGAGAGGTTCTCTGTTGGGGAGATCAACTTGGCATATGTGCCCACGCAGAAGAACATTGCAAACCTTTTCACGAAGGCTCTGCCTAGGGAGAAGTTTGAAGCTTTCTGCAAAGCTTTGGGCTTACTTCCTTTTGTGGAGTGATTTCCACATAGCTTGGCACTTCCTTATACATGAGTGTCAGCTCCTTGTTCACCGCATCACTCCTAGGGGGGATTTGTTGGTATATTTAGGTAGTGATGTGTGTGAACACTCTAGGACCGCCGGGGTACTTTTTTCCCTCTTTAGGAGGTTTTTTTCCCCCGGCTTCTATATACGCCTATTGCCCTAATGGGCTACTTATCTTTGTACATTCTCTAGTAATACATTCAGTCTTGTGTGTTGTGCTCCAAGCTTCTTCTTATTCCTTGTGTTGTTTGCGTGCTTCCGTAGACATCTAACTCCAACAAGACCTACAAGTAACTCGGGCACTACCTACCTACAAACACCAGAAGGTCCATATAAGACATAGTTGGAATATATTCAGACCAACCGATTAGGTGCTCACATCTATGAGGATGGCTTGAGGCGATTAGTGGTCCAACTCAAAAATCCAGATCAACCCTTTGGACTTGAATACCCAGTAGCCAAGTTCGAAGAGGGTTCATATATTGATAAGGAAGGAATCATGTATGTGGTAACCAACCTACCAGACATGATTGATGAGTTTGGAAATATCATTCCAGAGAACAAGATAGGAGATGTAGAGCAAGAAGATGTAGGACGAGAACCGAAGACTCCTAGAGATAAGTCAATTTTGACTAGAGTGCTCACTCCAAAGTGCATCCCTCAAGACAACAAAAGCATAGAACTATTCTTGAATAGAGAAACAGAGGAAGCCTTTTGGAGATTCAAGCCAGATTAAATTAACCCAGTAATCACCATCTACAAATTCAAAGACCCTGAGACACCAGGCAAAGTTGTGTATTTAGATAACACATCTGAGAAAATGTTATTGGGTGATCTTTCTTCCACCAAGATCTAATGTTTCCCATGGTTTCCAAGGAGTAGGATCATCCAAGGTTCATGAAGCCCAACGAGAAAGAACTAGAGAGAGGTCCGAGGTAAGTTTTGAACACACGGTGGGTAGAGATAGATTAGGACATGATGGTGAAGGACCTCAAAGAGAGAGACATCCAGCACATAGGCCTCAAAGAGATGAACATGATTTTCTATTGCCCAAGCCCCAAGAGTACCCAAGAACCCTTAGACCCTTTCAAGTGGTCAAGACAATGAAAAACCACTTTGATGGGTCAAGAGATCCTTATGATCATTTGGCCGAGTTCAAAAAAGTGTTAAGAGTTGAACAGGTTGAGGACTTATTCACCCAGTTTGAGCCATTTGGTTTGACTCTCAAGGGCACTACCTTAGCTTGGTTTCGACCACTAAATAGTAATAGCTATCAAGATGTAGTTCAACTGCTAGAGGAGTTCATTGTAGAATTTTCAAAGAGTGGTATCAGGCTACATCATCCTTGATCCACAACTTCAAGCAGACACCCTAAGAATTAGTGCGACCTGCAAGAAGACAGTTCAGATAGCACTTAGAAAGATGCCCTATCCCAGAGTTACCCACACCAGCCAAACAAGTGGCCTTGTTTTTAGATGGCTTACAAAGCACAAAGTTGAGATCATATGTGTACTTGAAAGAGCCTAGAACCATAGAAAAATGTGTGAGGACATGCATTGACATAGAAGACAATTTGGGTGAGGAATTAGAATTATCAAAACTCTATAAGGATTCTGATAGCTCTACTAGCCATACCTCTAGGACCTCCATTGACATAGATGAGATAGCTGAGCAAGTGGCCAAGAAGCTAGGAGTTCAAAATAGACAAACACCAAGATTCACCTCATTGAGCCGATGTTATACTTGTGGAGGGGACCACATGGCTAACGTTTTCCCAATGCAAAACCAAAACATGAGAGAAAGGAATACCCCATATTGTACTATTGAGAGAAAATACACGAACCATACAGCTCAAGATTGCCCATACAATAGGCAGGCTGTCAGATAGAATTATCAGCAACCTCACCCATAGGGTAGGTATCAAAACCAATACCAACAGCCATATTATAGACCACAACAGCAATATTAGGCATCATATAGGCCACAACCAGTCCTAGGGAACCAACCACCAACTACTACCAATGTGATTCTAGTTACGTATGCAATGGCAGAGGAGAACCCTAATAGAGTATTGGTGCCAATGACCCCTTTGGTGTCAGAAAATGACCCTCATGCTCAGAGTTCTAACTTCTCCTATGAAGATAGTCCACAAGCTTATTACACACAGTCACCTGAGCATAGTGAGATGTATCCATATCAGTATGAGGCACCACCTATGGAGCAAAATTGAGAGCTAGAATACTCTAATGTCATGTATATGAATCCTAACCCTAGGCCCCAAGCAAGACAAGCAAGACCACAAGCCCCTAGAGGACCATTTTTTGGACCATTTTATTTGTGAATTTCCCCACTCACCTACTCTAGGACAAGGACAAAACATCACAATACAAGGCATTTGTCTTGAGTGCGACAAAGAACATCTCCCATGAGATTGTTCAAGGAACCCCTCTAGTGCACCCAAGGTCACATCCATTAATGTGGTAGGCTTAGTTGTGGAGTCAAGATCAAGCAGTGTTAATGTGGCTCCTATACAAGTAGTTACAAGGGCACAAGCCTTAAAACAAGATAAGCCAACTGAACAATCTGAGTCAAGTGAATCAAGAGAGCCTAGGAAGAGGAAAACAAGGACTTGGAAGGATACTAGAGAGAAAGTCTATTGCAAGTGGAATAGAAAGCTGTCTGAACTTGAAGAAAGCCTTAAGGATGCAAAAAGCAATATAGAAGATATTGCCTTGCAAAATACCTCACATATCAAAACTCCATCCACTCCACTTCATCCCACCCCACCACCCATTGTAAATAAACCACAACTAGGGTCTGTTCTTGCATATCCAACTCTAGAAGGTTTGGACATGATGTTCAAGGCCTTTCGGGCTCAACTTCAAGAAGGGCCTATAACTACAAACCTAGACAAGAGTTACCCTAGAGCAGATTTAGAGATGGAACGGACCAAAATGTGCATGAAAATGGTAGATCTAGCTTAGGCTATGCTCGAGACCAGCCAATCATTCAATCAGACCAACTCTGTCAAATTGGATTCACATTTCCAGGGCTTACTAGAAAGATTAGAGCAGTTGGTAAATAAGCCACATGTTTCTTTACCACCAGAGGCTCAACTAGTTATTGAAAGAGAAAGATCCCCACCAACAAAATTTTATGTTCCTGATTCCATGGATGATGAAATACCTCTTTCAATTCAACAATACTCTCAAGAGTTCTTGCAGGAAATACAAGAAGAGAAATGGGCCAAGAAGAAGGATAATCCCCCTCCTATTCCTGAATTCGATGATCTTCACGACCAATTTTCCCAAGACATTCCATCTATTTATGGAGACCAAGTAGAGCAACAAGTAGATGAAAGATTAGATTTTGAATCTAATTCTTTACAAGAGTTACCACAATTTACAGACCCATGGGAATCTAAATCTCTTCAGATCAGAGCTCCTACAATATTGATAAGACATGAAGACTGAGTGGTTCCAAGGAACACTGATGTTGTGAAGAACACCAAGGTTCAATGCCATCTCACCGTAGAAGAGCTGCTAAAAGTAAAACTAGAGCTATGGAAACATGTGGCAAATCAAGTTCCTAAATTGGATTCCAATGTGTCAAAAGTAGACTCTAGACAAAAAGTTCCAGAGATACCTCTCGACAAAATAGGAGACATGAGTGAAGGTGAAGAAGGTAATACTTATCTTCCAATCACCTACCAAGGTTACACAACCAAAGCGATCATAGATTTAGGTGTAGGTGTTGCAATTGCAACCACCTCGTTGTGGAAGCAATGGGTCAAACCTGCATTAAGACCAACAAGAATGAAGCTTCAAATGGATGATGGCCATATTGAAAGACCTCTAGGATCACTAGAAGGGATAACTCTAACCACTTGTGGTGTAGAGTTTGAACACACCATTGCTATATGTGACTTTGGCAAAAATAATGTCTATGAGATGATCCTAGGAAGGCCCTTCCTACAACAACTGTAAATGGTACAAGATTGGGGAACCAAATCCTTGTACTTGCAGCACTTAGGAGTCACAACCAACGTCAACCTAAAAGACTATACCTTCAGAGATGTCCCACCCCTACAGTGGAATTATATCCACAAGGTACAAGAGGATTCAATCTCAATACATTCTGAAGGCTCTTATGATCGATCTCGAATGCATGAAGATACTCAGTTGTGGATGTGCAAAGTTGCAAATGAAGAGGAAAAGTGTTTAAAGGCAAGAGAAGAAGGAACTTTGCTAGGAGATAGACGAATTAGAGACTCAGCCTACACATCGATGATCTTTCCAGATGAGGATTTTGAGCCTCATGGTTGGGCAAAAATCTTAGCCATCATCGACGTTGCGGTCAATGAAGAACAGTGGACACCTCATTGTGATGAGGAGGGTTATGATATTTCCATGTTCATGTGTCAACCCTTGCTAGAAGAATGTGACCCTAGTGATGTCATAGAAGAAGAAGAGGATGATGATGATCTAGAGTCCACTGAGATGGATAGTTGCTTTAATTTAAAGGAGCACTATCTAGAAGACATAGGAGTGTTTAGCCAGAAAGAAGAAGAACCTCTCACAAGCATTAAAAATATAAATTCAAAGGATGGAAGTGAAGGAGGTCAAAACAAAAAGAAAAGAAAAGCATTAAAACAAGAAGAGGAGGAATCATTGTTCATGGTACCGAAAAATCTCAAGAAATATGAAGTTGAAGACTGAAAAATTTTGATACGAATGCCTAGGAGGGAGGCCACCACAAGAGAATCATATGATAATTAAAAAAAGACCAAAACAATTGTTGTCACCATTGAAGGGAACAAAGAGCAATGTACGTACATAGGTGAAGACCTAAGTGTTGAAGAAGAAATAGAGCTTGTAGCTTTGTTAAGGTAATATAGGGATGTGTTTGCATGGCACTATAGAGACTTGAAGGGAGTAGATCCAAAAATATGCTCTCATACGATCCCTATGACAGCTGATGCCAAGCCCACCAAACAGAAGCCCTACACATATAATGACACTTATGCTGCAAAAATAAAAGAAGAAATTGATAGGTTGATTGAAGCTAGATTTATCTATAAAATTGAGCATACTAAATGGGTGTCCCCCATTGTAGTGGTGCCCAAGAAGAATGGAAAATTGCGAGTGTGTATTAACCTTAAAAAAGTTAATGCCGCTACTATTACAGATAGCTATCCACTTCCAATCATTGAGCATTTATTGGAGCATGTTGCAGGCAAGGAACTTTATAGCTTTCTTGATGGATTTTCAGGTTACAATCAAGTATCCATTGCCCCCAAAGATCAACACAAAACCGCCTTTGCCACAGAATGGGGAATCTTTGCATTTTTTGTGATGCCATTTGGTCTCACCAATGCACCTGCAACATTCGAAAGGCTCATGTTCATGTCTTCAAAGAGTTCTTGCGAAAGAGATTAGAAGTATATGTGGACAATTTATGTGCTCATTCCCAAGAAAGAAGATACCACATCCCTGAGCTCAAACAAATCTTCAACAAGTGTAGAGAATATCGAGTGTGTCTGAACCCAGAAAAGTGTGTATTCATGGTGCATCAAGGTAAGATCTTACATCACATTGCTTCTAAGAATGGAATATCAACAGATGAGGATAAAGTAAAAGCCATAGCAGAGCTTCGGATCATAGTTAAACCTCGTTATGCCTTGCTGACAAATTTTGAGTGGAACGATGAATGTGAAAACTCCTTCAATGAGCTGAAGAGATGTTTGTGCACAACACCAATACTGACCACTCCTGATTGGAATAAACCATTTCATGTCCATGTGGATGCATCCAATCACGCCATACGATGTGTGCTAACACAACCCATAGGTGAAGGAAATCTATATTTGCATATAGCATATGCTAGTAGACAACTAAACGCAGCCGAACAAAACTATACCAGAATCGAGCGAGAAGGCTTAGGCATGGTATATGCTTTGACAAAGTTTAAACACTATCTATTGGCCAACAAGTTCTTGTTTTTCACTGATCATCAAGCTTTATTATATTTGGTCAATAAACTTTGCAATACAGGATGCCTAGTAAGATGGTTCCTCTTACTAATGGAATATGACTTTGAAGTTGTTGTTAGGAAAGGTAGAACCCACCTCAGGGCAGATCACCTTTCTTGCATAACTTCAGGAGAGTCATCACAAGGTGTGTCTGATGAATTGTCTGATGCTTATCTGTTTAATTTAGTAGTTGTTCCTAAATGGGCAAATACGTTGGCACCCATCCTAACCTTTAGACCCACAAATAAGAATGTGAGAATGAACAAAGAAGAAATTGTAAGATCACAAAACTATCAAATATTTCTAGGAAGTATGTAAAACCAAGATACAGAGGGTGTACTAGCTTGTTGTGTTGAGGACAATGAACATAGTAGTTGGTTGCAACAAGCCCATGAAGGATTGCTAGGAAATCACTATTCTAAACAAGGAACATTCCAAAATCTAAAACGTTTAGGAGTGTGGCCTAGCATGGACAAAGAAATACATGAGTGGATTAAGAATTGTCCAATGTGCAAAGAGAGACCCCTAGTGGAGCATGCTACCCTTTATCACGTGTCATTAATTCCAGATTGTAGTGCTCCATTGATAGAATTCATGAGATCAGGAACACTACCCAAGAGGCTAGTCTAGCTAGAAAATGGAGCATGGAGTGTTAGACTCAAGATATGATTGGGAGGAGATGGTTGAACCACACCCTAAGAGGGAGGATTAGGAAGTAATCCTCAACCATGGCTTTTGGGGCAAGTGGTTAGCCCATCATACTCCTAGCTGGTAGGTGGTGAGTTCAAATCTCACAATTGGTATCAGAGCTAAGGAAGTAGACCTGGGCAAGGTGGATGGAAGGCATGCGTGTCGATTTCAAAGGTAAGTTTAACAAAGATTTGAGTGTATCTCCCAATCTGTAGGTCAGATTTCGACGTGTAATATACCGTTGGAAAGCTCTCAAAATGATCATTCCAATGGACACACCAAATTGGGGATCCAAGATACCTAGCATGGGTGATAACCAGGTTCAAGAGACCGAGGTTGAAAGCAAGGCAAGTCCGTAGGCTAGTTGCCAAGAAGCGGAAAGGCAAGGTTCAAGATACCAAGGTTGAGAGCAAGGCAAGTATGTAGGCAAGTGGCCAAGAACCGGAAAGGCAAGGCTCAAGACACCAAGGTTGAGAGCAAGGCAAGTATGTAAGCAAAGTGGCCAAGAAGCAGAAAGGCAAGGCTCAAGAGACCAAGGTTGAGGACAAGATAGTTCAAGAGACTGTGTGAGGGTGAGGACATCAATCCAAGGGGAGAGCAACGATTGATCATTGAGGACAATGATCTCTAGAAGGGGAAGAGAGTGTTAGACTCAAGGTATGACTGGCAGGAGATGGTTGAACCACACCCTAAGATGGAGGATTAGGAAGTAATCCTCAACCATGGCTTTTGGGGCAACTAGTTATCCCATCATACTCCTAGCTGGTAGGTGGTGAGTTCAAATCCCACATGGATCAAGAGGCCCAAGACTACACCTTGAAGGAGACAACGTATATCAAAGAGGAAAATATGGTTACTTAAGACTGTGTGTTCATGAATCAGATTATTTGAAAATCTTAGAAACTGAACACCGTAGTGTTTCAGGCAGACACTTTGGTCCTAACTGAGTAATTAATGTTGGAGCAAGTCTATGACAAGCCTAAGTATTGGCTTGAGTCTCACAAAGTCATTAAAGAAGCTTCAAAATGAAGACTATGTAAAGTTCACTTGTGAACTACCTCTTGTAACTTTTGAAGAGTTTACTTAATGTAAAAGTAAGAGAATCTTAAGTGGTTGAGCCCACATGATCAAGAATGGAAAGAGGAGCCACGAATTCGTGATTTGTGGTAGGTAGAGAATCAAATCAATCATTGATTGATTGGAGAGTGATTGAGGGAAGTTAGCCTCCCAAACTCAACTATAAATAGATGGCAGTTTTAGTCGTGGTTAGAGAGACCTATGTGAAGGCCTCCAAGAGCTGAGCTTTATGCCATATCAAGGTGTGATTACAAGGCACACATATGTATCAGTAAGTCATTGTATTGTACAAGCAATATACTTTCATTTTCATGATTATTTGAGTTCATCTTTCCATGTTCTTGTGATGTGTACTACTCACTGCCATTACTTCAGTTTTTCTCAGTCAGCTTGCAGAGATTGTTTCTCTGCACTTGGTTCATCATTTTCAGTGATTTAACTTGGTAAAGTTAGCTCTATAAGTCTACTATATGCTCACAAATTTTCATGTCATTTGGATGTTGGAATCTTCAGTTATGTTCATTTGAAGTCAACAGGGTATGTTCATCTTCACTTCTATGTCAGGTACCCGACTTTTTCAGTCATATTGTCAGAGTCATTTCTCAGTGTTTACTCATCCAAATTCAGTGATTTCAGACTTGTTGGATTCAGCTTACTGTGTAGTATAAGCATACAAATTTTCATGATCATTGGATTCTTACATCTTGCGTTATGTTAATTTTTCTACTCACTGGTCTATTTCTGTAGCAGCCCGTGAAAATCGGGATGATGTCATCACTTGTTAAAAGTCATTCTCAGTGTGTGGTTTGTTATTTTTGATGAGATTACTCTCTAAAGTTAGCTCTTTAAGCTACCTAGCCTTCCCCAAGAGGAATTAATCTAATTGCTGCTGTGCTCAGAGAATTATGTAAAACACTGGACAGGTGTATCAACCAAGAATAGCAAGTTTTCACCTCTGAGCTAACTCCAACTTATCTGTTTTGATCTATCTTTTTGAGAGTGATCTTCCAAGGTACATAGGGTGTCTAATACATCCATTGGCAAGCTAAAAGGGCCCACCATCTACTCCTGGAGTTCATTTGGCTGGTGTAGAGCAAAGATTTTGCAACACCTCTTCATCTTCAACACATACCTATCCATCTCTTCACAGTGGTATCAGAGCAAGGTTGGACAACATGGCAGATGGATTTCCTTCATCAATTGACAAATTGGACAGAGGTAACTACTCAGCTTGGTCATTAAGAATGGAAGCTTATCTCCAAGGTAGAAGTTTATATGGTTATGTGGCTGGAGATGAAGTTATGCCAAGTTTCAGGAACAAAAGTCAACCAACACAAGAAGAGCAAGAAAGATTGAGCACATGGTGCTCCAAGGATGCACTTGCAAGGTCTTATCTCCTCAACTCTATCTCAGATTTTTTGTTGCCTCACATTAGAAGTTGTAAGACATCTCAGGAAGTGTGGGATGCACTTGAAGCTTTCTTTTCTTCAAGTACCAAAGCCAGGAAGCATCAACTATGGCTGGAGTTCACAACTCTCAAGAAGGCTCCCAAACAAAATGTGACTGATTTTGTCACAAAGCTCAAGGACATAGCGGATCAGTTGGGAAGCATTGGAGAGGTAATAGATGAAGAGCAAATTGTAAGGCAGGTCATCAATGGCTTGAAGGCAGATGATAAGTGGGAAGCATTCACCACAGCTATGGATTTGTACATGGACATGCATGTACCTGATTTCAACACACTCATTGGACAACTACTTACTCAAGAGGCAAAGCTTATCAAAAATGGAGAAAGCTCTAAAGGTAATCAATCTTCAGCTTTATACACGGATAAAAGCAAGTCTAAAGATAACAAAGGAAAGGCAAAGAAAGTGGATGATGAAGCAGGTACATATCAAGCTAACTATGCAGGAAGAGGAAGACATGGCAGAGGTAGAGGAAGAGGAGGTAGACAAGGCAGGGGAAGATCCCAAGACTCCAACTCATGTTCTATTTGTGGATTAACTAATCATACAACTGAAAATTGCTTTAGGAATTCCAGGAATCAAAGAGGCAGAGGATACAATAGAGGAAGTTATGGCTACTCAAGAGGAAGGTTCAACAACTACCATGGCAACTAGAACAACTACAATCATTCAAACTATCAAGGAGGCTACAAAGGAAGGAGAGACTACAATAACTACACAGAAGACTCAAACAAAGAGGATTCATTATTGATCATGAACATGGCTATGCCACAAGGTAAATCTGATGAGCATATTTTCTACATAGATTCAGGTTGTTCAAATCATGTGGCAGGAAATGTGGCACTCCTATCAGATTTAGAAGATCCAAGGAATAAGCATGAGGTACAAACAGGAGATGATACAAAACATCCTGTGGAGAAAATAGGCAATGTCAAAGCACCTGATGGAAACATCAACCTACTCAGTAAGGTACTCTATGTCCCTACCATTACAAAGAATTTGATAAGTGTTGGGCAGATAGTAGAGAAAGGGTTGCAAGTCAGGTTCACAAAGGCAGGAGCATTTGTTGAAGATCCAAGTCAAGGATTCAGAAGAATTGCAAAAGGTGAAAAGACAGGTAGATTGTTCACATTTGAATTACAGGACACTAGAAACATTGCTCTCTTTCATTATGGCAGTCAGACACTCACAGAATTGGAAGTATGGCACAAAAGGTTAGCACATATTGGTGAAAGGTCATTAAAGCAAATTTGCAGGGACCAAAGTGTACTTGGACTCCCTAACTTGTCAAAACAACATATGATTTATAAGTGTAGTGCATGTCAGTTTGAAAAGTCTCACAGGTTACCATTCATGAAGAAAGGTTATATGCATGGAGATCTCTTGGAGTTGGTTCATACAGATGTATGGGGACCAAGCAAGGAAGCTTCAATATCAGGATCAAGGTATTATGTTTCCTTTATTGATGATTGCAGCAGATGGACTATCCTATTCTTTATGAAACACAAAGATGAAGTTTTTTCATGTTTCAAAAGATATTTGGCTCTTGTGGAGAATCAAACAGGTAAATCACTAAAAAGGCTAAGGTCAGATGGAGGGGGAGAATACTTCTCCCATGAGTTTGATTCTTTTCTTCAAGAAAGAGGAATCAAAAGAGAGGTAACTACAAGGTACACTCCTGAGCAAAATGGAGTGGCAGAAAGGAGGAATAGGACAATTGTTGAAGCTGCAAGGTCTATGTTAAATGAAAAGCATTTACCTAATTACTTATGGGCTGAGGCTGTATCTACAGCCACTTACTTGATTAACAGGTTGCCTTCAAAATCCCTTGATGGGATGACTCCATATGAGGCTTGGAATGGAAGAAGACCAAGTTTAGATCATTGTAAAATTTTTGGATGTATTGCTTTTGCTCATGTTCCTTCACAGGTTAGAGGCAAGATGGATCCAAAAGCAGAAAGGTGTGTATTTATTGGATATGACAACAATCAAAAGGGCTACAGGTTATACAACCCTACCAACAAAGGATTCTTGGTAAGCAGAGATGTAGTTTTTGATGAGAACAATTCATGGTATGAAGATTCATGCAGGAAGGTCAATTTACCATATGATCTTGAAGAAGATTTTCCAAACCTTGGTAGAGAACAATCAAAGATTGAAGAACAAGACACCTCAGAGGATGATGAAGAATGTCAGATGGAAAAGATCAAAGCATGGAAGTCTAAAGGTAAAGCAAAATTGCAGGAACTTGGACATGAGGCAGAATCATCACATCATGGCCTAAGAAGATCTATGAGGGAAAAGAAAAAACCAGAAAGGTATGGGTTTGACACCTCATTAGTAACTAAACATTCTATCTACATAGCACAGGACATAAACCAAGAGGAGCCATCATCATTTGAAGAGGCCAAAGCAAAAACAGAATGGAAGCATGCAATGAAGGAAGAGATTGAAGCACTCGAGGAAAACAACACTTGGGATTTGGTGCCCAAGACTTCATCCATGAAGGTAATAGGCTCAAGATGGGTCTATAAACTCAAGAAGAATTCTGATGGTTCCATTAACAGGTATAAGGCAAGGCTTGTAGCAAAAGGCTTTGCACAAACTCAGGGAATTGATTATGAGGAGACATTCTCTCCTGTGGCAAAGATGCCTACTATTAGGGTTTTGCTTAGTATTGCCTCTTCCAAGAATTGGAAGATACTTCAACTAGATGTGAAGAATGCATTCTTGAATGGTTGGATAACAGAAGAGGTATATATGGCACAACCACCTGGTTTTGAGAATCAAGTTTATCCTAATTATGTGTGTAAACTTAACAAAGCATTGTATGGTCTCAAGCAAGCTCCAAGAGCTTGGAATTTCAGGCTTGTTTCATTCTTGCAGGACAAAGGCTTTCAACCAAGCAAAGCAGATCCTTCACTCTTTATTAAAAAGAGTAATTCCGAGGTCATCTACCTATGTGTATATGTAGATGATATTATATTGACAGGAAATGATGCAGATGGTATGAAGAAGATCAAAGATCAGATGAGAGAAGAGTTCAAGATAAGTGATTTGGGTTCACTTACCTACTTCCTAGGTTTGGAAGTTGTCTACAAAGATCATGGTTTGTTTCTCACTCAAAGAAAGTACATTAAGGACATGTTGGCAAAATTCAAGATGCAAGATTGTAAGATTGCAGGTACTCCAATGGAGGTTAATCACAAATTGAGCTCACATGAAGGTGAACTCATAGAGGACATCACATCATATCAAAGTCTAGTGGGTAGTCTCAACTATGCCACATTGACAAGAGTAGATATATGTTACAGTGTGAGTGTGCTAAGCCAATTTATGCACACACCAAGGAAACCACATATGGATGCTGCCAAAAGGATACTCAAATATCTCAAAGGAACCATAAATGAAGGACTTTACTATCCTTATGTATCTGATTTAGGTTTGAAGCTATTTTCTGATGCAGATTGGGCTCGCTCCAAGGAAGATAGAAGGAGCACTTCAGGTTATCTTACCTTTGCAGGTTCAAAGCTTATTTCATGGTCATCCAAGAAGCAACCCACAGTTGCTCTCTCTTCTACTGAAGCTGAATATAGAGGTCTTGCCATAGCTACACAGGAAGCTATGTGGATGAAGACATTGTTCAAAGATCTTGGATTGGAGTTTGGAACTCCAACTATTTTTGGTGACAATATGAGTTCTATTCACTTGGCTGCTAATCCTATTTTTCATGCAAGGACTAAACATATTGAAGTTCATTATCATTATGTACGAGAGAAGATCCTAAGCAAGGAGATTCAAATATCATATGTGTCCACTCATCAACAATGTGCAGATATTCTAACTAAAGCATTGGATGGTACAAAGCTTTGCAAATTCAAGGCTATGATTGGTTTGCAGGTAATCTTGGAAGCTTGAAGACCTCAAGCATACTTGGCTTGAGGGGGAGCTGTTGGAGCAAGTCTATGACAAGCCTAAGTATTGGCTTGAGTCTCACAAAGTCATTAAAGAAGCTTCAAAATGAAGACTATGTAAAGTTCACTTGTGAACTACCTCTTGTAACTTTTGAAGAGTTTACTTAATGTAAAAGTAAGAGAATCTTAAGTGGTTGAGCCCACATGATCAAGAATGGAAAGAGGAGCCACGAATTCGTGATTTGTGGTAGATAGAGAATCAAATCAATCATTGATTGATTGGAGAGTGATTGAGGGAAGTTAGCCTCCCAAACTCAACTATAAATAGATGGCAGTTTTAGTCGTGGTTAGAGAGACCTATGTGAAGGCCTCCAAGAGCTGAGCTTTATGCCATATCAAGGTGTGATTACAAGGCACACATATGTATCAGTAAGTCATTGTATTGTACAAGCAATATACTTTCATTTTCATGATTATTTGAGTTCATCTTTCCATGTTCTTGTGATGTGTACTACTCACTGCCATTACTTCAGTTTTTCTCAGTCAGCTTGCAGAGATTGTTTCTCTGCACTTGGTTCATTATTTTCAGTGATTTAACTTGGTAAAGTTAGCTCTATAAGTCTACTATATGCTCACAAAGTTTCATGTCATTTAGATGTTGGAATCTTCAGTTATGTGCATTTGAAGTCAACAGGGTATGTTCATCTTCACTTCTCTGTCAGGTACCCGACTTTTTCAGTCATATTGTCAGAGTCATTTCTCAGTGTTTACTCATCCAAATTCAGTGATTTCAGACTTGTTGGATTCAGCTTACTGTGTAGTATAAGCATACAAATTTTAATGATCATTGGATTCTTACATCTTGAGTTATGTTAATTTTGCTACTCACTAGTCTATTTCTGTAGCAGCCCGTGAAAATCGGGATGATGTCATCACTTGTTAAAAGTCATTCTCAGTGTGTGGTTTGTTATTTTTGATGAGATTACTCTCTAAAGTTAGCTCTTTAAGCTACCTAGCCTTCCCCAAGAGGAATTAATCTAATTGCTGCTGTGCTCAGAGAATTATGTAAAACACTGGACAGGTGTATCAACCAAGAATAGCAAGTTTTCACCTCTGAGCTAACTCCAACTTATCTGTTTTGATCTATCTTTTTGAGAGTGATCTTCCAAGTTACATAGGGTGTCTAATACATCCATTGGCAAGCTAAAAGGGCCCACCATCTACTCCTGGAGTTCATTTGGCTGGTGTAGAGCAAAGATTTTGCAACACCTCTTCATCTTCAACACATACCTATCCATCTCTTCACAATTAAGACCATTCTATTCTCAGGACTTTGGTGACCCACTCTTCATATGGATGCACATACCTATGTGAAGAGATGCGACACATGTCAACGTGCACAATATCCAATCAGAAAAGATGAGATGCCTTTGAGACCAATGATGGGAGGACATGCATTCTCAAAGTGGGGTATAGACTTTGTATGTCCTATCAACCCCCTAGCTAGAAACTCCCATGCAGAGTACATTATTGTAGCCACAGATTACCTTAGAAAGTGGGTAGAAGTAAAAGCCATGACAAAGAATGATGCTCAAATGACGGTTAAGTTCTTATTCGAGAATGTGTTCACAAGATATGGACTACCAATAGAGTTAGTGAGCGATAGAGGCACGCACTTCTTGAATGAAGTCATTGAAAATCTTCTCCAAGAATTCTTGGTGATACAAAGAAGTTTGCTCCTTATCATCCACAAGCTAATGGACAAGCTGAGAGCACAAATAAGATCCTATGTAATGTATTGACAAAATTGGTAAATAATAAACGCTCTGATTGGGACAAACAACTTCATCATGTTGTTTGAGCTTACCAAGTTGCCTACAACATTTAAAAGTAGCACAAGAGCATGAGTCGAATGGACATGAGCTATCCTCTACTATCTTTGATCTAGAACGCTTAGGTGAGATGAGGCTACGAGCTAAAATAGGCATCTATGCTACAAAGAAAAGACAAAAAGCTTATTTTGATGCACACATCAAGGATAAAGGATTGAAAGAAGGAGATCTAGATGGTTTATACACTAAAACAACATGCTCATAAACTAGAAAATCTGGATATGGACCCATGATCATTAATGGAATTTCCAATAGTGGTGCAGTTCAATTGACTACTCTAGAAGGTGACATCTTGCCAAACTATATTAGTGGGTGTAGAGTTAAGCTATATCAAGAACCTCTTACAGAGGATATGCTTATGAGACTCAACACTGCTAAGAAGCGAAAAGAAGAATACTTGAGGCTTAGAGAAGAAGCACAGGCAGAGGCCAGAGTGCACATTAGGAAAAATAAGTTAAGGTGACTAGGCCTAGATGTCAATCCTGAAGCCCCATGATATCACATGGCCATGTGCCAAACATCAGGTGCAATGGCTTCTCGAATAATTGACCGACATCCCTTTGTGACCTTAGAGGTAGGACACGGAGAGAATGTAAGGACTGTAAGAGCATTGATTGACTCAGGTGCAACAAATAGCCCAGTCAGACTCTCATACTGCCAAGATCTTTGATTGAACATCCATCCCATAGAGGCCTATCTCATAGGATTGGGAGGTGTGGAAACCCCTTGTTTGGGCTAGGTAGAGCTTCCCATATATCTTCAAGATGTTCCAATGAGAGTCAAAATGCTAGTGTGTCAAGATGTGGATCTTACAGAATCACTTGTCTTGGGCGAAGATTGGATCTATGACCATGCAGTCAACTTAAACCTAAGAATCCAACTTCTTCAAGTTTGGGTTCATGAACAATGCATTAGGTTAGCGTTAGAAAACTGCATGCTCATAGATCATGGTGTCACACATTCTCTTAGGACTAATCTTAGAGAAGAAGATGGTGTATGTGTCCAAAGCTATATGACGCAGATAGATACTACGTCCAACAAAAGAGTCGGGGACCCGATGAGACTTATTTCTTGTATGAAGTCTCAGCCATCTGTAGTAAATCAACCACACAAGCAAGAGAAACAGTACAAGACAACTACTGTGTCAACTAGATAAACAAATTTCAAGACGAAAGTAGTTCTGAGCACAAAGCAGATCTGGGTACGAAAGGGAGAGAAGCCAATCAAACCATTACAGTCAAACTTGTTACTACAAAAGCAACAGAGAAAGCCAAGGCAACAAGTAGTAGACCAACAAAGATCCCCATCTCAAAGAGTAGTCCAAAATTGGGTACCAAAGCAGTCAATGAAGCTCGACCATAATCACATACATATTTGGGTGCCTAAGAAATTAGTGGCAGCTCAAAAAGGGAGATTACACATGTGGGTACCCACGGAACTCTTACGTGCACAAAACCCTAGGCTCTCATTACCAAGGAAAGTCTCAAAAAAGAAGCTCGGGTGAAGTACGAGTCAAAAGCAAGCACAGAGATCAATTGAAGATTAGTTCACCTCTTCGACAATGGTAAAAAGACAATCCTCAAGGATATGGGTTTGGAAGCCAAAAGCACCAGCAGCCCCTACAAAACCAAAGAGCCAACCACAAGGGACACAAAATTCAAGAAACCATCCAAACATGAAGCGACCAAAGGTGATCACTTTGTAGACAAACACTCTTCTCAAATGGATCCCCATAAGGAAGAATGATGAGTTTGTTGGAAAGATGGATGGACACTCCAAGAAATGAGTAGGTACTGCCAAATCCTACTTTGTACCAGCCCCTTGATGCTTCACAACTGAGTTGTAGGCCCTCTTAGCTTTCCGATGACACTAAATGAGTGCCTATGTACTTTGAAAATGATGTGACAAATGATTGAACCAAATCAGACTACTTCCAAGTTGAAAGATTAATGAAAACCTTCTATTTTTGTTCTCACACCTGTTGCTTATTATGCTCAGTGCTTCTAGTACACTAGGAATTAGAAAAAATCCTTTTAGAGGTATCTAATTAGCTTAGTAAGCTAATGATTCCAAGTTGAATCACTAAAAATGATGCACTATACACAAAGCAATCAAATTAGCAATTGAATCATTACCCTCGATTTTTTAGGACCTCTATAGACTTCGACTAGTGAGTGCTTCGATGCGCTTTTCTCCAAATTGGCTGAATGGATTGTCTTCAAAATTTGTGAGCATGTCGATACCTTGGTGCAGATTCCAAAAAGCTATAGAACATTGAAAATGGTGGAGAAATGATTAAGATATGAGCAGTACAAGTTGATAGTTATGAATGACTATAACGGAGAGATCATAGATGAGCAATGTAGATCTATTGTATTAATGAACAATGTTGTACAAGATCATAGGCTTGACAATCATAGCCTAATGATTGTGAGTAGTGTAGGCTACAATGTAGACCTCACTCTCTTACAATATGGCAATGGAGAACTTGGGAATGGAGGCTTCTAAATGTGACCTTTACATGTTACCTTTTAAACGTGCTACATTCAAATTTTGAATTTGAATTCAACTTTTGGCTCTCTCTAAAAGTAATCCACCAATCTAGGAGTTATTCTCTCCAACAAGAAGTCGTGAATTTTCATCTAACAAACTCCAGGAGTTTGTAGGTAGCTACAAATATTCTTTCAAGTTAAATAAGCTTTTACAAATGGTAAAGGATAAAGTCTTCGTAGTAATGGTTTCCATGGAGCTTCAATTGTTCATGAACTTCTAGCCAAATGTGTAGGTTTGAACTTTGCACCAATAGCTCCCCCTCAAGCCAAACATTTTGGCTTGGTCTTTTTCTTCAATCTTCATGAATATCCTGCATTCCAATCACTGACTTGAACCTGCAAAGTTTTGTACCATCTAGTGCTTTAGTCAATATGTCTACACATTGCATATTAGTTGATACATATTCCAACTAAATCTCCTTACTCAATAGCTTCTCTCTCACATAATGATAGTGGACCTCTATATGCTTGGTCCTAGCATGATAAATGGGATTTGCTGCAAGATGTAATGAGCTTGTATTATCTCCAAAAATCATTGGACATGTAGTATGCCAACCCAAATCTGTGTATAACAATCTGATCCATATGGCCTCTTGAGTAGCATTGGCCAATCCTCTATACTATGTCTCTGTAGAAGATAAAGCAACAGTAGGTTGCTTGTTTTAAGTCCATGATATAGGTTTATCACCTGCAAAGGATAGGTATCCTAAGGTACTCCTTCTATCATCTTTGCATCCTGCCCAATCTGCATCTGAATATATCTTGATGTCCAATTCTGATGTATAAGGAAAATACAATCCATGATTTTGAGTGCCCTTAAGGTACTTCAAAATCCTTTTGGCAGCTTCGAAATGAGGTGCCCTAGGCTTGTGCATAAACTGACTTAGAACATTTACTCCATAAGCAATATCAATCTTTGTTAATGTAGCATAGTTCAAGCTTCGTACTATGCTTTGATAACCTGCAATGTTCTCAAGTACATCAACTTCATGAGCACTTAATTTTAGGTCTACCTCCATTGGATTACTTGCAACTTTGGCATCCTGCAAATGAAACTTCTTTAACATATCCAGTATATACTTTCTCTCAGTAATATAAATTCCAGAGTTAGTATAGACTAACTCAAGTCCAAGAGAATATTTTAGTGATCCAAGGTCACTAATTTTGAACTCCTTCATCATCTGATTCTTGATCTCCTTGATGCCATTAGCATCATTACGTGAGTATGATATCATCAACATATACACATAGTATATTACCTCTGAATTACTTCTCTTGATGAACAGAGAAGTATCAACTTTACTCATGATAAAACCTTAATCCTCAAGATATGTACTCAATGTATGGTTCCATGCCCTAGGTTCTTGCTTTAATCCATAAAGAGCTTTGTTCAATTTACATACATATGTTACCTTGTTTGGGTCCTCATAGCGAGGAGGTTGAGACATGTACACCTCCTCTCAAATCCAGCCATTTAGAAATGCATTTTTTACATCCAACGGATACATGTTCCAATTTTTTGATGCAGCCACACTTACCAATACCTTGATAGTTGGCATTTTGGCCACAGGTGAGAAGGTTTCTTCATGATCAACTCCTTTGGTTTGTGCAAAACCCTTAGCCACAAGTCTAGCTTTGTACTTGCTTATTGATCCATCAGAATTCCTTTTGATCTTATAGATCCATCTAGAACCAATTACCTTCATAGAGCCCTTCTTTGGTACTAGTTCCCAAGTATCATTCTCCTTGAGTGCTTCAATTTCCTCATCCATAGCTTCCTTCCATTCT
The DNA here is from genome assembly GCA_020310875.1 of Ceratopteris richardii. Classification (NCBI taxonomy): domain Eukaryota; kingdom Viridiplantae; phylum Streptophyta; class Polypodiopsida; order Polypodiales; family Pteridaceae; genus Ceratopteris; species Ceratopteris richardii. The sequence continues at coordinate 25,989,732 of CM035422.1, forward strand.
GCCTTGGTCTTTGCCTCTTCATATGATGATGGCTCTTCAAATGCTAAGCCTTTTGCAAGATAAACAGAGTGCTTAGTAACTAGGGAAGTGTCATACCCATATCTAATTGGCTTCTTACTCTCCCTTTGTGATCTTCTAATTGCTTGGTTGGATTATTCAGGTATATCCTCCAACTTCTTCATCTTTACTTTGCCTTTAGACTTCCATGCCTTGAACTCTTCTAAGTTGATGATGTCCTCATCATCTGAGTTGATGTCTCCATTTTGAGTAGGCTCCTCCATAGTGAGGCTTGGAAACTCCTCTTCCAAGTCATAAGGCAGATTTACTTTCTTGCATTCACTATCAAACCAAGAGTCATTCTCATCAAAGAGAACATCTCTACTAACCATGAATCCTTTGTTTGAAGGATTGTCGAACCTGTATCCTTTTTGATTCAAGTCATACCCTATGAAGATGCACTTTTCTGCCTTAGGGTCTAGCTTACCTCTTATCTGAGAAGGGATATGTACATAAGCTACACATCTAGAGATCCTGCAATGGTCAAGTGAGGGTCTTCTGCCATGCCATGCTTCATATGGGGTCATCCCATCAAGATATTTAGATGCCAACCTATTTACAAGATAAGTGGAAGTAGAAACACTCTCTGCCCACAAATAATTAGGTAGTTTTTTTCTCATTTAACATTGACCTAGCTATTTCAACAATTAATCTATTTCTCCTTTCTGCCACCCCATCGCTTAGGGATATACCTTTTTGTAATTTCTCTCTTGAGAAGTAATCACCTCCTCCATTTGACCTTAGTCTCTTTAGGTTTCTTCCTATTTGGTTCTCAACAAGTGCAAGATACTTTTTAAAGCAATTGAATACTTCATCTTTGTGCTTCATAAAGTACAATATATTCCACCTACTATAATCATCAATGAAATATACATAATACCTTGATCCATAGATTGAAGGATTCTTACTTGGTCCCCATACATCTGTATGAACAAGCTCTAGGTAGTCCTCATGCATGTAGCCTTTTCTTGAGAAGGGTAACCTGTGAGATTTTCCAAAGTGACAAGCACCACATTTATAAATCATGTGTTGCTTGGATACATTAGGTATCCCAAGCACACATTGGTCTCTACATATTTGTTTTAAGGTTCTTTCACCAATATGCCCTAATCTCTTATGCCAAATTTCAAGCTCTGATAGTGTTTGATCTTTGTAGCTATAAAGTGCAATGTTCCTTGTATCCTCAAGTTCAAAAATGAATAATCTACCTGTCTTTTCTCCTTTGGCAATTCTCTTGAATCCATGTTGCGGATCCTCCATAAATGCTCCATATTGGTTGAATCTAACCTGCAAATCCTTTTCCACAATCTGTCCAACACTCATCAAATTCTTGGTAATTGTAGGTACATATAGAACCCTACTCAACAGATTCTTGTTTCCATCAGAGGTCTTAACATTTCCTACTTTGATCACTGAGTGCTTGGTGTCATCATCTGTTTGTACCTGATGGTTACCCTTTGATTCTTCAAGGCCAAAGAGAAGAGCTACATTGCCTGCCACATGGTTTGAGCATCCTAAGTCAATGTAGAAGAGATGATCATCATTTATACCTAGTTTTGAAGTCATATTCATAATCAGAAGAGAATCTTCTTGCTCCTTTGTGTAGTTGTTGTAATCTTTCCTTGATTTGTAGCCTCCTTGGTAATTGCTATTGTAGTTGTTGTCATAGTTGTTGTCATAGTTATTGTTGTTGTTGTTGTTGTAGTTGTTGTTGTATTTTTTATGGTGATTGAATCTTTCTCTTGATTGTGTATATCCACCTCTTTGATATCCTCTACCTCTCTTTGATGGTGATTGAATCTTCCTCTTGATTGTGTATATCCACCTCTTTGACATCCTCTACCTCTCTGATTCTTGAAGTTCCTGTAACACTCATCTGTAGTATGATTTGACAATCCATAAATATTGCATGGTGAGAAGTTATAAGGTCTCTGTTAGCTCAAGAAATGGTTGCTTTTTATGCACTAATATGTTTGTATTTGGCAGAAAAATATGCTTGATTGCAAGGTATTTGAACATCGATCAGATGGTTGTCCTCGCGGAGCTATGATCGAGACGCGTTTGTGGGTATATTAAGGACTTGTGCCATGAACAAAGATTCGAGCAGAGGCATTAGAATACATCATGATCTTCAACGACAGGGCTTAGTTGGAAAGTGCTTAGATGCCCTTAGTTCTATGTACGCAAGATGTGGTGCTATCTCCAAAGCAGGTGAATTACTTGATACTTACAAGTTGAGGAATGCATATTCTTGGATTGTTGTCACCACAAAATCCGCATGATAGGGTTTTGGCATAGAGGCTTTAATGTATTTTGATAAAATGCAGATTGCATACCTCTCCCCAGATTCAGTTACTTATGCTTGCATACTTAAAGCTTGTGCGAGCAGAGAATCAATACAAAAGGGAGAACAAATCTACCTTAAAGTTTTCAAGCTAGGCTTCCTAGAGAAGGATGTTGTGCTAGGTAGTGCTGTAGTGGATATGTATGCGAAGCGCAATGATCTCACAAAAGCACAACAAGTGTTATAGTCGCTTTCTCATCATTATGTCACTTCTTGGAATGCACTTATTGGTGGATATTGCCAAGCGGGTCATATTGAGCATGCATTCATCTATTTGGAACATATGAAAGCTGAGGGTCTCTCTCTTGGAGCATGTTGATTGAGGAAAAAAAACCAAAACTGGTCGCTTTCTGTTTTTTGTGCAGAACAGGGGGGAGGTTGTTTTGCTTTACCTGCAGAGAAAAAGGAGAGGAAGGCACTCGGCCATGCCCTGGCAGGAGGTTTTTTTTTTGGTCTTTTTGTTTTTGTCTAATGTGGCAGGTATTCCTGGAGAGCTGGGGAAACGACGAAGAGGGGGGAAGCATATATCACAGAGAGACGCGAGTGAAGTTTCTTCTTCTTTGTTTTTTTGGTACAGCAAGCTCTGAGGAGGAGTGGGCGGGTTTTTTTTGCTGGTGCCGACACTAAGATTCAGAAACAATGCGGGAGCAGAGGAGTCTGGAGGAGAAGCATCGGGGGAAGGTAGCGTTTTTCGTTTTCTGCTCTGTGTTATTGGGGGACAGAGGACAGCAGACCGAAATGGAGAAACATCTGAGCTGACTTCTATTGAGGGAGTTCTCTGCATAGAGGATGCTAAGGAGTGGAATTCCATTCTTCGCATGATTGGATGAGGAGTAGATGTATGGTTCAATCTACCAGGAATTCTTGAGTCATCGTGTTCCAATGCGGAGGAGATCTTGAAGGGAAACGAGAATCCGTCTGTCTTACAACTATGGAGAGCCAGCCCCCACTCAAATAGAAGATAGACACATCAATTCTAAGAAAGCTTACCAGCGCCTGGGAGGGGGTTAGCGCTTATCGGGAGAAAATGACTTGAAAAGATCTAAAGAGTTCCAGGGACAGTTGTGAGGATAGTTGCTTTGATGTTGAAGTGGCATATTAATTGCATATATGGTGAGATCTGTGCAAGAAGGGAAGAGACAACGTATCTGAACTGACATATGTGAAGGCTGACGAGGTCGGGACTCCATCGAAGAGGGAGATTTTGTGAGGATCTGACAACCATGGAGAAGGGGAATTCCTGGCGCAACTCATCCATAGAGAGAGACTACAATCTAGAAAATACAAAACAGGCTGGAAATTTCTAAGGAGTGATTGGCTGATATTACACATGTCCTATCTATGGTGACTGCAATCTGTGGGAGGAGATTTATTTGACTGTAACGGAGATTAAGGTGTGAAAGGTATATGAGGAGAAAAAACAACCAGGAAAAGTCGGATGGCTATGATGCTGAAACCAGAATAAAGCGAAGCTGACATCGTGAGATCACTTCGTCATTTGATGTGTGTCAGCCAGCAAGCAATGTTCTGCACAATTTGAACATTTAAGGAGGACAACACTTTGATCTAAGCGGTTTAAATGGAATCTCTGTAACTTCAAAGTTCTCACAATCTCACACAAGTGCGTGCATATACATATACAATCTGAATTCAACTTGTGTCGACTTGGAGAAACAGATGATTGTGTATATCAATCATTCACGAATCATATAAAGATGATTTCTCTGACAACTCTTGAGACAAGACAGCGGAGATTGTTGAATGAACAACTGCTTGTGATCTCTGAGTCTGATGAAGGTCTGACGAACTAAATGCTATCAGAAGCAGAAGGAGGGGAAAAGCTAGGCATTGTGATCAACCTGGAGTTAGACTAGCGATCGAAGGAAATCTTTGTAACATTTTTTGCTTGAGGAAAAGTTCCCTATGGAAATAAGATAAGTATGCTTCCAGCTCCTTTGAAGGTTCTTTAGATACATTAATTTTCTTCATTGCTATCCTCTGTGTATAACTTCTTTGGTCATGGATCTATTTATGTTTGGAAGTATTCATCATGCATTTTAAGAGTGGAAAAGCCATTTCCTGGTTTGGACCTTAAAGTTATCAAAACCTTTTTGGACACTTCCTTCGTCAAAGTTGCACTGTAGCCATTTATTCAAGAAGTTAGATCTCCATTTGAATGTTGTTTTTATATTGTATGTTCGGCTCACAGTGTTGGAAGTAGTCTGGAATAGCAAACGACAGAGAATAGATGAGGAGATCTATGCATGCGAAGTTGTGAAGTCGATTCAATATGCCCAAAATCACTCATATGACTAAGTTTCCCCAATGACTAACTCAATTGTTGGCTATTGTCCCAAGTTTGATTCAAAGTGAGGCACCCAAGATATTGATCATGCGAGTTCTGAAGTGTGGTCTGAATACATGGAAAACTTTAAGACGTTGATATAACACATAGATAAAGTCCCTTCGAAGAATAAACCTTGAGTTTGGGAAGCTTTATGATCTCTGTTCCGAAATAAAGCCAGGCATTGAACCTTGGAAGTGACTATTTTGAGTTGATTTACGTAGTTCATGTGTAAAAGAGGTGGTTGGAGTGGAATTAAGGGCTGAAGGGAGAACAGTAAAGAAACAAGAGTGAAGATGGACACGGGAAAGAAGGGTATGAGTGCGGAAAAGGGGGTGTAGGTGTAAGACTACATGTGTGTGAATGGGGAAGGGAAATGATGTGTGTGAGTACATAGGTGTTTGTGTGTGCGTAAGTATGCATGAGTGAGTGAGTGTGCCTGAGTAAGGAGGAGGAGGGCAAGAGAGTGATAGAGAGGAAAGAGTTAAGAAAAAGAGCAAGAGTAAGATAAAGGGAAAGAACGGGGAGATAAAGGGAACAAGAATGCATAGGTACGGGAAGAGTACGACTAAGAGAGTCAATCATTGTAGTGGGTTTGGGTCATATATGTATTCCGGCTTCTAGCCACTTCCTTCCACGAGTGCATTCGAGGGCAATCGTGGACTTAGAGCAAAAAGAAGGTGACATCGTACAAGCAAATTGGGCAACAAATAGGTATTTTCCCTCGAGTTCAGGACCAAACATTTTGGCGCGTTTGCCGAGAAGCATATGAGCTAGTGCATAGACAAAGGAAGTATCGATCGAGAGATAATTGTGGCCTCCAAGTAATCCAAGTGGACCAATTTCAAGGGGTTTGAGCAAAATAAAGGCTTGTATAATCATCTTTGTCTTGGGCATTAGGACTCTTCATTTGGCGAACCCACTGGGGATCCCAAAAGAGGGCATATTTGTGAGCAATTGTGGACTCAAAATAAAAGAAAGTGGCCTAGTACAAGTTAGTTGAACAAAACATAGGTGTGTGTGAGACACTTTCCCTTGGACTAATAGGGTTAACAGTCTCGCCTACCTTGCTTACCTCCTCTACCCCTTCCTCTTGAGGTTCTACCTCTCCCTACATAGTTGGCTTGGGAGGTAGTTCCTTCATCTTCAACCTTCTTGTTCTTCCTTTTCTCTTTAGACTTGCTTTTAATAGTGTATAGGACAAAAGAGCTATTACCTCTTGATGAATCTCCATTCTTGTTGATCTTGGCTTCATGGGTAAATAGTTGCCCCATGAGTGTGGTAAGATCTGGAATCTGCATGTCCATGTACAAGTCCATGGCAGTTATGAAGCTCTCCCATTTGTCATCAGCTTTAATACAATTGATTACTTGTCTTACAATCTGCTCTTCTTCAATTTCTTCTCATATGCTTGCCAATCGATCTACTACATCTTTGACTTTGCTCACATACTCTCATATGCCTTTCTTAGGTTTCTTTCTTTGAGTGGTAAACTCAATCCACAATTGGTTCTTCCTAGCAATCGTGTTGGAAAAGAAATAAGAAGACAATGTTTCCCAAGTCTATTGGGATATCTTAAAGTTCCTAATATGTGGAAGACGAAAATCAGAGATTGAGTTAAGTAAGTAGGACCTTGCTAATGCATCCTTGGCACACCATGTGTTGAGTCTTTCATGCTCCTCTCTTGTAGGTTTTCCTTTGCTTCTGAATATGGGCATCTCCTCATCACCTTAGATGTATCCATAGAGGCTCCTTCCTTATAAGTATGTCTTCATCCTCAAGGACCATGCTTGATTGTTGTTTCTGTCCAATTTATCAATGAAAGAAAGAAAATCATCTCCCATTTTACCTTAACTTTGCTCTGATACCACTGTTGGAAAGATGGATGGACACTCCAAGAAATGAGTAGGCATTGCAAATCTTGCTTTGTACCAGTCCCTTGATGCTTCAGAGTTGAGTTGTAGGCCCTCTTAGCTTTCCAATGACACTAAATAAGTGCCTATGTACTTTGGAATTGATGTGAGAAACGATTGAACCAAAACAAACTTCTTCCAAGTTGAAGGACTAATGAAAACCTTTTATTTTTGTTCTCACACTTGCTGCTTGTTATGCTGAGTGCTTCAAGTACAGTAGGAACTAGAAAAATTCCTTTTAGATGTATCTAATTAGCTTAGTAAGCTAATGATGCCAAGTGGAATCACTTAAAATGATGCACTATACACAGAGCAATCAAATTAGCAATTGAATCATTACCCCCGATTTTTTATGACCTATGCAGAGTTTGCCCAGTGAGTGCTTCGACACACGTTTCTCAAAATTGGCTAAGTGGATTGCCTTCAAGCTTTGTGAGCAAGTTGATAACTTGGAGCTGATTCCAACAAGCTATAGAAAATTGAAAATGGTGGAGCAATGAGTGCAATATGATAAGTACAAGTTGATAGTTATGAATGACTATAACAGAGAGATCATAGATGAGCAATGTAGATCTATTGTATTAATGAACAATGTTGGACAAGATCATAGGCATTACAATCATAGCCTAATGATGGTGAGTAGTGTAGGCTACAATGTAGACCTCACTCTCTTACAATATGGGAATGAATTCCAATTCAAGAAATTAGGGAATTATTCAAGTCCCATTTATATTACTTACTATATTAACTTCTTAAGTTTGAGCTCAACCTTGATGCCCCGTTTATAATACAATTATTCTTAGTATTAAAGTTCCAATTTAATATACTCCAATCAAAATTTAATAACATGTTATATTGTGTGAATGAGTCAAAAAGTAAAATATTGGGACATAAGAACTTTCTCAAAATCCTGTGTAATTCCCATTTTTCATGAATAGGCCTTAATGGAGAACTCGGGAATGGCGTCTTCTAACCGCGACTTCTACATGTTACCTTTTATAAGTGCTACATTCAAATTTTGAATTTGAATTCAACTTTAGGCTGTGTCTAAAAGTAATCCACCAATCTAGGAGTTATTATCTCCAGCATGAAGTCGTGACTTTTCATCTAACAAACTCCACAATTTTATAGGTAGCTACAAATATTCTTTCAAGTTAAATAAGCTTTTACAAATGGTAAAGGATAAAATCTTCCTAGCAATGGTTCCCATGGACCTTCAATTGTTCATGAACTTCTAGCCATATATGTAGGCTTGAACTTTGCATCAACACAGTAAACATTCAACAATCAATCGTTTACATCATTTCAAGGTCCAATGGATACCTCGAACAAAGACAGCATCAATGTCCGCAAGTGACATCAAAAGCCTCGACATGCGACAACCATGTACCTTTGGCACATTACATGTCCATGCATGACACATTTGAGAATCCTAGGCACATGAACCACATTTGACATATGTAAATTATTTTATTGATACTAATATCTTTCTTCTTGTTTGGTGATTGTTTCAAAAAAAAAAAGAGTGAGCACTTGTTCCCAAGTTCGTCTCATGGAACATGAATGAGTCATGCTTAGTTGAAGGTGAAATCATTGAATACTGGGTATTTATCAGTTTGGATAGAAGTATGTCTCTGCCAGTAGATGATATTATTGCTGCCTTATCTGGTAGATGTCCAGAACTTGGCATGAACATGGCATCCACAACTTTTGTTCCCCCTTACCATGGTAGAAGGGAAGAGCTTGAAGGTCCACAACTTGAGAGATGTGTAACTAGTCTATGTACGAGAGCATCCAAGGCAATATCTGCAAGGGGTAGTTCTAGTACCCTGCAAATCCTTGAATATAAAAAAAAAACAATTCTCAATATTTGGCAAATGTTGCTTTGAAGAGAGGAGACACAACCAGACACTCGATGAATTTCATCAGTGGACCATCAGCAAGGGCATTCATCGACAACGATAGACCAGCCAATGGTCCATCACAATGACGGGTGTACAAGAAGAAGAGATCTGCATCGAATGACCACTCACCATGGTAAGAATCTCCTACTTGGGAAACACTATAACAATGATAGATTAGGAAACCTCTTTGTTAGCATACCCTTGAGCACTTAGATCAATACCTCCAATTTTTGCACCATACTTCTTCCAATGCATTTTCCAAGTAAGCATGCATAGGGCCACATTACAAGGTCATGCACAAGGCATATATTATCCTCAACCCATGCACAACCACACTTACCACGAGTACTTGGCATGACTACTATGAACATCATCTTTGGAAGATCTAGAGGACATCAATGGAGGCTCACAATGACACATTCATGCTGGAATCCAAGGAAGAAGCACATACCAAGGGACTACAACTTGCAAAGGCTCACGCTGACAAATGAAGAATCGGACAACCAACCCTGCCACCTTTGGAATTTGGATGGCTCTTGTTCATATAGAATGGACACTACCTTTCAAAGCACTACCTGGAACAACCATTACAACCAGGGTTTTTCAGGGATGACAAACTTGAGAGGAGGGAGTGTGGGAATCAAGGTCAAGCACAAGGCAAAGGAATGCTTCAAAGAAGTGGACACACAAGAAGAGGATCAAGTAGGGAGCTCCAAGAAGTGTATGTCAAATTTTGAGAATAAATCCCTATAAAATAGTGATTTTCATCACTAGAAGCCATTGTAAATATCATTTCACATTTTTGCAACTCCATTTCGTTCAAGTTGAGGAGTCCTTGAGCTTGAGGAGTATTACAAGTATCGTTCGGACACTAGGTTTGGACAGGGCCAAAACTAGTCAAAAAAAACTATAAAAAGAGCTAGAGAGCTCATTTTTGGGATTAGCTTGTTAGAGAGTTGTCTTGTTAGAGAATAGAGCTTTTGTAAGAGAGTTCCTTTGCAATAGAAAGCTTTCCATTGTTCCACTCTTTGCTCTTACCTTGCACACATGTGTGTATGTGTGTGCATGCTTGTGTGCTTTCACTCATGCACTTGTGCCTTCACTCACACATGGTCTTCATACCACTCCTCACATCTCCACGGATTGACAAGTAAAGGAGGTGGTGCTTATGCTTGAGCTAGAGTTCTGCTTTCAAAGTTAATCACTCTCTTCTCTCAACTCCACTCATAGCTCTTACAAATTAATTTCATGTGCAAATGAACATGCATCTAGGGGATTTAAAAACATATGCTCTTTTCAACTTAAAATATGCATACTTTATGTGCAATGTAGCTCAAAATTGGTGCAAAGAAAAGATTAGGGTTAAAGCAAACTAGCTATTGAAAAAGACTTTTCACAATTTTGTTCTTTGTTCTCTATCTCCTTTGCCCCCACTTGATCATTTCCTACACTCATACAACTAGACAAATAATGAGAAACATCACATCAAAATGACATTATATACATATGCAGTCCATGAAAGAACTTCAAAAATTCATTTGCAGTAAACATAAACCTGCAACTTGAAGGTGGTTGCCTCCCCTACAATCCATCAAGACTCTATATCTTTAACTAGCTCCATATCAACACCTGATCTCAAAACCTCATAAGAGAAATTAGTAGCATCACATTCAATAATCACGTATTGAAAAACTTCATTTATTTGAACATTAAAAACATATATTTGAATTACATTGACTTCATATCTCTTATCCAACATGCATTCATTATCATAAGTGTTCCTAATTTAATTACTTGTCTTATGATTTTTATTTAGTTCCTTGTATCTATCTTAAGATTAAAGCAAAGAGCATGTGATATATATTCATTTTTATTTACAAATTCCTTTTTGGCATTGTCAATTTTCATTTATTGGGCTTTTTCCTTCAAACCTATCTCCCTTTATACATGCTCACCAAAGAAGCTGTGCATATAGAACAAGCAACATTGTATTGCACTCATCTTAGAAACATTCTTGAATATGTTAGACTTGCGAAGAAACCACTTCATTTGCTTTTTCATCCCTTTAAGGCCTAATTGGATTGCATACCTCTTGGAAAATTTGAAAATACATGATGCAATCTTTTGAACATAGTTGTCTTTATTCATGATTCCCTCCAATGCATCATATGAAGATGCACATGATGAATGAGCACATGTGTATAGATTTTTGAAATTTGGAGTATTCAGACCATCATCAAACAAATCCATCATGCATATGTTTTGATCCATTTTAGGGTTGAAATCATTTGAAAGAATTTCATCATTTCCATTATGATCATCCAAACTTTCTTCTTCATTGCAATTAAGATTTTGAATACATTCATAAGATTTACACTCTAAATGGTAAGGTTCATCATTCTCTAATTGAAGTTTATGCTCATACTTATCACTCAATCTGTCATGATTTCTTCCTACTTGAATGCCATCAATTAGAGAATCTCCTTTTCTCTCTAGTCTCTCCAAGAGCTCTTCATCATTGCCATGTTCCAAAACCATCTCTCCTTCAACAAGAAGGGAATCCATATCTTCATAATCAAGAAAGTCTTGAACCTCAATGTCACTAGAGTCTTCCTTACTGAGGTCAAACTCATCACAATTTCAACACCTTCTAGGACTATGCATGTAGTTTGATGGCAACTCAATTTCTTTATTCCAAATGCCATTATTGAATTCTTCATATATATCACTTGTTTCATGATCATTCTCTTAAGATGAAGTGCTTTCACCACACTCGTCATAGAGTTCTTCGGTAATTGATTCTTGCTCAACTATTTCATCATGTGTGAGAATCTCAACATATCCATTCAAATCAATTGGATCTTCATTTATCTCGTATTCACATCGAGCTTCATCAATGCAACCATTTAAATTTATCTTTTCTTGTTGATCCTTATTAGGTAATGTATCCATATCATATTTTTCATGCATTTCAATGAATGTTACATTCTCCTTCTCATGTCCCATTTTTTCAGCATATAGAGTGAAATCATCCATTTACATCAAAATGTATCTTTTCACAGAGTGCGGCATCACTCACATACATGTCATTATACTGATGCCCAATCAACTCATTCTTACTCCCATGATTAGGATCACTTTCTTGTACCTCTAAAGACTCATTTAACATGGCATCACTCAAGAGTATTTCACAATCTTGATCTTGATCTAGACTATCCATAGGCTTAGCATCGTGCTTTTCACGATCCACAAACATACCACTCTCTAGAGGACTCATCATTTGCATGCCCTACTGATTAGCATCATGATCACTTGCATCCAAATCAGTCATTTGGTCATAATTCATATTTAAATCATATGCTTGAAGAGATGTTTCACTCTTAGATGGCATCAAATAGTTCCTCAAGTATTGCTCAGTTTCATCATTTAAGGAACCATCTTGTGCTTGATGTTCACATGAAGTCACTCGATTATTTTGAGGTATTTCATTTTCAATCTCTTTCTGATCATCTTGACTTCCCGTAGATATCTTTAGATCTTGGTTATTATCATATCTTGCTTCTTTGGTTGTTTGATTATCATCCCTTAGAAGTGAGGAGTCTATCAGATTATGCGAAGCATCATCTTGTTTTCTTGGTGTGTTTTGTTTATTTTTGTTTTGTTGTATGTTTGATATTGATTTCATTTTGATTTGTTTAGCTTCTGCATATTCCTTTGCTCCTCCCATCTTTGGGATTTGTGCATATATAGTATTTGAAGATGTAATCAGTTATCCATGCATATCGTCCTTATGCCCAACTCGGATTTCTATTATCCTATGGATTTGCAAATTATTCTTAGTTTCTAGAATGCATAGAATTTGTGCATCTTCTTCATTTGCATGAATGTCAGCTTTCCAATCATTTAAAAGTTTTCCTATCGTTTGTTGTTTCTTCACGTATCTCCTCACAGCTTCATGGATGAGCATCCAATCCTCTGTGAGCCCCGAGTCAGAGTCTATATCTTGCAGAAGTGGAATTAGCTCCTCTTTGGCTTCAACGTTTACTGCTCAAAGAAACAAGGACACCTTTTCATGACTTATGCACCTCTTATCATGCTCAAAAAGATTGTCATATTGTTGTGCAAACTCTTTTTTGATCTCTAGAATCGCTTGCTCTTTGGGCATATGAACTCACCTTAGGAATGACTTACAAGTCACCTTTGTCTATATCCTCCGTCATGAACTGCTTGAGGAGCATCGCTTTGTATTGTAGCCATGTCATATGGTTTATTTGCATGCGTTGATCACATAAAATGTATTCACACACATAAGCAAAGTTTTTGCATAATTTCATATCCGTCATTGGATTCAAACCGACACGTAGGTATTTGGCCTCGAGTTCGTACTCTTTACAAAACCTAGATATATTTTTCCCATTGAAAAATCTGCACCGCTTTACCAGTCTCTCATGAAGCCATTGGATGGCTTTTTTATGCCTATCCTCTTCTTGAAAGCATGTGAACTTAACTAGGAGATCTTCCATGTCTGAAGTGCTAAATCGCTCAATTTTTGGATGCTAACTCGATTCTTCAGTGCACTAGCTTGATATTTCATTCACCCCCTCCTTTCACGTTGGGTTCACCAGGTATGTCATTGGGTTTTGTGACAAGGAGGGAGAAATCAGGGTACAAGTAATCACTTTGCAATACATTTCCTTGAGCCTTAGACGCCCTTTGATTTGGATTCTATAACATGCTAATCACAAAAGATACAAAATTAAGGGAATGGTTCCATCCTGTACGGTATGCAAAGAAGATACAAAATTAAGGGAATTGTTCCATGCTCTACAGTATGGAAAGAAGCTTGAATGTTTCTTTACTTTGATCACGTAGTTTGGAAGTATAATAGTGGAAACTTAACAATTAAAGCTTTATCCATGTTAATTTGCAAAGGTACATGCCAAGTTTTTTCTTTTAGTTTTTTTCTAGCCAAACATTAGCCTATGTGCATCAAGTGGGACTAGGCTCATCACTCAATAATAGATGGACCATCCGTTGATTCTCACACATTGAATAGAACAACCAGTTGAGCGTAGAGAAGGAATATAGCTCATAATTCCGACTCCAACAATGCATATGAACAGGTGACAAAAGTACAAATTAATGTACTCGTAGTATCCAGGAATTATAGGCTATGGGCACTTTCATCTTTGCAGTAATATGATCTAGAAAAACTTATGTCTCATGTTTACGTTCCAAACTACTTATACTCTCAAGAGATAATAACTGAGGACGAGTGATGACTATGCAAGTACAAACATTTATTCATAAAACGTTCCCATTCGTGGAAGAGCCTTCAGATACCCATGAGCTTTTCAGTTGAACATACACTCATTTAAAACTTTATACATTTATTCTATTTGATTACTTGGCTCGAGCCAGAACTCATCTCCACATATGTATTTATTTTTGCAAAGACATCTTCTACAGTTCTTGTCTAAAACTACTTATGTGATAAAACTACTCCAAAATTTACAAGCACAGTGCTTCATATAAAAGTGAAAAACAATATGAAAAACTATATAACCTTGAATTTAGTAGCATCCAGTTTCCATACTCTATTTGTTTTGTCCTTTTAGAAAGGACAACCACCTGTTGTATAGCTCAACTACCATAGAACCAACACCAGATTTTTTTCTTCAGATAGAGAACTGCGTGCCAATCTTCTTCCAGTCGGAAGAAATGAGAACTGCCTGTTGATCCTTTCTTTTCTTGTTCAAATGCTCTTCTGCAAGGTAGCCAAAAGAAAGAGACTTTTTGAAGAACAAAATCAGCGGCCAGTTGTTGCCCCCACGATTTGTAATGACTGATGTAAAAAGTCTTGCAACAAAACTACATTAAAGAACTATTTATCTTAAGAATCTCCAAGTTCCACTAATCTTGAAGCATCTCATGCATTATACAATGAGCTTCTATCATAAAATAGGAAATTTTGGAGAGATTATTCATTGTTCTATAAAAACGTCTCGATATTGGATGAATGTTTCTATGAAATTTTATTCTACCATAAAAATATGGGGATATGTATGGGAATAAATGTTGATTTCATATTAAAACTAAACGAATAAATGTTGGAGATAGACGTCTGCAGAAGCACGCGAACAACACAAGGAAGCTTGGAGCACAAACACACAATACTGAATGTATTACTAGAGAATGTACAAAGATAAGTAGCCCATTAGGGCAATAGGCGTATATACAAGCCGGGGGAAAAAAACCTCCTAAAGAGGGAAAAAAGTGCCCCGGCGGTCCTTGAGTGTTCACACACATCACTACCTAAATATATCAACAAATCCCCCCTGGGAGTGATGTGGTGAACAAGTAGCTAGCACTAATGTATAAGGAAGTGCCAAGCTATGTGGAAGTCACTCCACAAAAGGAAGTAAGCCCAAAGCTTTGCGGAAAGCTTCAAACTTCTCCCTGGGCTGAGCCTTCGTGAAAAGGTCTACAATGTTCTCCTGTGTGGGCACATATGCCAAGCTGAACTCCCCAGCAGAGAACCTCTCCCTAACATAGTGATAATACACCTCAATGTGCTTAGTGCGAGCATGGAACACAGGGTTCCTCGCAACTGCCAATGCGCTCTGAATGTTAGTGAAGATAGTGGTGGCAGAATTCTGACCAACACCCAAATCAGCCATAAGGCATCTGAGCAACACACACTCAACAGTAGCTGTGAAAGCTGCCCTATACTCAGCCTCACAACTGGAAGTGGCCACAGTAGGCTACTTCTTGCTCAACCAAGATATACATGAGCTACCAAGCATGAAGCAAAAGCCACTAGTGGACACACGAGTGTCATAGCAACTAGCCCAATCAGAGTCAGAAAAAGCATGCAAATTTGGCGGTAGTGATCCCCCCTTGGGATAAAACAACCCAAGTAGCTGAGTACCACTCAAGTAGCGAAAGATGCACTTAACCGCCTGCCAATGCTTGACTCTTGGGCAATGCATAAATCTGCTCATCTGTGAGACAGCGAACTAAATATCTGGCCGAGTAATGCATAAGTAAATCAAGCATCCAACATCCTGCTAATAGAGAATAGCATCAAATGCATCAAATGCATCATGAAGACTCAATCATAAACCTGTCTCCATAGGAGTGGCAATAGGCTTACAGTCTTCAAGGCCAAAATGCTGCAATAATGTGTCAATATATTTCATTTGACACAAAGCCATTCCACCATCAACTTGCATAAATTGAATGCCCAAATAGTGATGCAAATGCCCCAAATCAGACATCTCAAATGAGGCATGCAAATCAGCCTTAAAATCAGCAATATGCTTCTCAATAGGACCAGTGAGCAGCATGTCGTCAACATAGACAACAATGATCAGAAGCACATCATTAGCACGCTTAACATATAAGGTGCTTTCAGTCGGACTATTCTCAAAACCATGTGCAATCAGATAGGCATGTATCTTCTCATGCCAAGCATGTGGTGCTTGCTTTAAACCATATAATGCCTTCTTTAACCTGCACACCTGGTTTTCATGCCCTTTCTGCACAAAGCCACGGGGCTGAAAAACATACACTTCTTCATGCAAGTCACCATTCACAAATGCAGTTTTAATGTCCAGCTGATGTACATTCCAACCATGATGGGCTACAAGTGCACAAATGCTCCGAACAGTAGTCATACGGCATGTAGGTGCAAAGGTCTCATCAAAATCAATGCCTCTTTCATACGCATAATCCTTTGCAACAAGCCTAGCCTTATACCTGTTAACTGTACCATCAAGTTTACGCTTCAGCTTGTATACCCACTTAGTGCCAATGGCCTTCTTGCAAGGAGGCAAGTCACGTAAAGACCAAGTACCATTCTTCATTATTGCATCATATTCAGATTGCATAGCAGCCATCCAATTTTCTGAATTTTGTGCTTCATCAAACAAAACAGGCTCATTCTCATCACAGAGACTAGATGCAGCCATAGCATAGCAATCTGATGCAAAAGAGGCACTATGAGAGCATGAACGAGTACAATATGACAGAGGTGCATCTAATTTGTTGTCACGCAAAGTCTGCACCAGCCATTTTGGCATAGTTTTTGCCTGCTCAATATTAGCTCTCTCATCAACTAGTGCATCATGTAAATCTGCATCAAAAATGGAATGATCTGCATCATCACATGAAACCTGCAAAGGCTGAGAAGTTGCCTCATTAGGACCAGCACTAGATTGTCCACCTGTAAAAAGAGGCATCAAAGTATCATATATGTCTTTGGAGCTAACAGATGTCTCCTTAGTACATGAAAGCAATGGCTGAATAGCATCTTCCACAAAAACAACATCATGGCTAACCAGAATGTGTTTAGTCTGTGGATGATACAGACGATAGCCTTTACTTTCAGAACTGTACCCAACAAAAATACATTTTATTGCTTTATCATCCAATTTTCTGCGATGTTGTTCATGCACTAATGCGTATGCCAAACAACCAAAAACACGCAGATGAGCAACAGATGGCTTGCGATCATGCCAAGCCTCATATGGAGTGATAGACTGCAGCGGTTTAGTAGGACACCTGTTTAGTACATATGCAGCACACATGATAGCCTCAAGCCAGAAACTATGAGGTAAAGCCTAACTCTTGACCATACACCTCGCCATCTCCATGAGAGACATGTTCTTCCGTTCAGCAACTCCATTCTGCTGATGTGGATACGGCACTGTACACTGGTGTTTTATCCCACGTTCAGCCAAAAATGCATTAAAATCAGAAGACATATATTCCCCCCCTCGATCAGAACGGAGGGTGCCCATTTTACATGCTGACAGATTTTCAGCCAAAACCAAAAACTATTTGAAGCACATGAACACTTCGGACTTTGACTTCAATGGATATACCCATGCATGCCTGGCAAAATCATCAATGAAAGTCACGAAGTAAAGAAAATTCAAAAAAGAAGGTGTCTGCATAGGACCACAGACATCACTATGTACAAGTTGCAATTTCTGAGTAGCCCGAACTGAACCATCTTTTGGAAAGGATGAACGCTGCATTTTGCCCAGAATACAGCCTTCACAAACATGTTTTCCAGGTGCCTCAAGTTTGGGCAACGAGGACACCATTTCAGATTTCTGCAGGCGTAACAAACTAGCAAAATTCAGATGACCAAAGCGTGTATGCCAAAGCTTTGCATGTGACATAGCGTGTGAATCATTTACTTCACATGCCAAATCATTTACAGATCTTTCATAGTCTATGAGCTTATACAGCCCACGACATAAAATGCCAGAAGCAATAATCACATCGCCATTTGACAGATCATGAACTATACACCTGTCATCAACAAATTTCACAACCAAGCCAATCTTGGCTAATGCAGAAACTGATAACAGGTTCTTTTTGATCCCTGGCACAAATAAAGCATCTGACAAAGTGAAAGAACTACCATCAGCAGTAGTCAAAATGATCTTACCAACTCCCATAACAGGATAAGAGGAGTTGTTGGTGCATGTAATAGTATTCCCTGTAGGGGCAGGCTCGAGTGAAGAGAAGAAATTGTACTGCGAGGTAATATGTTTGGTCGCCCCACTGTCAAAATACCAAACATCTGAGTCTACTACAGACATGCACTGCTCATGAGAAGATGGTTCAAAACTGTGGACAGTAGTAAACGCCCATTCTTTTTCCTGCACAAGATTTGCAGACTCTGTTTTTGGTGTAGAGGCCTCTGCAACAACCATTCCATCCTCTTTCTTCTTTGCCTCTTTAGCAACCAGTTTTGAACAGTTCTTTATGATATGATTATTCCCTTTACAGTACTTACAAAACAATTTCTGCTTTTCTGATTTCTTCTCATCTTTATCTTCCTTCTTCGAATATGCCGAATTAGTAGAATTCTGTTTACTAGCTGAAGAGCTCCATTTTCCTTTTCCCTTCTGACTAGGTAGGAAAGCTTGATCTGCAACTTGCATAATGGACCTGTTCTGCCTGGACTGATCTTCTTGCAACAGAACATAGACTAACTCCTCAAATGATAAGGCATTCGGATTGCATTTCATATCATCAAACGAAGAGTAGAAGCAAAGCTCTGATATGAATCAGGAAGACCATTCAGAACGGTCTGCACAAGTGAGCTATCTGGTATAACCTCATCAACAGAAATCAATTGTTCCTTCAAGTCTTTGATCTTCATTAGGAAACTGTCCATAGAGTCACCTTCATTCATGTGCTCACTCTCCAACTGTTTTCGGAGGTAAGCAACACGAGCCTCATTCCTAGCTTGGTACAATGTGGTAAGTGTATCCCAAGCATCCTTAGTTGTTCTACAAGAGTGAATGTGAGGAATAATGATACGTTTGACAGACAAAGCTATCAATGCATGTGCCTGGGCATCTCTGCCATCCCATCGAATCTGCTCTACAGTAGGTGTAGCAAAAACAGCAGCACGAATAGGAATATGCGGAATATCATCTTCAACACCATCTTCATCAGCTCCAACACCTGTATTTGTAGTACCTATAGTCATAGGTGTAACAGGACGTCTTTCAACACCCTGCACAATGTTCCACAATCCTTTTGCAACCAATACATGTCGCATCATATAAGCCCATAATGGGTAGTTGGTACCATCCAACTTATCCTCAACAACCAACATACGGAATACATCACTACTTTCAGCCATGGCCGGTGACTAAAATACCTTGATGCAGAAAATTGACTGTATCTCAAAAAGTTGAACAAAACTGCCCAGACAAGTTCCGCTAGACCTATAGCAGACTTTGAGACGCTTAAACTGGCGAACAGAAACTGGTATATACCTTTGGCACAAAAAGATGAAATAGCCTGCACAAGCACTGCGATAGTGCGTTCGGAGGCCGAAACGAGCCTAGATCGCGATTTTGGCACCACAAAGCGAAGCAGTTTTGATCTTGGAAACACGCTGAGTATGCTCACCAAAATTCGTGCAATTCCGAGATTGCAAAGGGAGGAGTGTCGACGGCACCCTAGATGAAGCGACGACCTGCTCTGATACCAATTGTTGGAGATAAACGTCTGCAGAAGCACACGAACAGCACAAGGAAGAAGAAGAACTTTGGAGCACAAACACACAATACTGAATGTATTACTAGAGAATGTACAAAGATAAGTAGCCCATTAGGGCAATAGGCGTATATACAAGCCGGGGGAAAGAAAACCTCCTAAAGAGGAAAAAAAGTGCCCCGAGGGTCCTCGAGTGTCCACACACATCACTACCTAAATATATCAACAATAAATATGTCATAAATGTTTTCTTTAAATAATTAATAATTAAAATTCACATGCATGAAGAGCCTCAAATCCATTCTTTTTGCAATGGAATTGATTTTATGATCATTTCTTTTAACTATAATATGTGAATTTAAACATAGGACCTTTCTAGAAAGATTTATAAATATCCATCAGTGGGTTATGTAACTCGAGAACTAAACTTCTCTCAGAAAAATAGTGCTCAATCATTTTCATATATAAAATGATGCTAATCTATGAGTATAAATAACGTTAAGAAGGACATGTTACCTTATACTTGTGGCATAAGAACTTGTCTAAACTATGTTTTTTCTTCGAAATAAAAAAGATTCCAATCAAAGGGGTAAACATAGTTAATATAGCACTTAAAGTCATTACCCTTCAATTAACTCAATACCATTGTCTAAGAGAAGTCATCCTTGTCTAAGAGAAGTCAGTAGTTTAATCCTCTTTCGAACATGAGTGAAATTAGGAGAAATGTGAGCTTCCTTTAGGCTATAAATAGTTTATCATTTGAATTGAGACCCTTTTGTCCTTCCAATCTCTTAATTGAGAGCCTTTTGTCCTTTGGCTCTTACACTCAGTGCTCGCTAATAAAAAAAATTGAAAGTCAATTGTCCCTAAGAATAGAAGATCTTTGCTAGCCTCCAAGAAAGTCATTTCCTTGTCTTTCGTTAACCCATCCAACATGTTTACAGGTTCAATAATTTGTGGAAGGTGGTGGCAATCAGAAGGTGCTAAGTGATCTAAAGATACCATTAGTGGGACTTGAAGTTGCAAATCAATAAGACTTTAAGCTAGTTGAAGTCCAAGACCATAAATTGATCTAACTTTTGGATTTTTGAACTCTTTCTAGTTGTATATCCCTCTTTATGGGATGTAGATATTCCTTATAATAAAGCCATTGAAAGCGAATGTGATTTTTTAGCTCTTTCTAATTGTATATCCCTCTTTATGGGATGTAGATATTTCTTATAATAAACCCATTCAAAGCACATCATTCACCTCAGATAGTTCTTTTTCGTAAAAGAGTGGGAAAATTGTTAAGGGATTCATATGAAAAGGACACCTCAACTGCTCTTAGATGTGAAGGATTTTAGGAAGGGTACGTTTTTGGAGTTTGAGGTTTGCAAATGCACACAAAGAGTACAAGGAAGAAGAAGAAGCTTGGAGAACAACACACAATACTGAATGTATTACCTGTCACGAGGAAGGAGATAAGGAAGAGAGCTCACAGACACACTCTCACTCTCAAGGAGAAGCACACACACAGATTGAGGCAAGGAAGAATGATCTTCTTCTTCTTCTTCTATTACATAAAAGGAATGTACAAGAATGACCTAAAAACAACAATACAACCAGTGCAATATATAAAGACCAGTACATAAGGAAAAACCTAATGTCCGCGAATGAGTGAGCTGGAAAGAAACAAATGTGCCATCACTCTCGGTAGATAAATCTAATAAAGCTCAATGAAGTATCCCTGACATATACTGGCGTGACCACTATACATGTCAGAGAAACAAAAAACTGGTACGTGTCATCCTAGATCATCACATGTTGAGCTTGATATCTCAACACTCCTCCTCAAGCTCAATGCCATATCCTGTAATCCAAGCATCTTCCAAAACTTCTTCAACTTCTCAGCTTCAAGTGCTTTGGTGAAGATATCAGCAACCTGCTCATCTGTTCTCACATAAACAAGATCAATATCACCTACTAATATCTTCTTTCTGATGAAGTGATAATGTACCTCGATATGCTTTGTTCTAGCATGGAAAACAGGGTTCCGTGCTAACTGTATGCTGCTAAGATTATCACAATAGATAGTGATAGGCTTTTGCACTTCCACACCTAAATGTGCAAGTAACATCTCCAGCCATGATGCCTCACATGCTGCCATTGCAGCACCTCTATACTCAGCCTCTGTACTCGACAAAGCAACAGTGGGTTGCTTCTTACTGCTCCATGTAATAGATGCACCTCCAAGTGAGAAAAGAAAGCCACTAGTAGATCTTCTATCTAGAGTACTACGAGCCCAATCTGCATCGGTGTATCCATGAACCTGCAAATCTACACCAGCTTCATAAAACAATGCATAATCCAAAGTAGCACTCACATAACGTAGAGTGCGCCTCAGAGCATCCAAATGTGGCTTCCTGGGAACCTGCATAAACTGACTTTCAAGTCCAATAGTGTAGATTAAATCAGGCCTTGTAATTGTAAGTTATATAAGACTTCCCACAATTTTCCTGTACATAGTAGCATTTTCCAATGCTTCACCTGATGTAGTATCCAATTTCAAATTCTGATCTAAAGGCATAGAAATTGTCTTACAATCAGCCATACCATACTTTTGCAGCATATTCAAGGCATATTGCCTTTGCGACATCCATATACCTGTTTTTGTATGTATAAACTCAATGCCCAAGAAATAGTGCAGCACACCAAGATCTTTCATGTCAAATTCCTGCATAAGAAGTTTCTTTACCTCTTTGATGCTTTCTTCATTATCACCACCTACAATCAGATCATCAACATAAATAGCCACAATAGTGATGCCATCATCAACCTTCCTTGCATATAGTGAGTGATCTGCATCACACATAGAAAACCCAATGCTGGTTAAGTATTCAGCAATCCTTGCATGCCATGCACGCGGAGCCTGCTTTAGCCCATACAAAGCCTTTTGCAACCTGCAAACATATTCTGGATGCTTTGAATCTTCATATCCTTGTGGTTGGTCCATATATACTTCTTCCTGTAACTCACCATGTAGGAAAGCACTCTTCACATCCATCTAATGCAAAGTCCATCCTTTTGCTGTAGCTAATGCAACAAGTGTTCTGACAGTAGACATTTTAGCTACAAGGCTGAATGGTTCCTCATAATCAATGCCATATGTCTGTGCATAACCTTTAGCTACCAATCGTGCTTTATACCTGCTTATGCTACCATCAGCATTATGCTTTACCTTGTAAACCCATTTGCAGCCTATGGATTTCTTTCCTTGCGGCAATGGAACCAGCTTCCATGTATCATTTCCATAAAGTGCAGCCATCTCCTCATCCATAGCTTTTTCCCAATCTGCATTACCAATTGCTTCTTCAAAACAAGAAGGTTCAGCATCTTGTATTACCTTTGTCATGTAGGCACAATGGCGAGCCATGTAACTATCATATGTCAATTGTTGCACTGAATTATGCATCCTCCCAGATCTTCTTGGTCCTGGGTCACTTCTTCTTGTATCATCTGCATGTGCCCTTCTTACTCCTGGAGTCTTCACAGAGGGCAATCCAAGTTCCTCATCAAGACTCTTTTCTGAATCGCTTGAATCTCCATCAACATCTTCAAAACCTGCACCTGTTTTACTACCAGTAGAAAGCTTTTCTTTACCTTTCTTGGATGTATTTGATGAATTTGCTATACTGAAATTTCCATGCAATCTTCCACTCCATGGATTTGAGTTGGAACTATTGCTTGGTGATGCATCTGGTCCACTCAAAACTTGAGATTCTGCACTAGATTTTTCAGCATTTTCTTTGTCATTTGGTTCAAGATTCAGTCCTTCTTTGGCATCTGCATATAAGCTTGACATTTCATCAAATACCACATCTCTGCTCACCTTCACTTGTCATGTGAGTGGGTTATAACATTTGTACCCCTTTTGCTCAAGGGAATATCCAATGAAGACACATTTTTCCGCTTTCGGATCAAGCTTCATCCTCAACTCATCTGGAACATGTACATATGCAATACAACCAAAAACTTTTAGATGTGATACATTTGGCTTTTTACCTGTAAACTTCTCTTCAGGTGTAACTTGATGTACAGCAGCAGTCGGAGTTCTGTTCATGATGTATACAGTAGTGTGCACAGCTTCTGCCCAATAACAATGAGGCATATTCTTCTCAGCCATCAAGGCTCTTGCTATTTCTGCAATATGTCTATTTTTGCATTCAGCAACACCATTCTGTTGTGGTGTGTACCTGCATGAAAATTGACGCCGAATTCCATGATTTTTTAGAAAACTGCTGAACTCATTTGACATGTATTCACCTCCTCCATTAGATCTTAATGTTTGAATGTACTTCCCTGTCTGCTTTTCCACCATAACTTTAAAATTAAAGTAACATAAAACCTGCAACCGCCCATAGATGTGGTCTTTGCTGGATCCCAAACATCTGTATGTACTACTTCTAGTACATTCTCACTAACATGCTTGTCATGTGGAAATGATGCTCTTGATTGTTTACCAAATTGACATGCTGCACATACCTTTTTCATTTCTGCAACTTTGAAATTTGGTAGTCCATGGACAATCTCCTTTGACTGCATCAGTTTCAACCTTTGCAAGTTTGCATGTCCAATCAGCTTGTGCCATATCTCTATATCTGCAATAACTCCTGCACCTTTCGCAAACATGGTTGCATTCATTTCAGGAATCTTCACATTTAAGGTGAACATCCTACCCACTTTGTTTCCTTTGGCAACCAATCGTCCATCCTGCTTGTACTCTTCTACATATAATCCATCAACATTGAACCTGACTTGTAATCCCTGGTCAACCATTTGTCCAACAGAAACCAGATTCTTTGTTATATTTGGAACATGCAGCACATCAGCGAGATGTTTTACCTTTCCATCCTCCATAGACAATGCTATGTTTCCTGTATGCTCAATAGGATGCGATGTGTCATCACCTGTTTCAACATATCCAGGAACTGGCATTTTCTGTAAACTACTAAACCATTCTACATGACTGGTCATGTGATTTGAAGCACCTGAATCAACATACCAGACATTATCATTTGATTTTGAAACACCAGCAGACATCGTATTCATCATGTGATGTTGAACCATAAACAGCTTCTCAAAATCATCTGCACTTGTGGATGCATAGTTGTTTTGCTGCCTTCTGTTATTTTGATTCTTTAACCTGCAATCACGTTCAAAGTGTCCAGGTTTACCACAATTCTAGCATCCTTTACTATCATTACCTGAATCATTTCTTTGAAAATTTATGTGACCTCTTTGGATCCCCCTGCCTCGAAACTGTCCTCTTCCTCCTGCATGATTCTGTTGTTGACCTTGGTCTTGGTTACTGTTTCCTCTTCCACTTCCAAAACCTCTACCTATGCCTCTTCCTCTGCCAGAGTAGAATACCTGCTCAGAACTGGGCTTTCCTTGGGAGTTTGAATCCTCACCAAGATTCTTTTCTTCAATCATCAGCATAGAGACCAAATCAGCAAAATTTGGAATAGTCTGTATAGAAGTTCTCAACTGCTTATATGTAGCTTCTAAACCACGAAGGCACACTTCCACCTTATCATCATCATCTACATTCACGCCAATAGATGCAAGTGACTCACATATGCTTTTGATTTTTAGAGTGTAGTCACTTACAGACATGCTCTTTTTCTCCAATGTATGCAGCTCGTTCTTGAGTTGCAATTTCGGTGCCTTTGTATTGGTCTCGTACAAAGTGACCAAACTGTTCCAAGCCTCTTTTGGAGTCTTGGCATCCTGTATGTGTCCAATCATGCTATCCTGTATGCTAACAGATAGCCAATACATTACCTTTCGTGCTCCTTGATTCCATTCCTCATATGCTCTTAACTGTTCTGCAGTCCGATTCCTTTCTAGTAACTGCGGAGCATTTTCATTCTCTCCTTCGATGTACTTCCAGTAGCCTTTTCCCATCAGGAAATTCTTCATTCTGAATCTCCAAGCATGGAATTTATTCCTGTCCAGCTTATCGCTCATAAGCTGACTCATTCCATCTACGTTTGCCATTTCTGCAACAATTCACAACACCGCAACACACTACAAGCAGCACTTCTGCTTGAACACTATCGCAGTATGACGTGACAATTCGATCTCAGAAAAACACAGTTTTCGTGTATCAACAGTACACGGAATTACTTGAAATTCTGAATCTGGAATATATGAGTGTCGCCGAACACAACGCAAGTTATAGTTTCTGAAACTGACTTGGTTTTTCTGTGGGCCCCACCTTGCGGGCTCGAAATAGAGGTCGAGATGGCTCCAAAACTTTGATCTGACAAAAACAAGTGACCCTAAAGGGATAACTCTCGAAAATATTTTGAGGTCTTCTACCTTCACGTAGCAAACGGAGGCTGTTTGTGAAATCGCCTTTTCTCCATGCCTTGCCGCATAGTCTTCACCGTTGCCTTCTCCACGAGCTCTCTACAGCCACGCTGGCTCTGATACCATGTCACGAGGAAGGAGATGAGGAAGAGAGCTCACACACACACTCTCACTCTCAAGGAGAAGCACACACACAGATTGAGGCAAGGAAGAAAGATCTTCTTCTTCTTCTTCTATTACATAAAAGGAATGTACAAGAATGACCTAAAAACAAGAATACAACCAGTGCAATATATAAAGACCAGTACATAAGGAAAAACCTAATGTCCACAAATGAGTGAGCTGGCAAGAAACAAATGTGCCATCACTCTCGGTAGATAAATCTAATAAAGCTCAATGAAGTATCCCTGACATATACCGGCGTGACCACTATACATGTCAGAGAAACGAAAAACTGGTACGTGTCATCTTGGATCATCACATGTTGAGCTTGATATCTCAACATTACCAAGAGAATGTATAAAGGTAACTAACCCGTTAGGGTTATAGGCGTATATACAAGCCGAGGGAAAAAACCTACTAAAGAGGGAAAAAAGTGAACCAATGGTCCTAGTGTGTTCACACACATCACTAGCAAAGTATATCAACAAATAACCCAATAGGAGTGATGTGATGAACAAGGAGCTGGCACTCATGTATAAGGAAAGTACCAAGCTATGTGAAATAAAACCAAAAAAAGGAAGTCATCCAAAGCTTTGTGAAAAGCTTCAAACTTCTCCCTAGGCAGAGCCTTTGTGAAAAGGTCTACAATGTTCTCCCATAGCATATATGCCAAAATGATCTCTCTAGTAGAGAACTCTTCCTTGACTTAATGATAGTGCACCTCAATGTAGTAAGTGCGAGCATGAAGCATAGGGTTTCTTGCAATTGCCAATGCACTCTGACTATTAGTGAAGATGGTGGTGGAAGAAGACTGACCAACACCCAAATCAGCCATAAGGCATATGAGCCACACACACACTCAATAATCATTGTGAAAGCTTCCCTATACTTGCTTAACCACATTCCAATGCTTGACACCTAGGCAATGCATAAACCTAGTCATCTATGAAAAAGCAAAATGAATATTAGGCCAAGTTATGCATAAGTAAATCAAGCATCCAATAGATTGTTGATAGAGAAGAGCATCAAATGCATCTCCAAAATCATGAAGACTCAATCCTAAACTTGTTTCCATAGGAGTGGCAATAAGTTTGCAATCTTCAGGGCCAAAATGCTGTAATAATGGGTTGGTATATTTTGTTTGACACAAAGTTATTCCGCTATCAACTTGCATAAATTGAATGCCCAAATAATGATCCAAAAGGTGCTCTAAGTTGGAATAACCTCAAAATCATGTGCAATCAAGTATGCATGTATCTTTTCATAGAAAACACGTGGTGCTTGCTTCAAAACGTATAATCCATTTTTCAAAGTGCACACTTTTTTCCATGCCCTTTGTGCAAAAAACCATAGGAGTGGAAAACATACACTTCTTCATGTAGTTCATGATTCATAAATGTAGTTCTAATGTCCAACTGATGGGCATTCCAACCATGACCGAGTACAAGTGCACAGATGCTATGAACAGTATTCATTCAGCATGTGGGAGAAAAGCTATCATCAGAATTAATGCCTCTTTCTTGAGCATACCCTTTTGCAACAAGCCTAGCCTTATCCATGTCAACTGTTCCATTAGACTTACACTTTAGCTTGTATACTCACTTAGTCCCAATGGGCTTCTTTGTAGGAGGCAAATCACATAAAGGTAGCTACCATTCTTCATAATAGCATCATTTTTTGATTGCATAGCAACCATCCAATTTTTTGAATTTTTTGCTTCATCAAATGAAATTGTCTCATTCTTATCACAACGAGTAGAGGAAGCCATTGCATAGCAATCTGATGCAAAAAACGCACTATGAGAGCCTAAACAAGTACAAAATGACAAAGGTGCATCTAATTTGCTATCTCACAAAGTGTGCATCAACCACTTAGGCATCAAAAAGTGCATCATGTAAATCTACATCAGAAATGGAATGATCTCCATCATCATGTGAAACCTGTGAAGGCTCACCAATTGCCTTATTAGGACCAGCACTTGACTATCCACGTGTACAAAAGGCAGCAAAGTGTCACACACATCCTTAGAGCTAATAGAAGTCTCCTTGGTACATGAAAGTAATGGCTGAATTACATCTTCCAGAGATAACTAAAATGTGTTTAGTCTATGAATGATATAGACGATAGCCTTTGCTTTAAAAATTTTACCCAAATGAAATACATTTCATTGTATCGTGTGGTCTTCCCGATGACAACCTCCATTTCTAGAGAGTTCTCTACACGCACAAGGAGGTAGCTTCACGGAGAATCATGCATTCTTACCGCCCAGTCGTGTACCCCCGAGATTAATCTCTCTCAATGAGTCCTCCCCACATGGCTCTACACATGGGTGCCACATGGCACTCATGTGTGAACCCATCTAAATGAGTTAAGAGGTGGTTCACATCTCTTCTTAAGCGTTACTCCATATAACATTTCCTTCCCCTTAACTCCATTTTTGTCCTTAAAAATGGTACTGGAAGGTCTAATAGATAGAGATAATCAACAGAATAGTACTCAACTAAATCCCCATGTATTAAAATACATGGTCATGTCTCCGTGTTGTTTCCCTGTATCCTTCCCCTTAAAAAGACCCTTGGGAAGGTAGTCTAAAATTGGGAAACCGTCTTTGAAGGGTGCTAACCCGCTCCCATGTAGCACTATCTTCTCAACTATCTTTCCACTTTACTAAACACTCCTTATATAAGTGACTTCTAGTCCATTTTTCTCTAGTGTGTAGTATGTTCTCAGGCTCATGTGGAATAGATTGAATAGAAATAGGCTCTACTACCTCACTATCTGGAATGAGGTTGTCAGATTCACTAAGCCTTTTCTTAAGCCGGCTAACATGGAAAACTGCATGGATTTGACTATTCTCTGGAATTGGAGCTGGTAAGCCATCTTTCCTATTCTCTTAAGTATTTGGAAAGGTCCGGATAGGGTCCCGTCTTCATGGTTTCAGATCTAGATGGAAATATAAGATAGACTTGCTCTCCCACCTCAAAGTTGATATCTCTCCTTTGAGGGTCAGCATAGGCTCTAGCTCTATCCCGAGCTCTCCTAATGTTGTCCTTAGCAAGCCTAAGCATATCGTTCATCTCTTCCAAGAAGTCCTTTGCAGCTTGAACTTACTCATTTTGCAAGCCTACTACATAACGAGATCTTGGCTGAAACCCATACATAAGCATAAATGGACTATGCCCAGTGGAAGAGTGCTTGGCACTATTATATGCAAACTCTATTATAGGTAAGTACTCTTCCCAATTAGTTTGCCTTTCATTCACATATGCTCGAAGCATATCCCCTAGGATTTGCTTAACCTCTCTGTTTGCCCATCCGACTGTGGATGCTCGGTCGTACTCATGCTAGGTTTCGTATCCAACCTTTTGAAGACTGCTCTCCAAAAGTGGCTAGTAAACTTCTGATCCCGATCAGAAACTATGTATAAAGGAAGACCATATAACTCGTATAGGTTCTCTACAAAAAGTCTAGATCCTCTACTTCCTGCCCCAATTCTACTTCTTCCATTCTAGAATCAGGATCCTCTAGTTGTTCTTTAGATGGAGAAGTGTGTTCCACTATTTGTTTCCCTTTAGATTCCATGTTTCACTTCCCTTCCCCCATTTGCTAACTAGAGTATGTGAAAATGAATGGACGTAAACCTTGAATACGCAACAAGAAGAGAAATTTATCACAAGAGCAATTCCCTGGTACAAAATGAAGTTGCGGAAGCGAAATCCAAGTGATCTTTGAGGCTTGAGGTCGTTGATTTTGAATCCTCACCAGGGCCAAATAAAAATTGAAATGTTCGGTTGGTTCGGAGAGGTTCTAATCACCAAAAACCAACAAGAAAAGTGCCAAAACCATGTAGCAATAGCCCCAACCAGGCAAAACTGAGTAAATCTGAAAAACTTTTAAGATTTGAGAGTCCTCTCGAGTCCACAAAATATAGTCCAAAACATGTACTTCAAAGATATAAAGCTATCCCAAGTGAAAAAAGTGAATTTGGACACCGGATGAAGAAAAACTAGGCCCGAAAGTGGCCACCTAGTTCCTGCTGAAGTGCTACAGAGAGATTTTGGTTGACAAAATCTTGTCCAAATCTAACGATGATGATTTTTCAGCAAAGCTTAGGAGTATAGCTTTGTAATGTGACAAGAATTTGTGAAATGGGATATCGTATGAGCAAGCTATGGTGCACAGAAGCCGGGTATGTCACAAGTAAGAAGTGAAAAGGTTAATCTTCTTGGAAGGGTGACTTTGAGAAGCTCAAAACTAAGGAACTAAAGCTTTTTTAACAAACGTAACTCCCATACCCAATCTCCATAGCCCATACTACATGTATGTACCATCACTTTGCCAAAATTTTGATCAAAGGCATCCCTTTTCCTTCCCCAAATTCAAAAAAAAACTCGATTTGAATAGATTGTAATACCTCCTTCTTGTTCATGAATTTGGAGTGTAGTAGTGTCGACGGAGAGCTTTTTATTCCACATAGGGGGCTGCAAGAGGACAAGTCAAGTAGAGAGCTCCAAGGCTCTTACTCCCATCCAAGAGGGAGGGAAGAGTCAAAGAGGGGGAGCTAAGCTCCCTTGTCGATTGATTCCTGCTCATCCACGGCTCTGGCCCTATTATAGGCTGTCTGTCTGTCTGTGTGCACCTCTGTGTGCTCCCGTGTGGGCCATTCATCACCTTCCCCTCAGCTTTGATGCCAGTATTGTGTGGTCTTCCCGATGACAATCTCCATTTTTGGAGAGTTCTCTACACGCACAACGAGGTAGCTTCACGGAGAATCATGCATTCTTACCACCCAGCAGTGTACCCTAAAGATTAATCTCTCTCAATGAGTCCCCCCCACATGGCTCTACACATGGGTGCCACATGGCACTCATGTGTGAATCCATCTAAATGAGTTAAGAGGTAGTTCACACCTCTTCTTAAGGGTTACTCCATATAACACATTGCTTTATCATCCAATTTCTTGCATTGCTATTCGGGGCATTTGCCAAACAACCACACCATAGATGAGCAACACTTTTTTTGCAACCATGCCAAGCCTTGTATCCATTGCAAGCCTTATATGGAGTGATAGACTACAATGCTTTCGTGGGAAACATGTTAAGCACATATGTTGCACACATAATAGCCTCAAGGTAGAATCTATGTGGTATAGGCTGACTTTTGACCATACAGGTCGCCATGTCCATGGGATGCCTCTTCTTTCTTTTAGTAAGTCCATTTTGTTAAAGTGTATAGAGCATTATACATTGATGTTTTACCCCATGTTAAGCCAAAAATGCATTAAAAGCAGAAGACATGTATTCCTCCCTTGATCAAAATGGAGGGTGCCCATTTTACATGCTGATATATTTTCACCCAAAAGCAAAAACTATATGAATCACATAAATATTTCGGCCATTACTTTCAGTGGACACACCCATGCATGCTTGGAAAAATCATCAATAGAAGACATGAAGCAAAGGTAGTTCCCAAAAGCAGGTGTCTGCATAGGACCACAGACATCATTGTGAACAGCTACAATTTTTTAGTAGCTCAAACTGAACCATCTTTTGGGAATGCGGAATGCTGCATTTTGCCCAAAATACAACCTTCACAAACATGTTTATGAGGTGCCTCAAGTTTGGGCAGAGAGGACATGTTTTCAGATTTCTGTAGGTGTAGCAAACTAGCAAAATTTAGGTGACCAAAGCGTGCATGCCAAAGCTTTGCATCTAAGGTAGCCTAAGAATCATGTACGTCATATGGTGAATCACTCACAAATGTTTCATAGTCTATGAGCTTATAGATCCCACAACATAAATTTCTAGAAGCAATAATAACACCACCATTTGAGAGACCATGGATTGTACGTCTGTCATCAACAAATTTGTCAACCATGCCAAACTTGGCTAATGCCGAAACTAACAACAGATTTCTCTTGATCCCTAGTACAAACTCCCATTACAAGATAAGAGGAGTTGTTGGTGCATGTGACATGTGTATTCCCTGTAGGGGTAAGTTCAAGTGAGTTAAAGAAACTCTAGTGCTAGGTAATATGTTTGGTTGCCCCACTATCAAAGTAACAAGCATCTGAGTCTATTGTAGACATACACTACTCATGAGAAGATGGGTCAAAACTACAAATAGTAGTAAACACCCATTCTTCATTCTCCACAAGATTAGCAGACTCTAGTTTAGGTGTAGAGGCCTCTGCAATCACCATTCCAAACTTTTTCTTCTTTGCCTCTTTTGCAATTATTTTTGGACAAGCCTTTATGACATGATTATTTCCTTTGGAGTACTTGCAAAACAATTTTTGCTTTTTTGAGTTCTTCTTATCTTTTTCTTCCTTCTTTGAATGTGTAGCATTAGCAAATTTTTGCTTGCTAGTAGATGAGCTCCATTTTCCCATGCTCTTCTGACTAGCTAAGAAAGCTTGATCTCCAACATGCATGACCGACCTGTTCTATCTAGACTGATCTTCTTACAACAAAATAGAGACTAACTCCTCGAATGTTAAGGCATTTGGATTGCCTTTCATCATCAGCTGAAGAGTAGAAGCAAATTTCTAATATGAATCTCGAATACGATTAAGAACAGTCGTCACAAGTGAACTATTAGGTAAGACTTCATTAGCACAAATCAACTATTCCTTCAAACCTTTGATCCTTGTCAAAAATCTATCCATGGAATCTCCTTCATTCATGTGCTCACTCTCCAACTCTTTTCTTAGAGGTAAGCAATATGAGCCTCATTTCTTGCCTAGTATGAAGTGGTAGGTGTATCCCAATCATGCTTCGTTGTTTTGCAAGCATCAATGTGAGGAATAATGGCATGTTTAACAGACAAATTTATCAATGCATGTGCGTGAGCATTGTTGGTACAATTAGCAAGCCTAAGAGCTTTGCTAAGATCTTTGCACGAGACACCTGTATTCCTTACTCACATAAAACCTCATGCTTGATAAGCACTTATTCTATTTACCTTGCATAAATGTAGAAGCCAAAAGTGAGTGAGGAATCTTGTAATATTAGGGAACGCATTTCATGACTTTAAGGCTTGGAAACTACTTTCAATCACTCCCCAAATATAGGATCACTTTTAGGTGAGGCAAAATTCAATCTCTATATAGACTCAAGTTGCTGAAATCATGTAGCAAGCAATGTAGCTCTACTCTCAGACGTGGAGGATCCAAGGAATAGACATGAAGTCCAAATAGAAGATGACACAAGACATCCAATTGAAAAGATAGGTAATGGGAAAACTTCAAATGGTAATATGAACCTATTGAGCAAGGTGTTGTATGTGGAAACTATCACCAAGAACCTCATAAATGTAGGATAAATTGTTGAGAAAGGACTGTAGGTCAGATTCACAAAGAATGGAGCATTTTTTTAGGATCCATATCAAGGATTCAAGAGGATAGCAAGAGGACAAAAATCAAGTAGATTATTGACATTGGAACTCCAAAATACTAGAAACATTTCCTTATTCAATTATGGGAGTCAAACTTTATCAGAGTTTGAAATTTGGCACAAAAGGTTAGCTCATATAGGTGAAAGAGCTCTCAAGGAAATCGAGAGGGATCAAAGTGTACTTGGTCTACCAAATATAACCAAAAAAAATATTATCTATAAATGTAGTGCTTGTCAATTTGATAAGTCACATAGACAACCATTCACACAGAAAGGATACATTTATGGAGATCTATTGGTGCTAGTCGATACATATGTATGGGGACCAAGCAAGGAACCTTCAATTTTTGGATCCCGGTACTATGTTTCATTCATTGATGATTGTATCAGATGGACCATATTGTACTTCATGAAGCCCAAGATGAAGTGCTTTCATGTTTCAAGAAATACCTAGCTCTTGTAGAAAATCAAAGAGGTTAAACTTTGAAGAGATTAAGTTCAAATGGAGGGCGGCCTATTTCTCCCATGACTTTGATTCTATCTCCAAGAGAGAGGAATCAAGAGAGAAATCACAACCAGGTATACACTAGAGCAAAAGGGAGTGGTAGAGAGAAGAAATAGAACAATAGTGGAAGCTGCAAGGTCAATGCTAAATGAGAAGAAATTACCCAACTACTTGTGGGCAAAGGCTATATCTACAACCACATACTTGATCGATAGACTCCCATCAAAGGCATTGGATGGCATGACACCATCTAAAGCATGAAATGGCAAAAGACCTAGCCTTGATCATTGTAGAATTTTTGGGTGCATAGCATATGCACACATACCTTCACAAATTAGAGGAAAATTGGATCCAAAGGCAGAGGTGCATCTTCATTGGTTATTACCTTAATCATAAATTTATAGGCTATAAAATCCAAGCAACAAAGGGTTCATTGTAAGTAGAGATGTTATGTTTGATGAAAACAAATATTGGTTTGAAGATGATTGCAGGAGAATCAAACTTCCCTAGACTTTCCAACATTAGCAAAGAAGAATGAGCTTACACTTGAAGCATCAAGTGATTTTGATGATGATTAGAAGACTCCAAGAAGGGAATTCAATTCTTGGAACTCCAAAGGCAAAGCCAAAGTTCATGAATTGAGCAATGTGGCAGAATCATCTCAACAAACTATAAGAAGGTCTAGTAGAGAGAAAAGGAAGCCAAAAAGTATGGATATGATACTTAGTCACTAAAGACTCAATATATGTAGCACATGATTCAAGCTCTAAACTTTCTTTCTATGAGGAATCCAAGAAGAAGCCAGAATGGAGAAGTTACATGGAGGAAAAAATAGAAGTGTTACAAGAGAATCAGACCTGGGACTTGGTACCCAAGACTTCATCTATGAAGGTCATTGGTTCAAGGTGGATATATAAGGTAAATTAGAATTTGAATGGTTCGATTAGAAGGTACAAAGCAAGTTCTATGGCACAGGAGTTTGCACGAACCCAAGGTATTGATTACGGAAAAAATGCCTACTATTAGAGTACTCATGAGTGTTGTGTCTTCCAAGAATTGGAAGATATATCAAATGGATGTTAAAAATGCTTTCATAAATGGTTGGATATTAGCGGAGGTATATATGGCTCAACCTCATGGTTTTGAGGATCAATCATAACTTGAACATGTGTGGAGGTTGTGGAAAGCTTTGTATGGCTTGAAGCAAGCTCTTAGAGCTTGAAATCACAGACTTGTTACTTATTTGCAGTATAAAGGTTTTAATGTAAGCAAGGAAATTCCTTCCCTCTTCATTAAGAGGAATCATTTAGAAGTCATATACCTTTGTGTATATATTGATGATATAATCATTATAGTAAATGATGTAGAAGGAATCAGAAAGATTAAATCTCAAATGAAGGAGGAGTTCAAGATCAGTGATCTTGGTTTACTCACATACTTCCCAGGATTGGAAATAGTATATACAGAGAATAGTACGTTCCTCACACAAAGGAATTACATTGGAGATATGCTCTCTAAATTCAAGATGGAGAATACAAAGGTTGCAGGTACACCCATGGAGGTAAATTTCAAGTTAAGTGCTCATTAAGGTGAGCTAATTGAAGATATAACTAGCTATCGGAGTCTAGTTGGAAGCCTAAAATATGATACATTAACTAAAGTAGATATTTGCTATGGAGTAAGTGTGTTGAGTCAATTCATGCATACTCCAACAAAGCCTCACATGCAAGAAGTCAAGAGAATCCTAAAGTATTTGAAGGGCACAATCAATGAAGGAATATACTATCCATATACATTGATATAGATGTTAAGCTCTCCTCTAATGAAAATTGGGAGGCTCTAAAGATGATAATGGAAGCACATCTGGATACCTTAATTTTGCAGGTACAAAATTGATCTCATGGTCTTCCAAGAAGCAACCCATAGTTAAACTTCTTTCATCAACAGAAGCTGAGTATAGAGGACTTGCAAATGCTACACAAGAAGCCATGTGGATTAGAACCCTATATTCTGATTTAGGGTTGAACTCTTCAACTCAGCATATATTTGGAGATAATATTAGCTCATTACATCTTGCTACTAACACAATCTATCATGCCACGACTACACACATAGAAGTTCATTATCATTATGTCAAAGAGAAAATTATGAGCAAAGAGATTCAACTCTCATATGTATCAACTCATCAACAATGTGTAGATATGATGACAAAGGCCTTGGATGGAATCAAATTAAATAGATTCAAATCTATGATTGGATTTCAAGAAATCTTGAAGGATTGAAGACTCAACCATCTTAGGCTTGAGGGGAGCTATTTGTGCAATTAGCAAGCCTATGAGCTTTGCTAAGATCTTAGACTACACACCTATATGTCTTACTCACATAGAACATCATTCTTGATAAACACTTATTGTATTTACCTTGGATAAATGTAAAAGTCAAAAGTGAATGACAAAGTTCAAGTATCATTGAGATCTACTCTTCTAGATTAGCTTGAGTCAATTTGAAAGCACAATGAAAAACGGGCATAGCACCCATGGGAACCCTCAAGTTTCACAAAAGAGGAGTTGAATGCCTAGCAATTGTTAGGATACAAAGACCGAAGGTTTGATAAGATAGACACAAAGAAGGGATGATCCTAATTAGGGCAGAAGCGATTACTAATTTGACTCAGGTAGCTTGAATGCCCAATGGCCCCTGGAAATAGCTGATTGACATCTCACCATCCAAGTGGTTAGGGACACCTGATCACAATTTGGAAGGGTTAAAGCCGAATCCTCGACCTTGAAAGGCAAAGGGCCCAACCAACTCAGCTAACATGTTCGGACTTCAACTACAAGTTCATCATCCCTTCTCCCTTCCCTTAGAGAATGAAGAATTCTAAGAGTAATAACCTTTCTATGCATTCCAGGACTTTGTAATCCACGATGATGAGTGGATTCAATCCATGCTAGTGAAATGAAGGAAGAAACACTTCTCGGTGTTGCTTGAATGAACAGCAAGTCGGAAATCCAAGCGAAAGGTTCTTCCTACGAGAGTGTCGTGATCATAAAGGGTATAGAAAGGCGAAAGGGAGGTTTCGTAACCGTCAATCACCGCAGTGTTGACGTTCCTATGGTCACGGGGATGGGCAACATGCCTAAAGATTCCATGGGACGCTCGTCGCGCTGGCGATATCTCGCTGCGACTCGTTGGATACCATTTCCTCTGTAGCAGGCCGCCATGCAAAGTCTACTAGAACGCCGTTGACTCTGTAGCAGCCATGTGCGTATAATTTCCGCATACTCTCGGCGATACAAAACCCACAGCAGCGCTGGGACGAAGCAGGAGGGATCAACTCGAAGGAAGAGGCTCCAAGAAGCAGAATCTTACCCCAATCGATAAGGCGTGGAAATTTCATTAGTCGACACACCGTGACTGAACGTGGCGATGGCCGGCATCAGTAACCTTCTTCTCGTCGTTCTGAACGTATTAACTACGCTACTGGGTATAGCCGTCGCGGGGTTCGGCGCGTGGCTCCAAACAAAGAGCTCTGAGACATGCCTGCAAGCTTTCCACACGCCGATACTTGTGTTCGGGGTCTTCGTCGCTGCCATCTCCATTCTAGCTCTGGTATCCGCATTCTTCAAGATCGGAATACTTCTCAGGATCTACCTGCTGTTCATGCTTGTGCTCATTCTGGCGTGCATCGCCTTCGCAATCTTCTCGTTCGTCATCACCCACAAGAGCGCAGCTCAAGCCGTCTCCAAGATCGGCTATAAGCAGTACCACATTGCAGATTACTCTAATTGGCTGCAAGACCACATCGAAGACCCAAGTATATGGCTCCAAATCCGCGCCTGCCTCCGTGACTCCGGTATGTGCTTCTACAGCTACGCCAGCAACACTGCTTTCCTCTCCAGTGTCGTCAACTATCTTGCCGCAGACACGTTTGTAAGTGACCTCTGTATCTACACTGATAAACGTGGATGTAGATCAAAGAACTTAGCTTTGCTTTGATGAAAGTAAATGCAGGTTGAAATATGCAGAATCATATATACAGAGTTTAGAAGGACAGCACAATATCACATACATGAACGAACCAATACATTACTACACACACATACACATTGCCCACATATACGTACATAAATACGTTTATTCACACATGCATGCATACATATGCGCACATATACATACAAAATGCAGGTTGAAATATGCAGAACCATATATACAGAGTTACAAGGACAAGCACAATATCACATACATGAACGAATCAATCCATTACTATACACACACATACATGCCCACATATACGTACATAAATACTTTTATTCACACATGCATGCATATATATGCGCACTATACATACAAAATGCAGGTTGAAATATGCAGAACCATATATACAGAGTTACAAGGACAGTACAATATCACATACATGAACGAATCAATACATTACTCTACACACATACATGCCCACATATGCGTGCATAAATGTGTTTATTCACACAGGCATGCATACAGATGCGCACATATACATACACATGAATAAGTACATGCATGCATGCGTAAAAGCAAACATATATACAGATATTCATCGATACATAGACACGTACATTCACATACATGAACGAATCAATACATTATTACACACACACATGCCCACATATGCGTACATAAATGCGTTTATTCACACATGTATGCATACATATGCGCACATATACATACACATGATGAATAAGTACATGCATACATGCGTAAAATCAAACATATATACATATATTCATCCATGCATACACACGTACATTCATACATTTCAACATATATGCACCCATGCATACGTAACTATGTAAATACAGTCGTGGATACACAAGGAAATTCCACCGTTTACATCAAGATCAACACATTCATGCAGAGCTTATAATACTTATTAACATCAACACATTCATCCAGAGTTGTGACTAACTATTTCTCTTTTCACGTGATTGTCATGTGAAATATATTCTTTGTAGATAATTAAATGTTTTAATTCACTTGATTAACGCTTAATGAAAAAATTTGGAGTAAGCACTGCTGAGAGTTACACTTTCACATTACATGGTTTATGCAATATAGATACATTTTGCAGAATGGATGTTGTGGCCCGCCAGACGTATGTGGATACACAGAGTCGAATGGGCAGTATTCTAGTCCAACAAATTCAGGTGCAGATCCTGATTGCTCGACCTATAACAACGCTATAGACACAAGATGCTTCGATTGTAACGCATGCCCAGCTGGAGTGATGGAGTCCATCGTAACAAATTGGAAGAAGCTTGCCATTGCCATCGCTATCCTTGCAGCATTTTTAATACTAATATATTGTATTGGATGCCAAGCATTATGATTCTATGTTGTAAAACTAATATAGGTTCATGAAAATGAATATCAAAACAAATGTACACAATAAAACCTTGAATGGAACAATTTTCAAGAGAATAGGTCGAATTTTCACAAGACGAATAGTTATTCTCGACTTTGAAGAACTGCTTGAATTTTTCAATCACAGATTTTCATGATTCTGTATTCCTAAGACTTCTTAAGTTCAAAAAATCTCAAAATCACAGTTAGATTACATAATTATATGAAGCGAATTTGTGAAAGAAATCAAATTTAAATGAGTTTAACTATCAACGAAATATACACATTAGGTAAAAAAGTAGAAAACAATATTTTGAAATAGTTATAACATGCAATTAAAAGGAATAATAACAAAGTTATATTTATTTCATCTCATCACTGGAAGTTTTTCATAATTAATATCTCGAGGTTATAACTTCTTATGTACACCTAATTCTTTCATATATTATTCGATTTTGCAAAGATTTTAAAGGTAAGAGGTTGATTTCCAATAGTATACATAATATATAGATACGTTAATACATTAATACGAATGCATTCATGCATACATACACTTACATATGCATGCATAGATGCATACATGTATACATACATACATGCATATATACATGCATACATACATGCAAACGTACATACATACATACATGCATACATACATACATACATACATACATACATACATACATACATGCATCATACATACATATATACATACATACACAAATACATATATACGTACACACATACATGCATAGATACATACATACAAACACTTATGCATACAAACATACACACATACATATTGAGAATATGAGCTCTAACCTTGAAAAGTAAGATACAAATTTGACGGTTGGCACCTGAAACCAACTCTTCCATATGTCTCTAGATGTAGAGCACAGCTTCTCCAAGAGTATATGAACTCTTCCTCCAACATAATATCTCCTTGATCACCAAGTGACTCCTTGAGTAATTGAGAGATACTCAAATAATGAACTTGATCATCTTATATACATTAGTGTGCTTCTTGAAAAGGACCTTCAAAAAGCAATACTTAACAGCGATCATTACGATCTCTTATTTTTACCAAACATTGCAAAAAGCTAGTTTTAGCTTAGATTTTTATTTGAGTGCCCAAAAGTTTTCTTTTCCCAAATGTGTTGCACCTGGGATTCAAAACCATGTCGATACTTTGAGAGGTGTTTGTTTTAGCCACAATTCTAGCGTGCTTTTCTCATATGAAAACTACTAAAGACTACTACATAAGCTGAGGATTTTAAACCTATTGACATTGTTTCCAACTATCCATGAGGGTCCTAATCCTATGGAGTGTACTGAATCCATAGCATTGGTGACTCGTAGATGTTGTAAGTACAAAGAATTGGTTCCCCAATCTTGCACTATGTGCAATTATCACATGAATGGTCCACCTGAAAGCATCTCATAGGCATGGTTCCTACTAAAATCACATATGGTGAATGTGTCCTCAAACTCTATGCCACAAGTGGTGAGATTTATGCCTTCAAGTAGCCCTAAACACAGCTTCTCAATGTGACCATCTACCATTTGCAATTTCATCCTCATTTACTTGAGTGTTGGCTTGCCCCAAAGTTTCCATATAAGGACGTGGTAGCAATGGGAACTCTTGCACTTGAGTCCAAGATTGATTTGGTGGTATACCCCTGATAGGTAATAGGGAGATAGGTATTCCTTCCTCTCCCTCACTCATATCTCCTATCTTGTCCAAGGGTATCTCACATACTCTCTTATGTGTCCCTACATGAGAGGGTGGTTTAGCTACTTCTAGCACTTGATTCACTATATGCTTGCATAGTTCAAATTTGACTTTTAATATCTCCTCTGTGGTGAAGTGACATTGTACCTTAGTATTCTTTACCACATCTGTGTTCCTAGATATGAACGGACTAATCCCTATGGATCAATGTTTCACACTCTCTCCCCCTTCTAAAGATAATTGTCCTCAATGATCAATGAGGGAAAGTACTTGCGAACCAGAGCTTCTTATTCCCAAGTACACTCAGTAAGTGGTAATCCTCTCCATGCTACTAGATTCTCTTGGATGACAGGATTTCTCAATCGCTTGTGTCTCCTATCTAGTATCATGCTTGGAGAATGATTTGTGCTTTTACTTTCTTGCAAAGAAACAATACCTTCTATTAGATTATCCTCCCTAGAGATATACTTCCGAAGTTTACTAACATGAAATACTACATGAACTCTACAATCTGGGGGAAGCTTTAATAGGTATGCACCTTCATTTAGCTTTTTAACTATCTTCCAAGGTCCACAAAACCTTGGTGATAGCTTAGTACACTTCCTTGTGGAGAGTGAAGTAAATATAGCTCATACATGATGAAAGACTCCATATCCCTCCTCAGAGGATCTAGGAGATCTCTTCCTATCAGTGTACTCTTTAGCCCAATCAGCTGCTTGCTGCATCTTGGCTTTAGCTATTTTGAAATTTGTTTGGGACGTTCAGTAGGAACTCCGAAGCACTAGAACATTTCTTTGGCATGCCTATGGTACTAAGAGCATTGGGATTCATGCCATAGTTCATCTCAAAAGGAAACTCAACTAGTGGAAAATACTATCCCAATCTATCTATATGTCAGACACATATGCCCTCAACATGTCCTCTAAAGACTGGTTGACCCTCTTGGTCCTATGAATATGACATCCCTATCTGAAACTATGGATGTCACCAACCCATACAATCTGAAGACATGTTGGATAAACAACTTCGCTACCTGTGGATCAAATGGACTGATCCTTGTGGATCATAATGGACTGACCCCTGTGGATCAATGATCCCTGTGGATCTCATGCACGGATCCATGTGGATCTCATGCACGGATCCCTATGGATCAATGTATAACACTCTGATCCATTTATGGAGTTCCTATCATCTCCTGTGTGGGTATGAACGGATCCCTATGGACCAAAGTCATGATCCCTGTGGATCATCTGACCCACAGACTTACCCTGCTTGCTCGGTACAAACCTTGCCTCTCTGTGTATCCTGGCCATTCTAGAGTTCTTCGCCTACAGAATTGTCTTGCTTGCTTAATGAAGATGAGTATACCTAGGATCTCTATTCTTCACTTATAGATAGATAGATGGAATTATCCCATCTGCCCGTACTAAACTATTATAGAATCAAGATATGATTCCTTCTATAAAGCTTGGAACTCTAAAGTCTATATCTCAACCTCCAAATCTAGGAAGTTCTTACACAACTTTTCTTTTAATATTTCTAACTAAGGCAGTCTAATCAAACTTCATTCGCCCTTGTTATTTCATAAATCTGAAGTCTTTACTTCTTGTGAAATAAACTACTTTATTCTATACACATAGAAATCTGCACTAGAACTCATAGCTATGAAATTATAGTAACTATTCTAGATACTTAATTTATAAGCATCCTAAACTTGTAGGTGTTCTTAGAGTTCTCTTCTAAGGTGTCAAACTACCTTGAGACCTCTTATCTCTAAGTTCTAACTCATGAGACCTTGGTAAAACTATTCCTTGTCTCACTTTGTCCTTCCTACAAAAGGGCAATTCTTTTCACTTGAAGAAATTCTTATCTCTTTCTAAATATATTGCTTTAAATATTTTTCTTTTAAAGCTTGGCTTTATTGCTTTGGATCATAATGCAAATTGTATTCTTTCTTGATCATGAAATCTTTGAGGATTAATTATCCTCTATTCTAGGTTCGATCTAGACATCCTATAAATCTAACTTGTTGTTGGGGGGAATCTTTGACAAGAAGGAGTTTGAGGGTTTGTAGGAGAAAATGAAAAGACCAAAAGAGTAAATACACCTTGGAAGTTTCTGCCGTTTGATTACAGTAAGAAAAGTACAATGTTTGAAATACAAGATACACCAATACCTCTGTGCACAATCCCACAGAGTGCCCAATTACAAAATATCCAATATCCCAATGTCCTCTTGCTGCCGACCTCCTCTGCAACAGACCTCCACCCGCTTCAAGCTTCTCCTTGTGCACACCTTGCACCAAGCTTCCACAAAGGGGGAGGAGTGAATACCTGCTGTCGGCAAGCGTGCACTGCCAAAGGACCTTGAGATACTTGGGGGAACTATAGCTTAGCACTTCTCTGCACCAAAATCCCTGGTCACTCTCTATGCACCTTGCACTTCTACTTCTGTGCGACGTACTCTGGTGACTCTTGCACTTCTCTCTCTTGCTCCACTTTAGCCTATGCTCTCTTGCTTACTCTAACCCCTTGGTCCAAGAATGGCTCTTGCCTTGATTTGAGTGTGTCGATCACGTACGCTCCTAACTGCAAGTGAATCTTGGTGCTCACTTTGATGTCCCAAGATTGCTCTCACAAGTGGCAACCAACTACTCACTGTTTTGTCCTGTAGTGACTTTAGTCTAAAACCAAAAATTTTAATGGGGGGCCATACTTTCACCTGTGCGTACACTTTGCCGCTTCACATGCCTTCACATTTCCTTTTAATTCTTCACTTTTGCACATAAGGGGGGTTCACCTGAACCTTCCAAAACACTTTAAAACACACTTTGAACCTTAGGGAAATTAGAGAAAGTACCTCTGCAACCTGCAACCTATTTTCTCCAATTTACCCTTTGTGGACAATTCATAGTGCACAACCTGTGCACTTTGACACCTGCACTTACGCACTTTGACTTTGCACCTGTTGACTTTGACCTTGACCTTGTTGACTTTGACCTGTTGACTTTGACCTATTGACTTTGACTGTAGTTGACTTTGACCAAAATGACTTTT
Organism: Ceratopteris richardii; assembly: GCA_020310875.1. Classification (NCBI taxonomy): domain Eukaryota; kingdom Viridiplantae; phylum Streptophyta; class Polypodiopsida; order Polypodiales; family Pteridaceae; genus Ceratopteris; species Ceratopteris richardii. The sequence goes on from CM035422.1 coordinate 26,033,910, forward strand.
ATGGGCTCAACAGTTGCCCACCACCTAATGTGCTCTCCGTCCCGGAGAGCTATAGCTAAAACTTTGAAGAGCCGCAAAACTTGAATAGGACATCTGAGCAGCAACCAATTCCACCAAAAGCAGGAGAGAACAAGCACCATAGAAGAACCAAAATTGGGATTTTGGAATGGAAAAGCAAAAAGGGGGGGCAATGGGAGGGTAGAAAGGAAGGGGAAGGGAGGGCTGAGGGTGCGAAGATGGATGGGGTAGGGAGGGGAAAGGATGTGGCTGGGCATATTGGTAAAGGGAGGGATTGGGAGTAGGAATCAGGGGTCGGGAGGAGGCTAAAATGATCAACCCGGAGGGCTACAGAGGGTACATATGGGAGATTATTAAACATAAGGTAAGACAAGGTGAGAATAGACCATTTGGACAATGTTGTGAAATAAAAACATGTGAGAAAGGTGTTCAAAACATGTGGTTTCAGACCAAAAGTCATACAAAAAGTGGGAATTGGTAAAAAGAAAGTCAAAAACTGAGTTCATAGGTGCCAAAAAACATGAAAATGACTCCATTTTTGTAAAAAACGGCCAACCGAGGCACAATCCAGAGCCAAAAGCTTTGAGCCATGAAAATAAAAAAAAATAAAGTAAAAGAAAATAAAAAAATGATCGCTTTTTTTTTTTTTCAACGCTCAGACAGAATTAATAAAAAAGAAAATAAAATAAATAAGAAAATAAAATAAAATAAAAAATAAAAAATAATAAAAAAGAAAAAATAATCGAAATAAAAAAAGAATAAAAGAAGAATAAAATAAAATTAAAAAAAATAAAATAAAAAATTAAATAAAATAAAATAAAAAGGGGGGGGGGGGGGGGGGAGAGGGGGGGGGGGGGGGGATGGGGGGAGGGGGGGGCGGGGGGGGGGGAGAGGGGGGGGGGGGGGGGGGGAGCGAGGGGGGGGGGGAGGCGGGGGGGGGGGGGGGGGGGGGGGGGGGGGGGGGGGGAGGGGGGGCTGTCAGAACGGGGGGCGGGGGGGGGGGGCGGGGCTGTCAGAACGGGGGGGGGGGGGGGGGGGGGGGGGGGGGGGGGGGGGGGGGGGCGGGCGGGGGCGCGGGCGGGCGGGCGGGCGGGCGGGGGGGCGGGCGGGGGGGCGGGCGGGCGGGCGGGCGGGTGGGGGGGCGGGGGGGCGGGCGGGGGGGCGGGGGGGGGGGCCTCGAAAATCTTGGGGGCCCCCCCCTCTCTTCTTTTTTTTTTTTTTTTTTTTAAATAGCCCAATTTAGAGAAAAATCAAGGAAAAATCTGAAAGAAATGCCAAAAATTGGCCAAAAAATTCTAAAAAAATTCTGAAAAAAATTCTGATGAAATTTTCTACATGTTGAGCCTAAAATCCTTCATCAAACCACAGAGACCCTCCATTTATTCTTTCTTTGGCAAGAAAAAGACACATGAAAAAGGCGAAAATACTAGAAAAAGTCCAAAAAAATGCCTGAAAAAATCTGAAAAAAATTCTAAAAAATTCCAAAATTTGTGCCTTTGCAAAGTGGATGAAATGAATGCTAAATTTGCTAAAACCTCAAGAAACAAGCATGAAATGGATAAGAAAACTACTAAAACTTAAGTAAAAATTACGAGAAAAGACTATGTACAACCTGGACAATTTTTGCAGGTTCCAGGTGATCCATAAAACTTCAGTTGGCTTGATAATAGGCCTTGAGCCTTGTATTGTTGACTGAGAGAGACTCCTCCATAATCTGCATTTGTACTGCACTTCATTGCTTTAGTCTTCTCCTGGGGCACCCTGGCCATCTGAGAGGGGTACCCTAAATCCTTCATTAGAATGTTATCTCCTCCAGCAACTTTATGATATGATTTGCAAAATTTTAATTTTACTATTCCGGCTTCTTCATCCAGTGGAACCTTATGTTCCCAAATACTGGCAGTAGCAACTTCCACATTCTTGTAAAGCCCTGCACTTGCTACCATAAGAATTGAAATAACAGATGATAGCCATACCAGAATCCATAAAAAAGTGGCCATTGATATATGAATTTGAGTAGCTTTATCACTGTTGCATGTAAGGACTTTGCTTTTCTTCTTTTTGCTATGGCCTTTGACTGCTACTGTTTCAACCTGAGTGATTTCCTCTTTTTCTTCATATGCTTCTTCTATACTTGAGTTTGGAAAAATTCCATAGCAGGAGGATGGGTCTTCTGCATGGAGCCAAGCCAACATGTTTTCATCTTCATATAAATCTACTCTTTCAAATAGGTCTGCTTCTGGGTTGTCCACCACTTCTTCTTCCATACAAATACCGATTGTCTGCATCATGCTACTATTTTTCTGATTATCTGGGCCTTCTTCTAAAATTATCTGCTGCAACTCTTTTCCCTCTTGCTTTACCCACATTGTGTCCTTGCCCCAATCATGCAGCACATTGGCATGCCTTAACCAAGGTCTCCCAATTAACAGTGGGAAGCTTCCTTCTACCTGTGGCAGCCTTAAAACAACAAAGTCCAAGTTAAAGATAGTACCTTGTATCCTGACTGGGACTCCAGGAACCACTCCCATAGGCCTTACTATGCTTTGGTCTGCCATTGTTACAGTGAAGTTGGCAGGTTGTGAAGGGTATAGTCCAATCTTTTTCATGGTATATTTAGGCATCAAGTTAATGCCAGAACCACCATCCACAATAACTCCTTGAAACTCATGACCTTTAATAGAAATGGTTAGCCGAGGGCTCTTGTAATCTGTGAGGGGTGCTTCCCCTACATATTTATCTTTATGCATAACAGCAGCTTTTGCCACTAAGCTTGTTGTGGACATTTCATCAATTATCTGCAAGAGTTCTGACCTGAACTTCCCATCCATCTTTATTAAATCAAAAATACTAACCTCCTTTTTCATGGACTTGAGCAGTCTGGAGGCTTCTGATTCCTTAAGAGCTTGGGCTCCATTTGACTTATCCAACTCCTCATGAGCCCTGCTGAATGCATGTCCAATGGCATCACTGGTACCTGTGCAATTTTCCTTTTGCCTTGTGTCTGCACTTGTGGTGGCTTGGTCTTCAGACACACCTTTGTCTCTGTTTAATCCATTAATCAATGATTCTTGACCCATGTCCACTGGAGCCTTCCCCTTGCTTCTTGTCTGCACAGTAAAAGAGTCAATTTCCTCTAACTGCACCACCCTGGTAGATGGTGATGGCACCTTAACTTGATTTGCCATTTCTTCTTCCTGCACAGAAATCATTTGAATGTGGGGCCCAGATGAAGAGGCTTGATTCTTAGGACAACAAATTGTGTAGTGGTCTCTGGCCTCTGGGCAGTTTCTGCAAGGGGGAGCATTTTCTGGTAGGGTGCACCTACTTTGATAGTGCCCACATTCCCCACATCTGAAACAAATAATTGGCCTTCTAGGCCCATTTCCAAAATTATCCCTCTGTCTAGGGTTATAAGTGTTACCTTGATTGGGTGCAGCTGCCATCACATTTGCTGGTGGCAGGGGTCCTCCTTGTGTCCAGTATGTCGTTGCAGGCATTCCCCTTGATTGGCATTCATGGGCCTCATGGCCAACCTTCCTGCATAATTGGCAAGTTACACTTAACAGAGGACACTCACTTACTATATGCCCTTGTTTGCTGCACATGGAACACCAAAGACCACTCTTGATGCCCCCTCCTTTGAGCTCCTGCAACTCCTGTCGCAGCTGAGCTAATTCCTCTGCTTGGGCCTCCTCTTCCTTTTGAAGCTTGAGTGCTTCAATCTCCCTTCTCAACTGAGCCACAGCAGTCTCCTCCTCTTTATAAGGCTTATTTCTTTTCAAGCCCTCCAGCTCCCTCCTAAGCTGGATCACTGGATCCTCCATTTCTGTACCATATGTGGGTGGGGAGGAAGTTGCACCATACTGGTGCCTTATCTGCTCCAGGCGGGTGGCCGTATTAATGAACTCCTCAATAGAGGCGGTAGGTAATACTAACTCTTTTATTTTGCATTGGGTGACCACAGGTAGGGGTTTGGCTAACCACTTCTTGACAAAGAAGTCATGCGGTGGATCTGGTAGTTTAGCCATCAATGCTTTGGCCCTGGTCACGAATTCGGGGAACTTCTCTCCTGGACCCAACTTTAAGTTTTCCAATTCTTCTATAATGATCTCCGCCGTGTTGCCATGCTGAAATTGATTCTTAAAGGCCTCTTTCATCAAATCCCAAGAGGTAAAGTGATTTTCAGCAAACTGGCTAAACCACTTGTCTGCCAGACCTTCCAATGTGGCGGGGAAGAGTATCAAGAAAGCATCTTCCCTACCCATTAGCCCCCTAGTCTTACATAATGCAAGAAATCGTCGAATGTGCTCATCTGGGTCCTCCTGGGCTAAACCCCTGAAGGAGGGAAATTTTATGTTTAATCTGGAGAGCAAGATTTCTAGGTCCACCTGTCCTGCCATGCTTCCTACCGATGAAGTCGATGAAAGTGGACTCGATGATCTTCTGTTCGTCTTTCTTCTTGTCTGCTTGCACTTGATTCTCAAGGTTTGTGACCGGGTTGCGGTCATGAGCTATTCATAGTCCACTTAAAATGAGACACTTGATAAAAGTATGTACCTTTTGGCCTACTGGAGTAATGTTGTCGACACTGGAATATTGTCCTCCAATGGCAATATATAGTCTCCTATGCTCAAATCTCCTTGGATGTCCCACCGTGCGTGCCAAATTTGTTGGGGGGATTCTTTGACAAGAAGGAGTTTGAGGGTTTGTAGGAGAAAATGAAAAGACCAAAAGAGAAAATACACCTTGGAAGTTTCTGCCGTTTGATTACAGTAAGAAAAGTACAATGTTTGAAATACAAGATACACCAATACCTCTGTGCACAATCCCACAGAGTGCCCAATTACAAAATATCCAATATCCCAATGTCCTCTTGCTGCCGACCTCCTCTGCAACAGACCTCCACCCGCTTCAAGCTTCTCCTTGTGCACACCTTGCACCAAGCTTCCACAAAGGGGGAGGAGTGAATACCTGCTGTCGGCAAGCGTGCACTGCCAAAGGACCTTGAGATACTTGGGGGAACTATAGCTTAGCACTTCTCTGCACCAAAATCCCTGGTCACTCTCTATGCACCTTGCACTTCTACTTCTGTGCGACGTACTCTGGTGACTCTTGCACTTCTCTCTCTTGCTCCACTTTAGCCTATGCTCTCTTGCTTACTCTAACCCCTTGGTCCAAGAATGGCTCTTGCCTTGATTTGAGTGTGTCGATCACGTACGCTCCTAACTGCAAGTGAATCTTGGTGCTCACTTTGATGTCCCAAGATTGCTCTCACAAGTGGCAGCCAACTACTCACTGTTTTGTCCTGTAGTGACTTTAGTCTAAAACCAAAAATTTTAATGGGGGGCCATACTTTCACCTGTGCGTACACTTTGCCGCTTCACATGCCTTCACATTTCCTTTTAATTCTTCACTTTTGCACATAAGGGGGGTTCACCTGAACCTTCCAAAACACTTTAAAACACACTTTGAACCTTAGGGAAATTAGAGAAAGTACCTCTGCAACCTGCAACCTATTTTCTCCAATTTACCCTTTGTGGACAATTCATTGTGCACTACCTCTGCACTTTGACACCTGCACTTACGCACTTTGACTTTGCACCTGTTGACTTTGACCTTGACCTTGTTGACTTTGACCTGTTGACTTTGACCTGTTGACTTTGACTGCAGTTGACTTTGACCAACATGACTTTTATGGGCTCAACATCTGTGAATTACTAAGTTCCTCATTCTAATGACCTTGGAAACACTTGCTCTTGTCTTAAGACCTCCCTTGGTCTTATCCTTGTATTAATTTAGTTCCAAATAGTGATATCTACTAGATATCCACAAGCTTATACAATTCTTTGATCGAAATGTTGCTAATCATTCTTCTTGATCATTATATAATTTGAATATTCTATGTGTATTAAAAAACAAGTAAGTGGCAGCAGAAAAGAAACAATTACAAGCCTTTGCTCAATGAAACATGAAGAAATAAGAAACTTTTATGATGTTCTATGATTGCATGCATATGCATACTATTTTTCTAAAAATTTCGGCAGCATAACAGTGCAATTTTGAAAATAAAAAAAAAATTACGACAAGCAATTTTTGTGATAATGGTGCTGGCAGGCAGAATCTATCTACAGATAGACCGAGAGGGGATTACACACCCTGATAAATTTCACAATGTCGACAGGCATAATATAACTACAAGTAGATTGAAAGGGGATACACACCCTCACAAATTTATATTTTTTCTCCTAGCCAACCTGCAAGAAAAATACTTACCTTCCCCTGCAAGAAGAGTACATGCACTGCATAATACAAACTCGTGTCTAAACTACGCGTATAGTCTAGTTGCTATGCAAAATTGTGTGTTCTATATGCAATTTGATGCAAAAAGAGAGCAACAATGCATATAAATTGACAAGAGACTTATCTGGAGGTTCATAAAGTAATTCTTAGGATTGTGTAGGTGCTGAAGATTTTCCACACTCCGTTGGAATAACTTTCAAAGTTTCTTCCAATAAGTTGTGCTTCAAAATGATGAAGATGAATGGTTAAACTCCAAATTTTGAAGATGGAGGAAATTGAAGCCAAAATATATCGTGTAGCCACTTTATGGAAAGAGTTGTGAGAGAGCTTTCCACAGCAACAAAGATCTCTTAATTTGATATTGGTAGACCAAGATATGGCTAAATATGTAGAAAAATTGGTAAAATTGACTCAAAGGTAAAGCTCAAACTGTGGCTACAAAAGATGCAAATTCATATATATATATATATATATATATATATATATATATATATATATATATATATATATATATATATATATATATATATATATATATATATATATATATATATATATATATATATATATATAAGGCCTGAATCGCTCAATTCAGAAACAAACGTGAAATACAAAATCCTCTTTTGTAGGTGCTTAAACGCAATGGCAACACCAATAAAAACACACTCAAAAAGCTCTTCGAAACTAATGATGACGAAGACGATGCGGAGTGATAAAAAAAAAGCATGCCAAAAGTCATTCAAGTCCTATGGCTCTGATACCAATTGTTAGAAAGAGACTTGAATGATATGTGTGTGTGACTCTCCTCCCATCCATATATACCCTCTTGTACTCTAAAAATAGCAATGATGTACTACTAAAAATAGCAATGATCTAGAATAGTCTAGTGTGAACATGTGGCCACCATGCAACACTTATTCCCATTACTACCAAAGTAGTTCCCATTACTACCAAAGTAGTTCCCATTACTACCAAATTACTACCAAAGTACCTTAGGATATCCCCCGAGCTTGGGACCTTGGCTAGCTGGCCCTTGTCCCTCACACACATGGACTGATCCCTGTGGATCATATGGACTGATCCTTGTGGATCAATGATCCCTATGGATCGACGGACTGATCCCTGTGGATCAATGTCTGACATTATCATACTCCCACTAGAGTCTACAACCAATCCCATAGCATTGATGTGTGTGATCTTTAGTGTATTGGCTGGATTCTTTGGGCAATTCTTTAAGACGTGTTCCTTATCACAATCAAGGAAAAAGCCTCAGATAGTCACAAATTAAGGTTGCCTTAAAGCAAGAAGTGGGCAATCGTGAATGAAATGGTCTCCCTGGCATCTACAACATGGCCCTCAAGTTGCTTGAGGTCTTATTTGTCTTAGGTGGGGCCTAGGGGTTAGGATTTGTGCACATCACGTTTGAATACTTTGGCTCCCAACTAGGTTCACTAGGGGTTTCATAAGGGTAGATCTTATTATGCTCAGCTGACTCCATATAGTAAGCTGGTGTACTATCTACCTATGTTGGTTCAAAGTTGTGGGCATTAGGATCATTTTCAAAAATTAATAGGGATGCTAGCATTAGGGCTCTACTTAAGTTATCCTCTACAGATGCATACTTGATTGGGATAACATTAGGAGAGGTGGGGGCTATTGACCTAGCACTAGTGAGGTCTATGCCAAGCTTGGTATGGAGATTGATAAGGTTGTTGGGGCCTAAAGTAAATTGGTTGTTGATATGGATCTAAGTACCTCCCTTGCTCTTGATATGCCTATTCGTTTTTCTATCTAACCACTTGTCTATTGTATGGGCAATATTGTGTGGTATGGTTAGTGTATCTTCTGTCAATGGTGGAGTATTGACTATTATGGTTTCCTTGGGATTGAGCCATGATTGGGAAAATATCGGCCATGTGATATCCTCCATAATTGTAACATAGTTTCACTAATTCCATCCTCGAGGTGTATTTGCTTGGGACTCCTAACTTTAGAGCTACTCATTTTGCTAGCTCATCAATTGATGTCGATGGTTTAAAAGTGAAACTAGTAGCACTATCTGAATCTTTGTAGATCGTTGAGATTTCTAGCCCATCACCCAAGTTATCCTTTATGTCTATGCACATTCGCACACACTTCTCTATGTTCCTAGGTTCCCTCAAGTACACATATGACCATAATTTGGCACGTAGAGTGCCATTGAAAAATACCACTTGTTTAGTTGATGTGGGTGTTTCCGGAATAGGGTGCCTTTCCAACTATTCTCAAAATCTTCTTCCAACTATCTGATTGATCATTAGGTATTTTCTTGAAGTTATGTATGAGGGATGAGGTATTGTGCTTGATGCCACTCTTTGAGAATTTGGTGATGAATGCTTCTACCAACTGGTCATTATTCTTGAATTGACCTTGATGTGGCAATTGAAACCATGTCAAAGCTATATTTTCCAGAGTAAGGTCAAAAGCATTATATTGAGTGAACAAATCGTCAACCTGTTCAACTCTTAGTACTTGTCTAGACTCTATGCAAGATCATATGGGTCTCTAATGCCATGGAAGTAATTTTTCATGGACTTCACGAGTTGTGTAGGTCTCAATATCTTAGGGTGTTCTCTAGGACTTGGAAACTCATCCATGCCTCTTTGATGTCTTGGACCTCTATGCCTCTCTTGAGTTTTACATGTTTCCAATCCTGATCTATCTCTTCCTAATAGGTTTGCAAAGCTTACCACAAACTTCTCCTAGGTTCTTTCCCTATGACTACCATGAATATGAGGTGACACAACTCGATGTTGACCATGACAATTATTAGATCTCCTTGGGGGAAAACTAACTTACCCTTCCAAGTGTATGCATGCCTACCATGTTCCATCACTAAGAACATCCTTTCCAAAGTGTTATCTAAATAGACAACCTTCCTTTGGAGTCTTAGGGTCTTTAAACTCATATATTGTGACTTAGAACACTTTGTTAGGTTGGTATGGTTTAAATCTCGAAAGGGTTTCACGAGAGTCGCTATTCAAGAAGAGATCAATACTTCTGTTATCTTGAGGGATCCCCTCAAAGTTGATTTTTCTAGTCCAGATGGACTTGCCACATTGCATTCTTAGTTCCTTTACAAGGTTCACTTGGTCCAGGTCTCCTATCTCATTCTTTGTAATGACAACTCCAAGATGATCTATCAGATCTGGTAAGATAGTAACCTTATACATGGCTCCCTACTTATTGATATATGAATCCTTCTCAAATTTTACCACTGGGTGTTCAAGTCAAAAGGGCTGATCAAGGTTTTTGAGTTGGACAATGGATCTTCTCAAACCATCCTCATAGATACGAGAACTTACTTAGTTCATTTGAATATATTCCATTTGAGTCTTATAAGGACCTTTTGGTGTTTGTAGATGGCGTACCCCTAAACTACCCGTAAGTCTTTCCATACTATATGACATTTCCAAATCACTTGTCTCAGAGCTTAGTATGTAGGGATAGTCATTGATGTGATGAGCCCATGACCTAGTTGTATGATTGACACTATCTTCGAAGGATCTTATGCTTTGTCGATCCTGGCCTAGGTGTCTACCTAACTTAAGGTTCATACGCCTTTTCCACTACCCTAATTTTTTCAAGTATAACCACATTCTAGCGTTATTTTTTCACAATCACTTGTTCTCTTTAGGTTTCTTTTTTGGCATGGAATCTTGTCTCTTGAATCACCTCATTAGGTATACTTAAGTTATAATGTAATTGGGTGTGTGATTGACAAGGTTATATTATTTTTTCCATTAGGATCTCTTGAAACTGTGTCCAAACTATACTTGAACTTGAGTGATTAGGTTTTTCTTCTACTTGATTCGTGCCTAGCATACCCGTGATCAATCAAAAACCCTAATCACACTTAATCTAGGGTAGAAATTGATAGAGGAGGTTAGGGATTCTTCCAACCTTGAGTTTGATGGTCTGATAGTGCTCCAATCCATAGGAAGCATGATTTGTACATGAGCTACCTCTTTTCCATGCCCAAGAACTCCAATTGCTTGCACAAACTTCAGTTTCTAGTTCTAAAAGTTAGAAAATTAAAAACCCTAATTTTTTGCTAAGAATGGTTGTCTATCACAATTGACAAGGCTGAAAATTATTATGGATAGAGTTTCCATCATGGCTATCAATCGTGATGGACAGGTCCCTCATGATCAGCACCTATCTATGGGGCCATCGACAGAGGTCTTCGGATTTTCTATTAGTTGTCTACATGTGTTTATCATGATGGATAGAAGTCTCACGTGAAATTTCTATCTATCATGGGAGTGTCAATTGCAATGGATATTGGTACATTTAGCAGGCCTAAGTGCTTTGCTAACAACTAAGGACTACATATATATTTATCTCTTCCAAAGAGACCTGCGTATGAACTCATACTTGTTAACTTCATTGTATTATCTTGGATAAATATAAATGTAAAATAAAAGAAAGAATCTTGTGACCTTAGAAGTCTAAACCCATGAAGAATTTGGTAGGAAGAATCAAATCAAGTCCACCCCTAAGTTCTAGGATCACTTTTAGGTGATAAGATTCAAAAATTCAAATTCAAACAATGTGTATAAACACACATGATTCTCATCATGGGATAAGAGAGCACGTCTGAGAGGATTTAACCTACATCATTCAGCATATATTCAGTTTACTTCATCTACTATTAGTCTACTACATTCCCTCTATATCATATGTGTAATATCATTCATAATTTGATACATTGTTTTGAGTAAATATCTATCTACTAGTTGGTTCAGCTTCTTCATCATTATAGTGAACTTGTGAGATCAATTTATCTAAGTTTATTCACTCTTTTTCGATATTTTAACTTGAGGTAGTTAGATTTAAGTACTTAGTATATACACACCAAATTTCATCAAGTTTGATTTAGTAGATCTAGAGATATAAAGCAAAGATGCCAAGTGCTTTTGCACGTTTTCTAGATCCTAAAACATCGGGGTGACCCCCTTGACTTGCTAAATTAATTTCTCCTTGTATGATGCAGTTAAATTCATGAGATAACTTGCTTTCGTCATCTATACACTTCAACTAGATGTGCGCAAAAGCTCTCTAGTCAACTCACACCAGGTTATGAGCTCTAAGCATAACACTGAGATCTTCCCTTCCCAAATTGAAAGTTCCTCACATTCCTTGCATATAGAAGTTATCTATCTTGATGAAAAAATTTGAGAGTGGTTCTATATGCATCATTGTCAAGGCAAGGAAGCATAATAAGCATCTCTAAAGCTAGATTGGTAGGTGTAGAGTAGGTTTCTTGCAGCACCACCTCATCTCTTGAGTCAACAAATCATCTCCTCATAGTGGTATCAGAGCAAGTAGTCAACATGTGAGATGGATTTCCTTCATCCATAGACAAATTGGATCAAGGAAACTATTCAGATTGTTCACTAAGAATGGAAGCTTATCTTCAAAAGAGAAACCTCTATGGTTAGATATCTTGACTTCCACACATCAGAAGTTGCAAGACTTCACATGAAACTTGGAATGCTCTTGAAGCATTCTTCCCATCAAGTACCAAGGCAAGGAAGAATCAATTGTGGATGGAATTCACCACACTCAAGAAGATGCCTAAGCATAGTGTGACTGATTTTATCACCAAAATTAAGGGCATAGTAGTCCAACTTCGAAGTATTCGAGAAGTCATTGATGAAGAGCAAATAGTAAGGCAAGTAACGAATGAAATAAAGGCACATGATAAATGGGAAGCTTCCATCACAACTATGAACTTCCAATGGTGGACATGCAAGTTCCTGATTTCAACATGCTGATGGGACAACTCTTCACACATGAGGCAAAGCTTATGAAAAATGCAGACAACTCAAAAGGTAATCAATCCTTTGATCTCTATATAGATAAGAATAAGAAAAAAGATAGCAAAGGAAAAGGTAAGGAGTCTGATGATGAAGGCACAACCTCTCAAGCAAACTTTGCACCTAGAGGTAGAGGCTCAAGAGGAAGAGGTAGAGGAGGAAGACAAGGTAGGGGAGAGCTCAAAGCTCATCTATATATGCCATATGTGGCCTAACTAATCATATCACTGAGAATTGTTTCATGAATTCCAGAAATAAAAAAGGAAGAGGTTACAATAGAGGAGGCTATGGAATTTCAAGAGGTAGATTCAACAACTTTAAAGCCAATACAATAACAACTCATACAAGAATAACAACTACCAAGGAGGATACAAAGGAAGGAGAGACTACAAAAATTATGCAAATGATCAAACCCAAGAGGAATCACTTCTTCTAATGAACATGAATATGAAGGATGGTAAAGTAGATGAACGTGTATTCTATATAGACTCAGGTTTCTCAAATCATGTAGCAAGGGATGTAGCTCTAATCTCACACTTGGAGGATCCAGGAAATAGACATGAAGTCCAAACAATAATTAACACAAGACATCAAGTTGAGAAGATAGGTAACGTGAAGACTTGAGATGGTAACATGAATGTATTAAGGTATTATATGTTCCAACTATCACCAAGACCCTCATAAGTGTAGGTCAAATTATTGAGAATGGATTGCAGGTCAGATTCACAAAGAATGGAGCATTTATTGAAGATCCACATCAGGGATTTAAGATAGCAAGAGGAAAAAAATCAGGTAGATTATTTACATTTGAACTCTAGGATACTAGAAATATTGTGTTATTCAATTTACTAGTCAAAATCTATCAAAGTTGGGAATTTGGCACAAAAGATTAGCTCACATAGTTGAAAGAGCTCTCAAGCAAATCAATAAGGATTAGAGTGTACTTGTTCTCCCAAATATATCCAAACAACACATGAGCTATAAATGTAGTGCTTACCAATTTGGTAAGTCACATAAGCAACCATTCACAAAGAAATGATACATTCATGGAGATCTATTGGAGTTAGTCCATACAAATGTATGGGAACCAAGCAAGGAGCCTTCAATTTCTGGATCGAGGCATTATTTATTATTCATTTATTATTGTAGCGAATGGACCATATTGTACTTTATGAACCATAAAGATGAAGTGTTTTCATGTTTCAAGAAATCACTAGATCTTGTAGAAAATCAAATAGGTAAAACTTTGAAGAGAATAAAGTTAGATGGAGGGGGAGAATACCTCTCCCATGATTTTGATTCTTATCTCCAAGAGAGAGAAATCAAGAGAGAAATCACTACCAAGTATACACCAGAAGAAAATGGAGTGGAAAAAAGAATAAATAGAACATTTGTGGAGGCTCCAAGGTCAATGTTGAATGAGAAGAAATAACCGCCAACTACTTGTGGGCAGAGGCTGTATCTACAGCCACATACTTGATCGATAGGCTCTCATCAAAAGAATTGGATGGCATGACACCATATGAGGCATGGAATGGAAGAAGACTTAGCCTTGACCATTGCAAAATATTTGTGTGCATAGCATATGCACACATACCTTCACAAATTAGAGGCAAATTGGTCCAAAGGTAGAGAAATGCATCTTCATTGGCGATGACCTCAATCAAAAAGGTTATATATTATACAATCCAAGCAACAAAGGTTTTATTGTAAGTAGAGATGTTGTGTTTGATGAAAGAAAATCTTGTTTTGAAGATGATTGCATGGAAATAAAACTTCCCTATGATCTAGAAGAATACTTACCAAACTTTTCAAAGAAGAATGAGCTTACACTTGAAGCATCAAGTGATTCTAATGATGATCAAAAGACTCCAAGAAGGGAAATCAATTCTTGGAACTCCAAAGGCAAAGCCAAAGTGCAAGAGTTGACAGATGCAGAAAATGCATCTCACTAAACTATAAGAAGCTCTACTAGAGAGAAAATGAAGCTAGAAAGGTATGGATATGATACTTCTTTGGTCACTAAAAATTCAATATATCTAGCAGAATATTCAAACTCCAAAGAACCTTCTACCTATGAAGAAGCTAGAATGGAGAAGTGCCATGGAAGAAGAAATAGAAGCTTTAAAAGAGAATTAGTCTTGGGAGTTGGTACACAAGACTCCATCTATGAACATCATTGATCTACGGTGGATATATAAGGTAAAGAAGAACTCTGATGATTCAATTAATTGATAATTAGTGAAACTTTTGGCCAAGGGAATTGCACAAGCTCAAGGTATTGATTATGAAGAAATTTTTTCACTTGTGGCAAAGATGCCTACTATTACAGTACTCATGAGTATTGCATCCTCCAAGCATTGGAAGATATATCAAATGGATGTTAAAAATGCTTTCTTAAATAAATGGATATCATGGGAGGTATATATGGCTCAACCTCCTAGATTTGAAGATCAATCATACCCTGAACATGTGTGTGGTTTGAGGAAAGCTGTATATGGCTTGAAGCAATCTCCTAGAGCTTGGAATCACCAACTTCTTACTTACTTGTAGGATAAAGGTTTCAATGTAAGCAAGGTAGATCCTTCCCTCTTCACTAAGAGGAATCATTCAGAGGTCATATGTTAGCAGTAGTCAAGGAACTGAAGGATTCACAAGGCAAGGAAGCTTACGAAGGGAGTCAGAGCGAAGAGAAGGCACACGTAGACAGAGTAGTCAACGACGATCTGGCAAGTAGGCCATTATTTTTTCAGGACACTAAAGCATATCAAAGAGGTGGACACACAAGGAGAAGGATCAAGTAGGGAGCTCGAAGATGTGTATGTCAAATTGTTAGAAGAAATCCCTACAACAATAGTGATTTTCATCACTAAAAGCCATTGTATATACCATTTCATATTTTTGTAGCTCCATTTTGTGCAAGCCAAGGAGTCCTTGAGCTTGAGGAGCATTCGAAGTAGCTACCTACCAATTTTCATAAGTTTTAGACTTTGTTTGAGTCTTCAAATAGGCACTAGAACCTAATTTTTAACTAGGCCGGACACTAGGTCTGGACACGGCCAAAACCTAGTCAAAAACTATAAATAGAGCTAGAGAGCTCATTTTTGAGGCTAGCTTGTAATTGATTTGAACTTGTATGAGCATTTTGGGAAGTAGTCAAAAGAACTCCATTGCTTCTCACTCTTTGTCTTGCCTTGTGTGCGCGTGTGTGTGTATGTGTGTGCATGTTGGTGTGCTTCTCACTCACACATTTGTGCCTTCACTTACTCGAGGTCTTCATACCATCCTCACGTCTTCCCGGATTGACATTAAAGGAGGTACTACTCATCACTGAGCTACACCAAATTTTGGCGCCGTTGCTGGGGATCGAGCTTTGAGGACGAGCGTGTGACGGTAAGATGTAGGATTGAGATGTTGGCGTTGTAGGTAATTTCTTTACTTTTCTTATTTTTCTCTTTCTTAATCCACCATCATCATCACCATCATCATCCTCACCATCATCCACCTCCATCTCCATCATCGCGAAAAATTTCAGTTTTTGATTATACCTCCTTTCTCCTTCCATTTCCCTCATTTCACTTGTGAGAGAGAGAGAGCGACTTGTGTGCCGTATTTTTGCATGTTTTTGAGCACTCTTGCAGGTTCTTGCTGTATCATCGTGTCCAGTACGCTGCTCAGGTACGGAAACGCTCAGAATTGTCTCTGTGTCGCAGACCTCTATCGATCGCAAAATCGCCTATTTGGTAAAAGAAAGTACACCACCTTAATGCACATGGAAAGCACATGCCAAATCACTAAACAAAACTAAAAAAGTATGTGTTCCTCTGTCAATCGCAACTGACACCATCGATCGCGATCGACAGCCACGATCGACAGATTCTGTCGATCGCGACCGATAGAGACGACTGACTGACCCTGTCAATCGCGATTGATACCATCAATCGTGATCGACAGCCACGACCGACACCTCTGTCAATCGCGATTGACACCGTCAATCGCGACCGACTGAATTTTGATGATTGATTGAATTTTTTGCGTTGCCACGTGTCCATCACGACGGACACATCCCCGATCGACTAAAATTACGGCGGAAATCCCGGAAAACGTGTCAATCGCAATTGACACTATCGATCGCGATTGACAGGACCCACGACCGACTCTGTCGATCACGATTGACACTGTCAATTGCCATTGACATGTCGATCGCGACTGACAGGCCCGACGGATACCTCTTTCAATCGCGATGTACAGACCTGTCGATCGCGATTGATAGGCTTTTTCGGCCAAATTTCTAGGGTTTTCTCTTGCATGTTTTTGGGGTAATTTTTGGCATACTTATCAAACAATTAGTGATTTGTGAGGTCCCTACAAGTGTTTCTTGAGAAAAATCTTGTGAACTGATAGCCTGATTGAGCCCTGTTTTAACTCCAAGACCCTGATCTGTCATAACTTCCTTATATGAAATCTGTTGTGATTCTTGTTTTGTTGGAAAGCTCGTGGGGAGTACAACCAAAACTTCCACTAGTTACGGTAAATTTAATATCAGGATTATTAGATATCCTATTTTGAAGTAACCATACTTAGGGGGAACAAAACCAAGGGATCTCTAGGATTGTTTGCAATAGAGTCAGGGGACATAATTGATATCCAAATTACATGCATGAAAGTGATCTGTCTGTCATTTGAATTTAGGTCTTGAGCTAACTTTGGGACTTTCATAGGTCCACTGAGAGCTCTTGAGGGCATCCAAGGCAAGGGCTTTTTGCAAGCTTGAGAATCGGGTTCTCGAGCACTAAAGAACAAGGGATCAGCAAAAAGGTCGGAATATTCTCAACTGCCTTTGTCAATTCCTAGCTTAGGCTAAGTTCGAGTAGTGCTAGGAGTAAGTCAGGACAACGATAGGCACGTGACAAGTCAAAGACTATCTAAGAAATCAAGTTCAAGAGATAACATGTGTGTGACCGATAACTTTAAAGGAAAAGAACTTAACGTGGAACGATCAACTTAAGTGCGGAAAATCAAATCAAATATTCTTGACGACGCGATATCAGACAAGATCATAAACACAATAACACACTAAAAAAGACTCAAGTGACTGATACCAATTGATCGGCAATGAGGTTGTTCTTTGGGCAAAAATTGGTCTACTTAATTAGGCATATGAACCTTAGATCAGGACGACATCTAGTAAGAGAAAGACAAAGTCTTAGGTCTTCAGAGGCTAGCGTTAATCATATTGCTAGGTCTTGGGCCCAGCAGTTGAGCCACTACTCGCATTACCCTAGCTCTGAGACTAGTGAATCAGAGATGTCTCAAGGTATGGACAGACCTACAGGAAGTTCAGGTGTGCCATATCTGTATAGGGTGGAAGGCCCCTACAAGAAATAGCTGGAATACCTTAGGAGCAACCAATTAAGTGCTAGCATCTATGAGGACGACCTAGGAAGATCTGTGGTCCAGATTAAAAACCCTGACCAATCCATTGGACTAGAACACCCAGCTGTAAAGTTTGAAAATGGAGCATACCTGGACAAAGAGGGAACCATATATGTAGTCACCACTCACCCAGATAGGACAAACGAATTCGGAAATGTGATCCCAGAAACGGACATAGGTGACCTAGAGCAAGGAAACATGGGTATAGAACCTAGAACCCCTCGAGGCAAATCGGTTCTCACTAGGATTATCACACCAGAGTGGATTCGCCAGGATAATAAGAGCATAGATCTGATCCTAAATCAAGAAACCGATGAAGCCTTTTGGAGGTATAAATCTGATAGGCCAAATGATGTAGGGTCAATCATGATCTATGATTTTAAAGATCCTGATAGCCCAGGCAGAGTGACCTACTTAGATCACGCTTCAGAGAGGATCTTTGTGGTTATAGAACATGACAGGCATGCTTACACTTGGAAGGGTGAATTCATTTTCCCCCAACGAAGATTGAATGTGTCCTATGGTCACCCTGGAGCTGGAGCATCCCAAGCTCATGGAGCTCAAAGAGACAGAAGTAGAGATAGGCCAGAAGTAAGCTTTGCCAACCCAGGGGGCAGAGAAAGAACGTGAACGGAAACAAATAGAGTGGAACCTGAGGTACTTAGAGCTCCAAGGAATCAAAGAAATGCGGATGAGTTCCCTCTACCAAGACCTAGAGAGCACACAAGGACTTTGAGACCGACTCAGCTAATTAAGTCCATGAAGAACTACTTCGATGGCACTGGAGATCCATACGATCATGTGGCTGAGTTTAGGCAAGTCTTGAGAGCTGAAGTTGAAGATATGTTCACGCACTACAATGCCTTTGGTCTAACCCTTAGGAACACCGCCCTAACATGGTTTCAGCCACTAAACGAGAGGCAGTTCAGGAGCATAGACCAACTTCTAGAGGCATTCATTATCGAATTCTCTAAAAGTGGCATAAGACATAACGCTTCCTCGCTGATTCACAGCTTCAAGCAAACCCCTCAAGAAATCGTGAGACTTGTCGGAAGAAGATTTAGGCAATATCTAGAGAGATGCCCTGTCCCTGAGTTACCCACACCAGCTAAGCAAGTGGCTTTATTCTTGGATGGATTGCTAAGTACCAAATTGAGATCATATGTGTACTTGAAGGACCCTAGGACCATAGAAGAGTGTGTACGCATGTGCATTGACATCGAGGATAACCTAGGAGAGGAATTAGAGCTTTCAAAAATCTATAAAGATACTAATAGTTCTTCTAGCCTCTCTTCCACACAATCCACATCTATTGAGGAATTAGCAGAGAAAGTAGCTCAGAAATTAGGTGTCACTAGCAAACAGATCCCAAGATTTGCCCCTGTGAAAAGATGCTATACTTGTGGAGGTGACCATATGGCGAATGTATGTCCCATTATGGCTCAACCCCAAGTAAATCCTAGTAGCCAGTACTGCACCATAGAACGAAGATACACAAATCACACAGCACAAGACTGCCCATACAATAAGCAAGCGGTTAGGCAAACGTACCCTCAGCCATACCCTCAACAAGGCAGATACCAGAGCCAATACCCACCACAACAGTATACTAGGCCTCAGCAAAATTACCAACTGCAATATCAGGCCCAACTGAGACCCCAGCCAGTGCTAGCACAACAACCACCTGCTCCTACTAATGTGATTCCGGTAAAGTATGCAGCTGCAGAAGAAAACCTGAACAGAGCTATAGTCCCAATAACACCATTAATTTCAGAAAGTGATCCCAGTGACCATAGCTTTGATTCTACGCATGTTGATAGTCCCCAGGCTTACTACATGCAGTCTCCTGAACATGGTGAGCCCTACTGCAGTGAGGAACCGAGTGAACCTAATTGGGATCCAGAGTATGCTAATGTCATGTACGCAAACCCCAACTCTAAACCTCAACCTAGGCAAGTAAGACCCCCATTTCCTAGAGGACCATGCTACAGATGTCAGGGAGATCATCTCATTCGTGATTGTCCCTTGCCTCCACCTACACAACCCCACTCAGTGACGATCCAGGGCTATTGCCAGGAATGTGGAAAGGAGCATCTCTTACGAGACTGCCCAAAGAATCCTAATAATATGCCGAAAATCACTCCTATCAATGTCGTTGGGTTAGTTGTAGACTCCACAGGAAGTGTGACATCCACTTCACCAGTGCAAGTGATCACGAGAGCCCAAGCACTGCAGCAAAAGCAAGGTGTAGGTCAGGAAAAGAGCTCCAAGGTGAGTGAAACTGAGAGTATAACCAAGAAAAGAACTAGAGCCTGGAGAGATAGTCGTGAAAGAATGAAAAGGCAATGGGCAAAGAAAATGAGTGAACTTGAGGAAAGCCTAAGAGAAACGAGAGCCAGGATAACCGAACTCACATCTCAAACTCCCTCTCACACTACCCCACCTCCACCATTCCCAACTCCATTCGACCCGCCACCTTCCAACCCGCCTCACCTAATCCCACCACCCCTTAGAGTAGGATCAGTCCTAGCAGATCCCACTCCTGAGGGCCTAAACATGATGCTTAAAGCATATCAGGCCAAAATCCAAGATGGGCCAAACGTAACTGATCATGGAAAGTGCTACCCTAGAGCAGAATTAGAGCTTGAACGAACTAAAATTTGTGCTAAGATGGTGGAGTTGGCTCAGACCATGTTTGAAGCCAGCCGCCTCTTTAACACTAGTGTTGTACCAAAACAGGACACTATAGTGTCCTTTTTTCTAATAAATAAAAAAAATCACACAAACTAATCAAATAAAATTTTGAAAAAACCTTAAAGCCCCATAAAGACCTATAGCTAGATGGTCTATAAAAAATATATATTTAATAAAATAATCTTTTTTGATAACTTAAAATATAGAAATGATTGAATATGGTTGAGAAAACCTGTTTTTCTATATACTTATATATGAAAAGAAAGAAATATCTCCATAAATAGAATTTTCCTCCTATTGGAATAATTTTTATAATGTTAATTTATTGGGGAACTGGAAAAATAATTTTTATAATAAAAAAATTAGTACAATATAGAGTGCTCATTATATAGTTATACACTTTAGCAGCCTTCTATATGATATGGATTCATAAAAACACTAAAATGGTTTGTGTCTTATTTCAAAAACCATCATATAGTAGCATAAAGATATGATACATGTCTTTGAACCAATAATTTTGTATGTATCTCACATACCACTAAAAATCTCAATATTTCATTGAATGGCCACATTCCTCTCTACTAAGAATAAAAATTCATCCTAGAAAATTAGGTTTTCTCAATGATATAAGCTATATATTATGAATCAAAATACTTCTATAAACATTATAAACTACTTTATATAGAAAAAAGTAGCATGTTAACTTTAATCATGTAGCATATGCAATATTTCCTCATAAAATGACCTTTTCTTAGCGTAGAAAAATAGTGGTATTGTTTAACTTGAAGAAACGACATAGAAATTTGACTCCTAAGGTTGTCAAAAAAATATTTCTAGTTTTAATAATATCAAATAGTATTTTGATAATAAAAATGATGCATATTCATACCATCACTTTGCAAAATAATTCATTGATGATAAGACTGCAAATGAGATTCATTTTATGCCATAAACCTAGTAAAATTCATTACAAATCTCTAATTATGGATAGAAACATGTTTACATATATAAAATAAATGAATTTATTGCATTTAGACCAATGAAAAGTACGAGATCATGATTTTAATGAAAAATAACCACTAACTTACATCACTGTAATTTCTGCGCTATCATTGAAATTAGCATCATAAAATTAGTGAATAAATATTAATTTTTATATCCTTTAATAAAAACTATATTTTTCTCAAAATACTCAACCCTTGTGCCAACATGTTGCATAGTTACATTTATAAATGGTTCCTCGTAGTAATCTAAAAAATTCATCAAACATTGTCTCTTTTTTAGGACACTAAAGTGTCCAAGTACAACACTAGTGTTAACATATCTAGCTCAGCCAATACGCAGCTGCACTTTGAAGGACTGTTAGAAAGAATAGAGAGGCTAATTGCACAATCAAAAAAGGAACCCGCCTCTCAACACAAGGACAAGGCAAGTTAAAGAGTAGGTCTTCTTGCCCAGGAAGCCTATGTGCCTAACTCTACGGAGCCAGATACATCATCTTCTATGAATCGGTTCACACCAGAATTCCTACGAGAGATTCAAGAAGACAAATGGGCTAAAGAAAGTGAAGTCCCTCCTCCCATTGAACTTGTGGATGATGCACACGACCAATTCCCACAAGACATCCCATCCATTTATGAGGAGCAGGAGAGTACCCAATCTCAAGAAAGATTAGACTTTGAGTCTAACTCTCTACAAGAATTACCCCACTTCACAGGCCCATGGGAAGCTAAGTCTACTTGTATGAGAGCACCCACGGTCATGGTACGAAATGAGGACTCAGTCATACCTAGGAACACAAAGGTAGTGAAAAACACTAAAGTACAGTGCAACCTCACCTTAGAAGAGCTACTCAAAGTAAGGCCAGAGCTATGGAAACATGTAGCCAAACAAGTACCAGAGATAGCAAAACCTCGTTCCTAGGTAGGATCCCAAAGAACAGTGCCAGAAATACCCTTGGACAAGATAGGAGACATGAGTGAGGGCGAAGAGGGAAACACATATCTTCCTATCACCCATCAAGGATACACTACCAAGGCCATTCTAGACTCAGGTGCAGGAGTTGCAATTGCTACCACTTCCCTATGGAAGCGTTGGGGCAAGCCAGCACTCAGGCCCACGAGGATGAAATTGCAAATGGCCGATGGTCACATAGAGAGACCTTAGCGCTGTTAGAAGGAATAACTCTCACCACATGTGGTGTTGAGTTTGAGCATACATTTGCTATATGTGATTTTAGCAAAAATCATGCCTATGAAGTGATCTTGGGGCGACCCTTTATGCGACAGTTGCAAGTGGTACAGGACTGGGGAGCCAATTCCTTGTACGTGCAACACTTAGGTGTTACGACCAAAGTGAATCTCAAAGATTACTCTCATAGAGATGTCCCTCCTATCCAATGGAATCCCATCCATAGAGCCAAAGATGATACGGAATCCGTGCATTCCATAGGATCAGGATCCTCATGGATGCATGAAGACACCCACTTATGGATGTGCAAAGTAGCAGTAGAAGAAGAGAAGAGAGAAAAAGCCAGAGAGATAGGTGCAAAAGAAACACATAGATCAATTCAAGACCCAGCCTATGCACCTGTAGTCTTTCCTGATGAAGAATTTGAACCCCACGGCTGGGCAGAAATCCTAGCAACAATGGATGTAGCCATCAATGAAGAACAATGGACACCTCACTGTGATTGAAGATGGCTATGACATTTCAGTCTTCTCCATAGAGCCAATCATGGGAGAGGCAGTGTTAGAAGAGTGTGAACCTAGCCCTGATGCATTTGAGGATGCAAGTGACTCTGATCTAGAGTCAATCATTATGGACCCACCTTTTGCATCAGATGAAGAATACTTCTGTGAAGTAGAATTTCAACCCCAGAGGCACGGAGAGCTTACAAATGATGTAAGGCTAGCCACACATGTGACCCCGAAGGAAGAAGGAAAGAAAAGAAAGAAGAGAGAAGTCACACCAGAAGAGGAAGAATCTTTGTTTGAGGTCCCAGAAAATTTTAAGAAGTATGAGATAGATGACAGAAGAGTCATGATAAGGATGCCAAGACGTGAGGTGCAATCAAAGGAGGCCTATGATAACAAAGAAACCACCAAGAAAATAGTGGTAGCTATGGAAGAAGGAGAAGAGAGATGCACGTACATAGGCCATGACCTGACGGAAGACGAAGAGCACGAATTGATAGCCTTGCTAAGAGAATACAGAGATGTATTTTCTTGGAGTTACAAGGATTTGAAAGGTGTGGACCCTGACATATGCTCACACACTATCCCCACGACCTCAGATGCCAAACCTTCTAAGCAAAAGCCATACACATATAATGATAATTATGCTTCTAAGATCAAAGAGGAGATAGATAGACTGGTTGAAGCTGGATTCATCTATGAAATTGAGCACACTGAGTGGGTATCCCCCATCGTAGTGGTGCCCAAGAAAAATGGAAAGCTACGTGTATGCATTAACTTGAAGAAGGTCAATGCAGCCACAATTTGAGATAACTATCCGCTTCCTATCACAGAGCATCTCTTAGAAAGAGTAGTAGGCAAGAAAGTGTACAGCTTCCTTGATGGATTTTCGGGCTACAATCAAGTAGCCATAGCTCCAGAAGATCAGCATGAGACGGCTTTTGCCACTGAATGGGGCATATTTGCCTTTAGAGTAATGCCATTTGGGCTTACGAATGCACCCGCTACCTTCCAGAGGCTGATGTGCCATGTATTTAAAGAGTTCCTGAGGAAGAACTTAGAAGTCTATGTTGATGATCTTTGTGCTCATTCCAACATTAGACAAACCCATATCCCGGAACTCAGACAAATCTTTGACAAATGTAGAGAATATCAAGTCTGCCTGAACCTAGAAAAGTGAGTTTTTATGGTCAGGCAAGGCAAGATTCTAGGACACATAGTGTCAAAGAATGGCATATACACTGATGAAGAGAAAGTGAGAGCTATAGCGGAGCTACCTAGGCCAAAGAATGTCAAGGAAGTACATGCTTTCATGGGACATTGTGGTTATTACCGATGGTTTATACACATGTATGCCATCATAGCAAAGCCTCTGTATGGACTTTTGACTAACTTTGTGTGGACTGATGAATGTGAGAATTCCTTCAATGAGCTTAAACGGCGATTATGTTCAGCACCAATCTTGACCACACCAGATTGGAATAAGCCTTACCATGTTCATGTAGATGCATCCAATTATGCTATTGGGTGTGTACTCGCGCAACCTACCAGTGAAGGTAATATGGATCTTCGAATTGCCTATGGTAGTAGACAATTGAATGCAGCTGAACAAAATTATACCACTACTGAGAGAGAAGGACTAGGCATGGTATATGCGGTTAAAAAGTTTAGACATTACTTGCTCGCAAATAAGTTTAAATTTTTTACAAACCATCAGGCACTGCTATATCTCGTGAACAAGCCATGCAATACAGGAAGATTAGTAAGATGGTTTCTCTTGCTAATGGAATATGATTTCGAGGTTGTGGTAAGGAAAGGGAAGACTCACTTGAGAGCAGACCATCTCTCTAGGCTCACATCTGGAGAAGCCCCACAAGGAGTGTCAGATGACCTTCCTGATGCTTACATGTTCATTTAAGAGATGATTTTGGTGGAGGAGAGCCTAGAGTAAATGAGGAAAAATTATTTGCGCAAGAAAATTATGAGATAAAGGTAGAAGAGGAGACCAAGGCAAAGGTAGAGCTTCAAATGAAGAAATGCAAAGGAAATAATCAAAACACATGAGCTCAAATCGATTATCGAACTTAACAAAAAAGGGAATATTTAAAGGTATAGTTGGTACAGCATATCAACAAAGCAATTCAATTGAACATAGGTGTTACATATATGGAAATAGATATCATATGCGAGGGATTTTTAAAAAAGCAAAATACAAAAGGTAGCAAGATGAAAAACAGATCAAATAGAGGTTCTAAAAAGCTAGATAATTTTAAATCCTCACTAAAAATAGACTATGATAATTTATTAGCAATGGTGCATAAAAATGATGGAAAGTGTAGACAACACATTGTATAATAAACGTTCTAATA